>JARFJB010001921.1:120000-265000 GCA_036346205.1 Vesta saturnalis
TGAAACTCACCTTTTTACGTAAACAAATTAAATTAGAACATGACCATATAAGGCAATCGCTTCCTTTATATGTTCAAAGAGTAAGCATGTAGGTATATAAGCTCGACTTTCATTTGAATCAATCACTCCAAGGTTGAAATCAGATCCAGAAGCAGATGTCGCCCCGTTAGTGGAGGCCCCACTAACGGTTTCGACGACGTCCACGCTGCTCCCGCCCCCATCCAGCCTGAAGACCTCAGCCAAGGATCCACCGACGAGGACAACTTCAAGACACAAATGAAGAAACCAAAAAGGCCCAGAAGGTTCGCTGGCCTACGCTGCCGCCGATCGCCGGCGTGTTCGAGCCATTTTAGGAATTCACAGACAGTCGTGCAACCATGAATCAGACGACCACAGGATCAGATATCAACAAGAAAGTGCCGCCGGTAATCCCTTTCTCTCGAGAACTCGGCCGACAAGGGATCGCCTTTACGTAGGTTAAGGCCGTCTAAGAGGGGATCCGAATCCAGTCTACCTCATCCCAGGATCGAAACAGGCTGATGAGGTATATGGATGGACGTAGTACTCTGTACCATACATTTCAGGCAAAGAGTCAACGCTTGACTAAGCTAGTTATACGTGGCGTGTCCGTAGACCTTTCCGAGGTCGATGTTAAATCAGAGCTCATACTAAAGGGAATTAAACTTCCTCCTTGTTTCAGGATAAAGCAGCGAGGACGCCCGGTACGCCTTGTGATGTTGGCACTACCAACAGAAGAGGACAACAAGGGTCTGGGAGGTAGAATACCTTCGCCCGCCTCCGAGTCACGGTTGCAGACTGGCATCGGGCAGTGTCACCGGTGTTACGACGTTGCTGCAGGGCGGCGGCACGTTATATCAAGTGGGCTGGAGATCACCACTCCACTCAATGCACGAAACCCCAAACCGAAAGGACAAAGTGCGTTAACTGTGGTGGGGACCAACCTGCTAAGTACAGTGTGTGCCCAAAGTTCGCTGGACCTCCACCGCGGAATAAAACACCTCAGTGACTAGGACACAGCCGACTACGGTGCCTTCTTCAACTCGGACCGGCCCGAGCGACGACAGGCCAGGTTGACAAGATGGAAAGTGGCTCCCGCCGATGTCGTTATCCTGCCTACTTAACCCGTCTTAGGGTTCGATTCTGTTTCAGGCTTCTCCGGAAGTCTCAATATGGAGAAATCCGTACCTGTCATCAGCAGGGTGGCAGCGGCGCTCGCTCAAGCTAAAACTGAGATGGACCTGTGGGGAGTAATTCTCACTCACCGTTTCCGATTTCGGGTAATCATAAAAAAGTCTGTCCGGAAGACCTCAAGGTAAGTAAATAGTATCGATTTTATTCAGTTATTCATGTTTTGTTAATAGCGACTAATTATTCACACAACCGATACTTGTTCCCTTTATTTCAGACACGCGGGGCATCAGCATCAACTACACCAACACAGCGACAACAATACAGTCCACATAACCACACAATTCCACTAGCAACAGTCACCAGCACAAGGACTTTTTTTTTTAATACCCACTCCTGAGCAGATCACCACCAGAACAAATCAACACAATATTTAAATACTTTTCAATATTATGGTAATATCCAACAATATATATATATATATATATATATATATATATATATATATATTATATATATATATATATAACTACTAAGAATAAAAACTCTGGGAAATATGGTTCTATAAAATTAATTATTATACTTATTTATTCGCCTCGACTAGCTCCATCAGAGGATAGAGTTACAGCTTAGCTCAGTTAAAATAGTATTAAACATTTACGTTACGTTCTTCTGCAGAATAAAATTCAATTATTGTTTTTAAAAAAAATTTGGGCGCCATAAATTTTGGATGTTATTAAACATGTATGTTAAATTCTATAGTAAAATAAAAATCAATTAATCTTTTGAAATAAATTTGGAATAAAATTATTATTCTCCAACACCTTGTATCATAATATGTGATTACACAACATAGTGCGCGCATGCTGATATCACTGAATGGAACTTGTGCACGAATTGCATTAGGGCTAAACAATGAATCATGTATAATTTCAGTAAGTATACTTTGCTTTCTAAAATGATATTGTATCAATATAAAATCAATGAGTTGTTGTACTATTTGCAAACTGGTATGTAATCTACTCGAATCCTTTACATATGTGAACCTAGGTGATAAGTAACAATCATCAACAAAACCTCGAATAATATTATAAGATTCATTAACTTACATTGCTATAAATCTTCTTTCAGCTGCTCCAATTTTCATTATTGAAGATCCATTATCCAAAGCATATGTGTTTTGAATCCCATGAAGTATACTGGTCCAACGGTGATTGATATACCGCATCAGGTTGTACAGGTACAATGTACAAATATTTCTTTAAGATTTTTCATAAACACCTTGATTTGATTTATTTCATAATTAAATCCAATAATTTTATTTTAGGTTATCGTATTATTAAATATAATAATTTATCTGCATACAATTTTATTTAGTTGGTACTTTTAATTTTATTTGCACAATGTTAACTTTGTTAAAAAAAAATGTATGTTAAAAAAAATTAAAAGTATGATTTAACATTCGATTGTTTATCAGTTCGACATCACTCGTAAAAATAATTCACGTTAATCTCAGTATTAAAAAAATTTCAATTGTTTTGTTTCTAATTTAATTTAGGTTATGCGAATCACACGATCAATCTTAAATCTGATAACATGCACATATTGAGTGACATGCTTTCAGCTTGAAGATTGTATACCGACTAAATTGAAAAGTTAACAAACAACCAATTCGATTAGAGTAATTTTACCATGCAAATACAACATTAGTTGTTCATTTTTCTAAAATTTTCAAATTATTCATTTTTCACATAACTTTCTTATATGAGGATTGATCTTTAAAATGTTATTAGCATTGAATTCTACACAATATTTCCTTTCCAACGATACTCCACTTGCCCTATTTACTTTTAAACTACTTAATCCATACAAATTTGAATAATTATGCAATTTTACATATACAAATTTACTTATATCTTATTTTACTATCTACAGGAATACATGAACAGAAATTCCATCTCAACATCTCTGTTCGAAATGACATAACATAAATTTTATTAAGCAAATAGAAATTTTAACATGAAACTATTTTGTGAATTTTTTTGTAAACATTGATTCAATGTCAATATATGTGAAACTTAAATAATAGTAATAATTGTTAATATCACATATTTCAGTTTTACGTTAATTTTAATCTTAATCAACAATCGTCAGTTTCATAATATTTAATTAAATCCATAATGTCACCTACGTTATCTGATACAATTATTCTATATTATTGACTAAATTCAGAAACTCAAAGCAGATAAGTTCCGAGAACAGGATCTTTAGGCATTCAATTGAATAAAATAAATTTTATTCAATCTGCAAATACAGATTTCTTATAACACGGAAGCCATAACTTTTTTAATAATGTCTCTGGTATGCAATGATTTTACACCGTCTGAATAGCTTGAATATTAAGTAAATACTAACAGTATTTATTATCTCAAAATTTTACTAAGATTATTTTGTTGAACAAAAATTCAAAATCAAAAATAATAAACAAATAAACGGAAGAAAAGGAAGTTTCATTTGAGAACTTTCTTAAACTAAACTACGATTTAACTCCTTTGCAAAAAATTTCTTATTTCCAGATGTTCAATGGTGTCCATTTGTTTCTTGACAAAGACCCAATCGGTGATAAAAACCATTTCTCACGTTTTGAAACATGTATTGTGGAATATTTCTGATATCTGCAGATCCCTCAGATCCTGAAGGTCGGTCGGTAATGTAGCATAAGCCTTACTCTTCAAATATCCCCTTAAAAAAATTCAAGTGCACCTCTTCGACCAATCCATATATTTCGCGCCATCTTGCTGAAACCAAATTCTCTCATCCAAGTCATTTGGATTGTTGTTTGGAAATAGACCCCTTAAATTTAGGAGCAGGTCATCCGTGAACATAGAAAGATATAACTTCCCACCAAGATTACCATTCAGAAAAAATGGCCCTACCACTCGATTTCCAATACTTCCAGCCAATACGTTTAATTTTTGTGGATGTTGCGTCCCGCATTCAATGGTGATTGTGGTCTGCCCATTTGTGATAATTCACTTCACCATGCAAAGGGAAAGTACATTCATCCGAAAAGAGAATCCATTCCAACTTTATGTGACCACGGTCAATGAAGTCAATCATTCGTTCACAAAACTCAATTCGTCGGTCTGGATCTTCATCAGTCAATTCTTCTAGCATTTGCATCTTGTAAGGGTGCATCCTTGCAGTTTTTAAAACAGTTCTATGACTGACCTCATTACCGCGCGCTAATTGCCGTGCCGAAATGATGGAGTTTTCTTGAATAGCCAACAAAACGTCAACTGCTTCTCTTCTTTGTCTTGGCAGATTCCTGACATGACCCAATTCTCTATAGCACCTTTCTAGTTTGTTAATTGTGCCTTGAGAAAGCCGCGGTAAATCGGGATGATGTGCTTGAAATAATTCAGGTACCTCAGGTTGAGTGCGACTTCGGTTACCATATCCTATCATCATTAATATCTCAATGCGATGTGCAGATGTGAAAACTACACTAGAGGGATTATTTACTTAAATAAACGAGCAAAGAAAAATACAAGGAACAGACAATATTGTAATTTATTATTGTGGACGCTAACAAATTAAGCAGGTAACTCAAAATCGAGACTAAAACACAGAAGATTAAGAGCGTTTTTCATCAACGATAAGACCTTGCTTACTGAGATAATAAATGCACGTTATCAATACCGGCACATTTTTATTTACCGACCATTGAAAATAAAAAGCATTTAGAAACACAGAAGTTAAGGATCGTTTCCTTCAACGATAAGATCAGGCTTGAACATTTCAATCATTTTCGAAATTAAATACCATTGAGCCAGAGAAAGTTGTTCATTTAGGTTTTTCACTTTATTTTTCAAATGCCCGAGAAAATAAATACTGCGTTGTATTCCTCTTAATACAAGCTTTCACACGGTGTATCACTTGACCTACCCTTACATTTGAAAAAAAAGTTAGGGGTGGCTTCATCCCCGGGGGTGGATATATGGAGAAACTGTAACCCCCAGATTGAGGGCTGGAAACAATTATAAAGAATGCCTATCATGATTTTTCTCTCGGACTTCACCCCTTTGAGTTACAGAATTTATTCCACTTAGAGTGTCCACCCTGTATATATATATATATATATATATATATATATATATATATATGCTTTGTTGAAATTGAACTTTGAAGAATTTTAAACAATCAAACTTATTCGTTGCTCAAGTAATACTTGTCTTATTTAAATTTTACAGCTGGGACTGTATTTCTGCAGTAACTTAATGTGTAGATTTGGAGTGCAAGGGACTTCGAGAGGGGTTTACAAGATTTATGGGTTGTGACAGGTTTCAGATCTAATGCACGTAGGTAGTATGGGGGAAAATTAAATTGAAATAATAAAAGAAGGAAGGCAAATGAATATTTCCAAATAATTATTTTTACTCTATTAAACAAATAATTTCGTATAATTAAAAATATTTAGTAACGGAAGTGTAAAAGTTATGAATTTATTGGACGTTATTGGAATGAAAATTAATAATCGTCTGTCAATCGATTTCACATTAGTTCGTGCTCTGATACAATAAGAGTGGAATAATTAGAATTTTAATGACGGAGACTGGTGTGCTGCCATATAGTTTATATTCCCATTGGCATTCAGTTCTACCAATTACTCGTTATTATTGAAATATGCTAATTAGTCCATAATAAATAAATTTTGAGATAAATTTAGTTAATTCTGCTTTTCTGTAAATTAAATGAATACGTAAGAGGATTTAAACAATTTAATATAGAATTTTCACAAACAACTCAGATTTATTAAATTTACTACACTTTTACAAAACGTAGGGCATAGACTTAAAATACTAAAAATAAAAAAATCTATTGTCGAGAAATGGCTGGAATTAAAACCCGCTAGAGTACTCCTAAAACCTCCTATTTTGCCCCTTTGTGTACGTGGTGAACAAATTGGACATTCTAGAGTTAAAATGAGATCTCGTTGAGGTAATAACTGTGTTTAAATGTGGCCTGCATTATGAGCCAAACAAAAAAAAATTAAGAGCATCTGCATCATTATTCTGCATTTCCAATCAACGTTATTATCTTGTCCATTAACTGTTGCAATTCACTATCAAATGATAATGAAAAATGCAACAAAAAATGCATAAAT
This sequence comes from Vesta saturnalis, assembly GCA_036346205.1. NCBI lineage: Eukaryota > Metazoa > Arthropoda > Insecta > Coleoptera > Lampyridae > Vesta > Vesta saturnalis. The sequence goes on from JARFJB010001921.1 coordinate 126,317, forward strand.
TTATGTCTGTTTTCTAATGCAAACCACATTAGAAGGTATGTATTGAAGTAAAGTAATAGGATTAGTATACGAGGACTGTAATTGTACAAAAGTTTTTGAAAAAATAAGAAAAACGTTAAAAGTATTTTATTCATTTCGTAGCAATTCTATTAAAAAGTATGCAATTACATTTATACGCTAATGCCAATTTCTGAAACAAAACTCAGTGCTATAATAATGTATTCAAATGAAAAAAATATTTAATTTCACAACCAATTCTTTACAAACAACAAATTTGTTTCATAGTATTTTTATTTGTTAATCGGAAACATTGGAATATCACTTTTATAAACTAATAGCTCATAAAATTGACGAATGGCCCATTGAATAAGTAACATTGTTGACATTTGAAAATTAAATTGTATTACCTTTTACATAAAAAACAAATGTACATTCATGGTTTTCACTAATATTTAATTTTGCAGACGTCGCAGTTAGGACCCCCCATGTGCGTAAATAATTTCCCCGCCCCCTAACTTCTGATTAACCATAGTTTCTTTGTAGTAACTTAACTTAATAAAACAGTGGATATGTGAAAAAATAAGTCAGCAGGAACTTATAAATTAACATGAATAGATATTTATACGTATTAGTAGATTTCTACGTGTCTAACCTACCACGTATCATAAAAAAGGGCAGGAAAGGACGTTAGTGAGCGCGGCTGAGAACTCATTCTAACGATAAATTAATGGTAGAGCACTTTGTTGGTGTGGGTAGTTTTGAACCGTAGATAAATATTATGTATTTAGGTTTGTGAGAAAAGATTACTGTAGGACACGTAACAAGTTTAAAAATAACAATTGAGCGCCACGAGCTTTAAAATAGGAAAATTATGGTTGAATGTGAGAGACCCCGTAAAGCTTGAACCAGGGAGAAGAGAAAGAAATAATAAGTGCTCAACAGTTCCCCTAGTAACCGTATTTTGTTGGAATTCCCACAAACAGGCTAAATACGTTCCATCTATATATATATAATATTATATATATATATATATATATATCACAGGTAAATATATATATATTAATATTATATATTATATATTTTAAAACATTTATTTATCACAGGCAAATAATAAGAATACTATTTTATTTTAACTTTTCCTCAAGTCAATTACACTAATTTTGTATACCAGTATAACTCTATATTATTTACGAAGAACATTACGAAAGCAAGTTAATAGGATTAATTATCCCGAAAAAATTCAAATTTTAAATATTGATTCGACTTCTCGGATTCGATGAAAGACTTTTCAAGGATTTAACCCGAAAAAGAAAATTGACAGATAACCAAAATACATATTAATTTAAAATTTCGGCAACTTGACTTGACGTTGTTTTACAAAGAAAAAAAACAAATTAATATAAATTACTATCATATATATATATATAGATAATATATATATATATATATATATATATATGATGTATATATGAACATTGTCATTACAATTCCAAATTTACAACAACATATTGTATATAACATCATCATATAAAATCTAAAAGAGCAATTTAAAAGGTATGATCTCCCGCCCGAAATTCTGAAGTAACACAATGAATTAAACTACTAACACAACCGTATAACAAAAAAGTAAGATTTATGCTCCTGCGCAAACGGTAGCACACTCTGTTAATGATTCACAAACAATAAAATGGACGTCAACGTTAATACGGTCCTTGGGTGTTGTTCAAGAGATTATCGTGAAAAGCAAACCCAAATTATTTTATTATAACCTACCCACAAATCAGTTAACTTCACCACCGATTTCAGCAATTGCACAATAGCGAATTAAGCTCAAGTGATGTCCGTACGCAAAACAAAGAAAATTGTAGAAGACAAATTTTACATAGGTAAATATTTCATCATGACTTTGGTAGTATCATTAATTATGATACACTTTTATCTTGTAGGAGCTGTAATGTCCACTGCAAGAAGGCAGCTTCCGAAGCATGAACGTCTATCGTACCGACTTTAGTATTTATATAATGAACGTAATTTATAATGGAATATTCTGACCTGGTTGGACGAAAGACAACCTCTATATTCAGGTATAAACAAGCTTCGTCCTGGTGAATGTAGGCGTAGGCGAGTATAGATTAGAATAATGTCGCATCGGTAGCCAGTTGAGAACATACAGCCATCCACCATAATCGTTAATAATTACCTGATAAGCAAAAATCAAAACGAACGAAAGGATGGAGACGTAAGGAACGAAAGATCTAAAACAATATAATACAAGTAAGTGCAAAGTGATACTCTACCAATTATTTTACCTCTACGATGTCCGTTGAGCCCAAGAATTAGGGAAATGTAGATATCTTACACTCGAATGAAAGGAAGTTTTTTTAAAATCTAGATCCGCTGCCTTCATCACAAATACGTGAATGATTATTTTAATTAACTCTTCTATTTCAGAGACTGCCGATTGGCGTGAATAAACAGAATAGAAAATTTTCAAGAAACGCTTTCAATTTTCATACATACCGACTAAAAACCACATTCTTGAACGTTTTACCGGAAATTTCGTTAAGAAAAATCATTGTTAACAATATTTTGTTAAAATTTATATGTAGAAATAAAGTCCCTTTTAGACTCAGTTTATTGTTTATTACATGTACTGCCCCATAGCGCAACAGATACCTTTGAGTAAGCGGTTCTGAAACCGGAAGGAAAACCGTATAAATCCCATAGGTGGCACTACTATGTCAATTTAAACATTTTAAATGTAAATTTTAATACAGTAACCACAGAAAATCGTAGATCAGGCAATATTGAATTTAATATTGATTTTGCATGGTGCACAATTTAAACATTTTACTGGAGTTTTTAATACACTGACTACAAAAAATTGTAGCACAGGTAATATTGAATTTAATATCGATTTTTGCACGTTACAGGATACATACAAAAAAATTGGAATAAACTTTGATTGCTAAATTAAAATGAATAGACCTTTATACTATTAGTACTTATATTTGTTAATACATCCTTCTTATCAAAAATTTAAATAAATTTTGCTTTCGTGGCTTTTTTTAAAGAAAATTCTGGAATAATATCGTACACACTTATATCTATGCTCTTCTATACTAATAATAGATAAATCTGATAACCTTTCTTGGCCCATTGTTGATCGCAAATAATTTTTTATTGTTTGAAGTTTCGATAAACTCCTCTTGCCGCTAGCAATTGTCACCAGTAATATTAAAAATACTCTTAAATCAATTACTAAATTTTGAAACAGATAGATAATATTATTCGCAAATAGATATGAATAACGTTTAATGCATTCATTTCAGGGGATATATAGGATGCAATTTCATTGCATAAATCTTGGGCAATAATATCTTTTTCATCTTTAGATGGATCAAATAATATGTTCTCTAAGGATTTACATTTGAAATATCTATTTACTTTATCTATTTTTAAGCAAATTATTTAGTCGTTCAGAAAATCATCAACAGTGGTGATGAATTTTTGTTTGATTAAAACCTTTCTTCAATTTTTGTTAATTCTGTGTCCAATATGACAAAATAAAAATTAATTTGAAATAAATCCTATAGATTTTTTGGAGTCTCATCCTGGATCTCATAATCAAATGATCGTTTTGTTGTTCGAGGTCTAATAATAGTAAGTGGTGGAAATGAAGGGTCAGAATCTATATTACCGGCAATATTTTTTGCCTCTTCTAAGATATTATTAAATCCTTTATCTGATCTAATATCATGTAAATATGTTTTAGTTTGTTACAGTAATAACATATTCGACAAAACAATACTTGTTTCCCGCATTGTTTTAATTACGACGTTGATTTTGGCTAAAACCTTATACCGTATTATTGTGGAGGATATTCTGCGCAAAAGATTTAATTGTTAACAGTCAAGAATTTGTCAAATGTCTTTTATCCGAATCTCTTGTATTATCGGAATGGAGCGTATGTAAAGCATTATATATTTTATCTAAGTTGTGCCTAAGAACTTTTGGTGTATCAATTCTGCTTTCCCACCTAGTGTCCGAAAGTGGTTTTAATATTAAAGTAAGGATTACATCTGTTAATACCCGCCAACATTTAGCCTATGCAGCGAAAAAAAACGTATAACTCTTGTACAATTGGAAAAAAATAATGTCGCATCGGTAGCCAGTTGGGAACGTACAGCCACCCACCATAATCGTAATAATTACCAGACAAACAAAAATCAAAACGAACGAAAAGACGGAGACGTAAGGAACGAAAGAGCTAAAATACTATAATACGAGTAAGTGCAAAATGATACTCTACCAATTATTTTACCTCTACGATGTCCGTTGAGCTCAAGAATTAGGGAAATGTGGATATATTACACTCGAATGAAAGGAAGTTTTTTTCAAATCTAGATCCGCTACCTTCATCACAAAGTAAATGTAGCAATACGTGAATGATTATTTTAATTAAATCTTCTATTTCAGAGACTGCCGATTGGCGTGAATAAGCAAGAATAGAAAATTTTCAAGAAACGCTTTCAATTTTCATACATAGCTACTAAAAATCACATTCTTAAACGTTTTACCGGAAATTTCGTTAAGAAAAATCATTGTTAACAATATTTTGTTCAAATTTATATGTAGAAATAAAGTCCCTTTTAGACTCAGTTTATTGTTTATTAGATGTACTGCCTCATAGCGGTAATTCAGTGACCGCAACAGGTACCTTTGAGTAAGCGGTTCTGAAACAGGAAGGAAAACCGTATAAATCCCATAGGTGACACTACTATGTCAATTTAAATATTTTAAATGTAAATTTTGATACAGTAACCACAGAAAATTGTAGATCAGGCAATATTGAATTTAATATTGATTTTGCATGGTGCACAATTTAAACATTTTACTGGAGTTTTTAATACACTGACTACAAAAAAATGTACCACAGGCAATATTGAATTTAATATCCATTTTTGCACGTTATAAGATACATACAAAGAAGTTAGAATAAACTTTTATTGCTAAATTAAAATGAATACACCTTTATACTAATTAGTACTTATGTTTATTAATACATCCTTCTTATCAAAAATTTAAATAAATTTTGCTTTCGTTGCTTTTTTTAAAGTAAATTCTGGAATAATATCGTACACACTTATATCTATGCTCTTCTATACTAATAATAGATAAATCTGATAACCTTTCTTGGCCCATTGTTGATCGCAAATAACTTTTTATTATTTAAAGTTCCTCTCGCCGCTAGCAATTGTCACCAGTAATGTTAAAAAGATTCTTATAGCAATTACTAAATTTTGAAACAGATAGATAAGATTATTCTTAAATAGATAGGAATAACGTTTAATGCATTCATTTCGGGGGATATATAGGATGCAATTTCATCGCATAAATCTTGGGCAATAATATCTTCTTCATCTTTAGATGGATCAAATAATATGTTCTCTAAGGATTTACATTTGAAATATCTATTTACTTTATCTATTTTTAAGCAAATTATTTAAGTCGTTCAGAAAATCATCAACAGTGGCGATGATTTTTTTTTATTGAACCTTTCTTCGATTTTTGTTAATACAGTGTCCAATGTGACAAAATAAAAATCAATTTGAAATAAATCCTATGCATTTTTTGGAGTCTCATCCTGGATCTCATAATCAAATGATCGTTTTGTCGTTCGAGGTCTTATAGTAGTAAGTGGTGGAAATAAAGGATCAGAATCGATATTACCGGCAATATCTTTGCCTCTTATAAAATATTATTAAATCCTTTATCTGATCTAATATGTAAATATGCTTTAGTTTGTAGTAATAACATATTTGACAAAGCAATACTTGTTTCCCGCATTGTGTTAATTACGACGTTGATTTTGGCTAAAACCTTATACCGTATTACTGTGGAGGATATTCTGTGCAAAAGATTTAATTGTTAACAGTCAAGGATTTGTCAAATGTCTTGTATCCGAATCTGTTGTATTATCGGAATAGAGCGTATGTAAAGCATTATATATTTTATCTAAGTTGTGCCTAAGAACTTTTGGTGCATCATTTCTGCTTTCCCGCCTAGTATCCGAATTGATTTTAATGTTAAAGTGGGGATTTCATCTGTTAATACCTGCCAACATTTAGCCGGGGCAGCGAAAAAACGTATAACTCATGTACAATTGGAAAAGCATTGTTATTTCTAAAGACGTTTTACCAGCATGAACGACTAAATTTAAACTGTGGGCTACATAACACACATAGAAAGCTCTAGGGTTTAAGTCAACAATTTTGTGAACTACCTTTGTGTTTGCACCATTATCGTAACACTGTCAAAAAATCAATTACAGCATTAGTTACACCCTGTCCTGTTGAATTAGATATTGAAATGAATGCTACAAAGTGCTCCCTAGTTTCAATTTGTTTTGATTCATTATTTAACAGAACAAATTTAACCACAGCGGTAAGTTGGTCCTGGTGACCACAGCAGGCGTGGAATAATATTTACTAATCTTTCACAGGTTTATTATTTCGTCTTATCTTCTGTCCCAAAAGGGAAATAAGTTAGTTTTGAATGTGAACACCCAAATAGTAAGGTATAATTGTTGGATTTTTGTTAATTCTAGAGATATGATCTGACATAGTATCATTAAACTGTGCAATAGTTTCAGTTAATTTTAAAAACTTTCCATTTTGTTGCTCGTGTAACTACTTTCTATTTTTGCACCTGAAACGTAAATTTTCACCAGCCAAAAATGTAACAGTATGGATTATAATTTTTAACACGGATATCCATCTACCATCTTTCTGATTTATCAATTTCTTATTTAATGAATCAGTAGTGGTTTGAGATTGAATCGATTTATTTAAATCAACCCAAAATGTTGTGTTACAATTCTGACTGATTTTTCATGACGTTGAGATAAATGTCTTTAATACGCAGTATTTTAATGCAGAATAGACAATCCAAATCCTTGAAACTATTTCCCATTTTTTTTTATAATATGCAGATGAGAAACCTCTGTAATCTTTATCCAAGGGAGACGTTAAATCTGTTTCTGTAAGTTGGGTTATGCCTAATTATACTAAACATAATGTAACTTTATCGGCTAATACGAAAGGAAAATGGCCAGGATTCGTATAAATATCGTGTTTATGCGCGCCTACTTCTTCTAACGAACACTGGCCTTCGGGACTTGATCTGGATCACAGACTCAACTGTTTCAGAATTTGTCTCTCCGTTTAAATCAACTTCCTTCAGAATTTTGTTTAATGAAGATGATCCTTCCTGTACCTCGTCATTGTGATCTCGTGATGTAATCTCTGTTGCCTCTTCCGGCTTTCCCGAAATCAAAATTTTTCGTAGTGAACCGCTGGCCTTTTTGGCTAACTCTTCTTTTTCTGTTGTTACACGTTATATTCTAAATACATCAAAGCACATAAAATTTGATTATCCTTATTACTCGTATGGAATTTAAATACATAAACAATGATAACTCTAAATACCCTTTAAAGGTCTGTAATTATTCTTACAATTACATTGGGTAATCCTTTGTCCGGTATAACGTTATGCCCTTAAAGAGGTGGTTTACTTCAAGTAATCTTTTAAAATGCACCGACACTTGCCACAAAAATAAAACAGCTGTAATAGTTAAGTAATTTGGCCGTTGTATCACTCGCAAACGTTAGCTGCCCGTTGTTCACTCGCACCTAACACGCATATAACAAATGGGCGATCTCATTTATTGTTTACGCTTCAGAATAAATGTTTGTCATAAGAAATGTTTACTTCCACTTGAATATTAAAATTCTTACTTGCTTTTGTATAACCGATTTCGTACTATTAACGATTGCACATGTAATACAATCAATGACCATAATGTCCACTACTATCTAACTTAATCAACACAGTTTTCATTTTGTTACTTAAAGTGTTACTTTAGATTTCTTTATTAAATCACACGCTTCAATACTGAACACTAGTATTTCCTTTCAATTCACAATTAATCCTTTTATTTGTAAATACTTAAATACTTCATCCCCGATATGGGTTTTTGCAGACAACTCATATGTACTGCAGCACTAAATGTTTACAAATAAAACCAACACTGACCGGTTTAAGGTGTCTTAAAAGCTTTACGCGCGTTCCCTTTAAACTCTTTTGCCGAGAATTCGTGCGACTCTCTTATGCCTTAATAGGCTCTCGATTAATACCGTCCCTACACCATATAGTCAAAACGTCACAATTTCGCTCCAAAACTACAATTAATCTACCACAATCGAGAATCCAATGCCGAGTGGAAATCCTGGAAGAGAAAAAGACGCAATCGAAACAAGAAAAACGTAACCAGCTTGGATTTCTTTACAAACATACTCACAACTCTTCTTATTAGTACCCAAATTCACTCCGTATACTATCCAGAACTTGACTCAACTTTTTATGAAAATTTATCAAGTGGGCAATTTTTCTTTCCGCATAATTTAACAAATTCCAACACTATTTGCCCTTGAACACGCATTCAATTTTTTTTATTGCGCAATGTTACAACATTTATACAGTAAGTAGTAAGATATATGGCCGGTTCTGACTCACGGTATACGAATTTTCTATTAAAGGTCAAGTCAGTTAATCTGTCGAGCACGTGTGTAATGCTTCGCTAATCATATAGGGCCGATCCTAACTCACATGGCTAGTTATATAGAGCCGATCCTGGTTCACGCGAGAATTGCAGTAAGTGTGCGAGTGAGAGAAAATGTGAATGTCCAAGGTCACTTCTTCAGTGTATACTAATAAGTAGTGGTTCTTGTACTTTGGAGGTTGAAATGTCAAGGTCAAAAATGATACAGTTTTCAAGGTCAAAGATGATTGACCTGCGGTGGTATCATATTACATTTCTTAGAAATATAGAAATAGAATTAATTCGTAGAAACAAGAAGTTTTTGTCTAGGTAAGTGGCTTTGAAGGATGCAGATTTATAATAAAACGCTTTCTTTGCGTGCGTACGATTCAGTAAACTTTTTATTGGCGACTAAATTGAGTCAAAATCAATAGTTATAGGTCAATAAACTAAAAGTAGGTCGACGTCGGTATTTAACAAGTTTAAACATGTTGTGGTACTCAAGGGCTCTTCTTATATAAACTACAGCGAGCTGAGTTAGCAACTTGTAATTGTTAAACAGGGTTAAACCATAGCACATATTAGAAACCCTTAAAAAATGAGTGTGACCGCGAGATATAGGGAAATTATAAATTTGGGAGTAATTAATACTAAGTACGGTGAGCGTATAGTAATGGAAACAGATGATTTTAAATGTGTATTACATCAACGCTTTTATGGGTATTTCAAAGAAGAAACACAAATTGAAGAATTGAAAACGCTACTAACACGGAGGATGTGTTCATAAGTAGTTTGGGTGCAGCTGGGAAAACAACAAACATAACATTTTGTTTTTAACAGTACACCCCACCCTTAGTAAATTATGCGTGCCTTAACTATAATCATTTCTTAAACAATGTTTAGTCGTAGAGAAATTGCGAGCAAGTAAAGTCGTTATAATGCGAGCAGCAATAAAATCAGAACTCAGTAGTTCACCGTTATATATGGATACCTCACATCGTTGTAATAACAATATGAATAATAATTTAAAATTTCGTTTTTGGTGCTGTCAAAATAGTGACGGTAGACCTGGTAGTAGTAGTAAAAATAAAAATGAACAGAAACAAGATGAAGGTTATTCTTCTCCTAACACTGACTGGTCATCATCATCATTTAAACATAAGGATGAAGTCTATAATCAAGCAGCTAATGAATACTTAGGTACTTATTATAAACTATCGAACGAAACTCATCATGCAAAACATATGGAAATTGGAGACAGTACACACCTCAATCTTGCACCAGTAGTGCGTTATGTGGGGTGTGGCAACTGTGATCAAAGCAATAATGTAGTTTTGTGTATGAAGGAATGGAATGATATTCTAAGATGGCATTCATATGTAGAATTACAATTTTTCCGATCCCAAGAAATTGAAAATAAATTGATTGGTCACATTTAAACGAAGAATCTATGATTAACATTATGAATCTCTATCTAGCCATCTTGGTATTTATTACAATTGGGAATTAATTAAAGGATATGACAGAATTTTGAAAACTGTTATGATAGAAAACTACAACTGCTGTTCTTGCACATTCAATGCCCATAATGTAGAAGAACTATTCAATTTAAAGGACATAATAAGCTATAGATTGAATCTTATAATCTGATGTGTTTCTATGAAAAGTTCATACAACAAGTTGTTGTCTACCGTCGTTTTCGTGAGAAAGAATTCCATGGTAATGACGATGACATTTATAAAGACATTGAAGATGTTATAAATGCTAATCACATAACACTGTATGCTTAAAGGAAATATTGTGTTATCGTCCTGCTCATCTAATGTGTAGCATTTACTAAATAAAGGAATATTAATAACTATGATTTGTTTTTGTGATCTCAATTTAAATACCCTGCTTTATCCATCTAGCTAAACAATGTTAGGTAAGAAGCGAAAGAGTGCTGGTGGTGGTGATTTAGTGAATGCTCTAATCAATAAACTTTCGTTTGAAATGCATTTACCTGGTTACCAGTATTGTGGTCCTGGTACAAAATTAGAGAAACGGCTCGCACGCGGTAACCCCGGTATTAATCAATTAGATGCTCAACCCAAACTTCATGATATCAGTCACAGAGATTAACGATATTTAGAAAGTAGACATAAATCAGATAAAACTTCACAAAAAAAAAGCTTGGGAACGCTTTAAATCATCAAGTGAATGAACTGCAGCTTTAGCAGTCAGTACCATCATGAAAGCAAAGAGAAAATTAGGAATGGGGTGCACGCGTCGATCTAATCTGAAGAAGAAGAAATTGTTATTCAATGGTGGAAATTTATTTGATTTACGAAAAAGAATAGCTAAAAAAATTAAACCTAACGGAAATTTCACAGACACAATAAAGTCAACCCTTTCGACGGCAAAATGTGTGGTAAAAAGTTTAGGGGGAAAGAAAAACATTTAAAGTTCTTAGAGTAATTCCCATACCTAAACAAGGAGTATATTTACCATTTCTTATTCCGTTATTCGCTGGATTATCAGAATCGATGTATTAGCTGGCGATTAGTCAGGAATTGCTAAAGCAGTCAATGAAGCTAAAAAACCATACAAATCTGCTGGTGGTGCGTTATACTTAAAATCGTTTCCAGGTACACATTGGGTTTGCTACAAAAAGCGTGATAAAAAGGTATGGTAATACGATAGTTTCGGTAATCGAAGCGATTAACTACTTTCATGGATGTAAAATTTATTATAATTACAACCAAGCTCAAGAATTTAATACAATTATATGCAATTTTTATATTATCAATGCAACATCAAATTTTCTCAGTTATGTTAATAACGTTCAGCTTAGAAGGTGTTGGTAACACAGCTACCTACAACTTCTATCCACCGATAGAACTAGATTTGAGGAAGAAATACGTTATTGGATTGGTTGGATTTTACGGTTGTAACAGCATTAGAAACATTTATACAGGCAGCGATAGAAAACCATCTCATTTGTAAGTGATTAATATTCCACACGGTGCATATTAGTTAGATGAAATTAGCGATTATCTAAAATCTAAGATACCTGCAGAAAAGTTTAGCATTAGAGCAAACAACAATACACTTAAATGTGAGATAAACAGTTCATTTGAGATCGATTTTACAAAATGAAATAGCATTGGCTGCATGATAGGGTTTGAGTAAAATATTAGAACCAAATATTTTACATACGTCTGCGTTAGACATCCAAATACCTAACACACTAATCTACACGTAGAGTTCAACATTATAAAAGGATCTTATCGAAACGATCAACCTGCAAAAGTATTATATGAGATTGACGTTTCAGTTCCACCAGGATATCGTCTAGATAAAACACCCATCAGTAATCAATATTTACAAGTAAACTCCTGCATAACTAGTAATATAACAATTAATTTGCCTAATCAAAAGGGAGAATTAATAAACTTTGGTGAAAGTGAACCATTCACAGTACGCTTAGAACTAAAAGAATATGGGTCTGAGAATTAATCCAGGACCAATTCCATCTTTCAATAATTCATGTAAAAGACATCATCCGTACAGTAAGTCATTAATCAGTCATCAACCTTCATTGCGGCTAACATCTAACGTCAATTGGTTTAAAAGTTCTCACCGACAATGGCCGAATCATTAAACGTGTTTCAAAACGTACATTTTGATGATACTATAATTAAATTAGATATTCACACTTATTTTCCGTATCGATCTTCTAAATATAGACCTTCTGAGGAAATACGCATCTTAATTCAAAAGCAAGATCTAATTACGGCTACTTACAGTAGTTTTCTGTACATAGAAGGTAAGCTTGAGCTCAAAAAAGAAGATAAAAGAAAATCATGCAACTTAACCATTCATTTTCCCAGCTCTCCAACATCTACACTTAAGGGATATATTATTTATACAGCAAGCAAGAGGAAAGCACTACGCCATTTGGTGTGGTCACCAAAGAATGAAGAACCATTACAAATAGAACTCAATGAGCAAATTGGAGAAAAATCTTTTACAGTATGCAAACCATTGAACCACATATTTGGAATAATGGAGGATTATCGTCAAGTTATCGTGAATATGCAACAATAGTTGATTTTAATTCGATCTAGAAGCGATGCAAACTGCTCTATGATGATGTTGATGCAACAAGCAGGTGGCAGGCATGTTACTCCATGCCAGCCGGGGAGGTACCACCACCCTTACCATGGGCTCCTTAATATTGGGTCTCCGATTTTCTGAGCTCAGTAAGGGCCGCCAGTTACCTTTTCCATCATCCTTAATCTATTCTCATCCTTATTCTTCCTTCTCGCCCTCACTGTATTCCTATCGGATTAAAAGTCCCAAATTAAAAAATAAGATGGCTGTGGTTTCTAGGGTAATAAATTCTGGACGTAAAATCCTGCCTCATTCGGATGTCCGGGAGGGCAGGGCCCAAGCGACCTCGGTCATCGATAGTATCAACTTTCTGATTCACTACTGCAACATCCGCGGTATCAGGTCTAATCTTAATGCTATTCACCAACATGTTGAACAATTAAAACCTGATATTTTGTTTCTATTTGAAACTCAAGTCTCCTCTGAAAGCTCCGAGTCACCCAGACTTGCAATTTCCTCAATACCCTTCACTCTAACTTTCGATATAATGGAGGCGTATGTGCCTACATTAAAGACAGAATTGCTTGCAAGAGGGTTTCTTCCTTAGAAAATAAAAATTTTGACGTGATTTGGTTCAAACATTCTGGTCCTAATTTTGTGAAATTCTACTGTTGCATTTATAGGTCTCCTAATGACAGTAACTTTCAAGACTTCTTCGATTACCTTAGTATGAAAGTTGACTATCTACTGTCTCAGTTTCCATCTTGGGATATCTCAATCGTAGGCGATTTCAATGTTCATAACTCTAATTGGCTTCAGTTTTCATCTACTACAAATCCGCTGGTCATAGTGCAGAAACATTTGCTATTTCATGTGATCTCACACAAATGATTTCTGAACAGCAGAATCCCTGATAACCCTAACCATACTCCACATCTTCTAGATCTCTTTCTTACATCAAACCCTCTTGTTTATAAACTTCGTTCTTTCGCCTTTAAGTCTTTCCCATTGTCTAATAGAAATCATTTCTACTGTACCTAATTCCACAGTTGTTACAAAACCGATAGAACCTTGTGGTGTTTAAGTCAGCTCGATGGAGTGATTTACGGATTTCTTTGCAACCTTTCCATGGCGTAAATATTGTTTTAAGTCGTCCTCTTCTTAGACATCGCTCTTTCAGTATCTGAAGTCATCCTCATGGGAATGGAGTTATACATTCCCAAAAACAATACCGTATAGGTCATTCACGTTCCCAACCCTGGTTAATAATTGATGCAATATCTTAAAAATAAATATTACATTAAATGGAAATCTAATAAATCGGTCGACAGTCATGTAGAATACGTTGGTGCTAGAAATATCTGCAAAAGTGAAATCACTAAAACTAAAAAGTTGTTCGAACAACGAAAATACAATGAGCAGCTACATCTCCTTTAGGCAGTCGTAAATTTTGGTCTTTAGCTAAAGCCATTAGTAAAACTTTGGAACATTTCATTTCCTGACGTCTATTGACAGATCGGTAGTTGCTTATTCTGTAGACAAAGCCAATGTTTTGTGGATTTGTTTGCATCAAACTTGTGTCTTCAATGATTCTAGAAAAGATGTGCCCTAGTCAACTCTTCTTCATACGCTATGAAACCAATTCATTTTCGGTACAAGCTCTTGGAATCGATCATCAGTAGCTTGATCTCAATAAGGCGACTGGCCCAGACGGTATCCAGCTATTGTCTTAAAGAAATGTTCCCTAACTAGTACCAGTGCTATCTAAGCTCTATACGATCTCTATGTCTTCTGGGAATTCCTTCATGATGGACGTTAGCAAATGTTCAACCTATTCCCAAAAAAGGCGATAAGACCCACCCTTCAAACTACCGACCAATTGCCATCACTTTCATCTTGTCTAAAATCATGAAAAAAGCCATCAATCAGCAACTGCTCACGTTCCTTGAAACTAACAAACTCAGGCAAAGTCGTTCAACAGGCGATCTTCTTTCATATGTGACCCAAGTTTGGAACAATACAATAAAGCAGTCCGGTGAAACAGTTGTAGTCGCTTTAGATATGTCAAAGGCATTTCACACAAATTTAAAAACTGTATATTTAACTCTTCAGTCCACTTAGCAGGTGCCATAATAAATTAGTAAAATTACTTGACTCTCAAAAAATCATAGTGCACACTGGACTTGAACAGAGCATCGACTGGCTGTGTTCCCATCAAGCCATGAGACACCCTCCGTAGTATATCTATGCCACTTCTGGCGAAATTTACAGTGTTGCCATGTCTCAAGGTCATGCAGTATTGCCAGATTTAGCGTTTTCGCCAGTTCATTTTTAAGGTCAAAGTTTATTGACCTCTAGGGGTGTAACTGTAATTCTTAGAAATCTAAAAATAGAACAATTTCTTTAAGTACATCGACCCTTTCAAGGTCATAGTTTATTTACCTCTAGACGTGCCATATTATAATTCTTAAAAGTCTAAATGTAGAATCAAAGGTCACCGACATTTCCACCTTTCCAAGTTCAAAGTTCATTGCCATCTTGGGGTATGACATTACGATTTTCATGAATCTAAAAATGGAATCAAAGTTATTAATTTTGTTACGAACGAATAAGTTCAAAAATAAATATGTAGTTAAAAATTATTATTAATTTTATTATATACATAAGCAAAAGTTTACCTTGAGTAGGATTTGAACCTACGACATTTACTTTGCTAGAGTATCGCTCTAACCAACTGAGCTATCGAGATACAAGCCCCATCGATATAAATGTATTTATATCTAAAAACAAAACCAGCTCGTGGAAACCTCAGAGTTTATTGATCTCAACAGATTTTATATGACTATTCTTATAAATCTAAAAATAGAGCCAGTTCATGGAAGTGGGGTTTTACTGACCTCTTCGAGATCAAAGTCCAATGGCCTCTAGAGATACCATATTACAATTCTTAGAAACGAGAGGGGATACCCAAAGTTTATTGACCTCTTGAACCCGTAAATCTAAAAATAGGATCAGTTCCGGGAAGTTCATTGGGGTTTTGAAGGTCAAAGTTTATTGGACCGTAGGTGCCAATTACGATTCTGGGAAATGTAAAATAGAAACAATTAGTGGAAACCTGAAAGTTGACTGATCTCAACAGGTGCCATATTCTTAGAGACCTATAAATAGAATTAGTTCCAAAAATGGCGAGTGGGGAGCTCAAAGCTTCTTGGTCTCTGCAGGGTTACTGACATACCAATCCGGGAGGTGATCAATTCCTAGAAAACTAAAAATACAACCAAAGTTAGGTGACCTGGGACCGGAAGTGAGGGTTTTATTAACATGGTCGAATGATATTTTTGAGGAAATCAATCTTAAAAACTTCTAAAAAATAATCTACGGGATATGACTCAAAAAACAACTAAGCGAAGCAAGATATTGAAAACACCTGCGAATGAATTCCAGGAAATAAAACCTGCGAGGTAGACACGAATGGGCGATTCTTATTAATTTCTAACAATCAAGTTGTATTGTTCAAGTTCCCTAATATAAAGAACAACATATATCTCAAAGATTAATTAAAAGTAATCTGATAAGTGGATTTTTGTAGGCCATTTACGCAAACGACTGCCTGTTTTTAGGAAACTGCTGTCAGTTATTGAAACCACCAGCAGTTTCTGTAAAACGGATTCGTGTTTTTGACCTGCTTTTTTATCTGTTTTGAGCTGTTTTTGGAAAACTAGTACTAATTTTTAGAAAACCGGTAACAGTTTTTGGAAACCGGTACCTGTTTTAAGAAAATCTGTATCTGTTCTTTAGGAATGAGCTACATCGACCAAAAGCTAAGTATCGAGATCCTGGTGGTGGAGGTGCTTCATCGATAGGATAATGGAAATAGTAATATGTAAAAGATAAATGTTTATTGATTGTTGTATCGACTACATCGCATATAAGTTTCAACCGTGGGAAAATGAGCTGCATCCCAAAATTTACAACTTGATATTAGAAAACATTCATAAACGTGAAACAAATACAAACTTCTGATTCAGGAATATGACCGTCAAGTAATTTGAATGATTATACAAGTACTGTAGATTGACTGTATACGATAATGTAATTTTAGAAAACGTTGTTTATTAATGTAACATTTAATGCACTAAAATAAAATACAAATATTTTTTTGATTTATTTCATGCAAAAGCTACATACTTTGTTATAAAACTATTACTACGGCTATGTACGTTATTTATTTCACAAATTATAAGTTACACGTCTACTTATAAAGAAATATCGTCTTTATTGATCCAGTATCCATCATCTAATCCCCACCATTTTCTTGTTTTATTACAAAATGAACCGAGATCAATCAAGAAAAAAAGAATGGCTGACAGCTATTTATTAGTTTAATCTACATTTTACATATTCACCAAAACTAAATGCAAAAATGGTAGTCAATAGATATAAATATGTTAATCTACTTACATGAGTTGATCTTGGGGCGTATCGATAACGTAACGTGCCCATTGAAGTGTGTTAAATGAACCGTATAACCGGTTCCTAGAAACCCCAATGTGGATCACAGGTGTTGATTCTTAGAAATCTAAAAACAGAACATGCTCCTGAAGGGACAGAGCCCAAAGCGATCTCTGGGGTGTGTCCCAAGATTCATTGATCTTTCTGTTTCAAAAGGTGAGCAAAATCTATAAATAAAACGAATTTCTAGAGAATCTCAAAGTTCATTAACGTAGATCAGGAGTGAGGGTTGACCAATGATGGTAGAAATTAATAATATACCAGATGCTGGTTTAAGTAAAATATTGTTACCTAGGAAATAGAATATCTCGGCTGAATTCGGCTGTCCTCTACCGTGGTGGGAGTAGTTGCAACCCATAAGCATCGTACTCTCCGTTTCTTACCAATGTGAATTAACCTTGAGTTCTCGTATGACTGTATTCCTGGACATAAACCTAACCTCACAAATTTTTTGATGGTAATAATAGTGTGGAGCAAAACATGCATAAGCATGACTACCATCAATGCCTCAATTCATACAATTTTTCCATGGTCCTCATTATCTTCCAGCGGTCAGTTTTCTAGAGTGATCCGCTAAGTAACAGTAGTCTAGGTAACAGGCCAAATACACCGAGACGGCATCAAGGGTAGTCTTCCCACGCCCGACAAAATGTATCCACGGTCTTCTTAATCTTAGCAGTTGACAGCATTCTAGAAAAGTGAATTAACCTTGAGTTCTTGTGTGACTATATTCCTAGAGATAAACCTAACCTCACAAATTTTTTGATAGTAATAATAGTGTGGATCACAACATGCATAATCATAGCTTCCATCTATTCTACAATCCACAAATTTTCCCATGGCCCTCATAATCTTCCATACGTCAGTATCCTAGAGTGATCCGCTAGATAAAAGTAGTTTGGATAACAGGCTAAATACAGTGAGATGACATCAAGGGTAGTCTTCCCACGCCCGACAGAATGTTTCCACATTCTTCATAACCTTGGCAGTTAACAGCATTATAGAAAAGTCAGCTAGACAATAGTAGGAAGAATAACAGACTAAATAACAATATCCTGAGACCGTAAGAATAGACACGCCCTATAAAATGGCACACCCTTATTGACATGAGGCCGTCACAACCAGCCTGGACAAGGGACCAAGTTTGGTTCCCTCCTAAGGGGGCCTTTAGTAACCATAGTAGAATAATAAATTATATGGATAACTTGATGGTGTAACTATGCGAAGCCCGCTTAGTCCAGTAGTAGCTAATTATTACATGTAAAGGTTAAACATTAGCTCTACAAAATGCACCATAGATATGTTGATGATACTTTTGTAAATTGGAAAACATATTAACTATCAAATAGAACTATTTTTAAACCTACAAGAAAGACGCTTCAAGTCCATTATTAGCTTCTGAAGCATATAAGTTATCATGTTCTTGTGGAAAGTATACATTGGAACCAAAAAACGTAGCTTTACAGTAACAAACAAAATACTACCACGTACCACCCAAAAATAAAAAAAAACCTAACGCGATTCAAGAGTTAAGCTATCATCAGCGGTCGACTGAGACGAACTAAAGAAATTTCTAATATATATAAATCTACATTCGATTCTAGGCCAAGTTCGTTTGACCTTTCACTTACTTAAGTCCATTCATTTAGGAGAAAATAAATGTTTTCAAAAAATTCCCTCCGAATTTAACATTCAGTAAAATAATCAAAACTATTCAATCGGTGGCAGCTGAGCAACGAAATTGGAGATCATCATAAACAAAAGGACGTTTTATTCATCGATATGCTGATTTTGAACGAAATTTGTTGCAAAAGGGCCCTACTGACGACCACGGAATAAATAGCAACAGTCGACCATTTTAAAAAAACACCCTCTATATTTTTTCATGAATGAACTGCGTTTTAAGTTGTCTTTGATTTTTGTTAAATATGTCATATCTAAAGTTAATAATAACCGATAATAACCGTAGTTTGAATTATTTTGTTTTTTCGCACACTTCCTCAAAATATAATTATAGGAAACAACAAACAATAACGCTATTTACATCAGGTATTTAATTATTATTGTGTTGTTACTTAAAAAACCAGGAAAATGAAAGAAAAAAACGAGGATATTAAAAATCTTATTCAAAGAGTTATTTAATCAGAGAGACATTCAACATAGTTGCCATGCCAATAACTATAACAATTGCAATACGCAGACGACATATGTCGGTTTAATTTCAATTGATTGTATTTGACACATTATCGTTTTCACTTTGTCAAAAAGGCTCAAAATCGAATCGAAACTGTCATGTTTTCGAAATAACGAACTGGTTGATATGGTTTTCATTCTCGACGAATGTTTACGTAACTCGTTATTGACTACGCGCATCTTGAAAGAAGGAAACAAAGAAATAATAATGACAGCCTTGGTTGAAGACCCAAGAAGTGCTAAGAAAATTAGATAAATTTCAAGAGTTAGCAGGACATCGGTTTGGCGTACTATTAAAAGCGTCCATTTTCATCCATACCGGTTTCAAAGGCACCAGAAACCTCTTGGGGATGACCGTCTAAACTGTTTGAGTTTTTGTCGTTGGGCCAATGAAAAATTGGCCAATTAAAGACACTTTTTAATAAGGGAAGTTTACCGTCAGCATAGATGGTTGCTAAAGACGTAGGGTGGAATTCTTGGTCAATATGTAGTGGGACCAAATTTGTTCGATAGACATTTAAACTCTCAAGTTTATTCCGATCGTTTGAGGCATGATTTGCCGATATTACTTTGAAGGCATCCCTTTGATGATGCGTCAACGCATGTGATTGCAGCATACGGCACTCCTGCGCACTATGGGATTGGAGTAAGAAATTTCTTAACCGATAAATATCCTCAAAGGTGGATTGGAAGAGGCGGACCCGCCAATTGACCACCCCGATCACCTGACATAACCAAACCCGACTTTTTTGGTATTTTACGTATATTCCAAGAATGGTGAGTTGTTTGAAGTTATTTTAAATTAATGTTTACTGTTTTGTGTTTCGTATCGTTCGTTTTTATGTAAGTTGATTTAATAATGAATGTTATACATCAGCAAATAATAATAAGTAAATAGTCGATGCACATAGTGTTATTGTCTGTTGCTTCTTTTAATTTTATTTCAGGATTGGGCGAAATACAAAATAATTCAAACTAAGGTCATTATCCCGGAAACTATTTACTTTAGATATAAGACATATTTAACAAAAATCAAAGCAGTTCATTCATGAAAAAATATACAGGGTGTTCTATTTAAAATAGTCGACTTTTGCTATTTCTTCTGTGGTCGTTAGAAAAAATCAGTACGGCCCTTTTGCAACAAATTTCGTTCAAAATCAGCATATCGATAAATAAAAGGCTCTTTTGTTTATGATAATCTCCAATTTCGTTGTTCTGCTGCCAACGATTGAATAGTTTTTTTTATTTCGGAGAGAGTTTTTTAAAACATTTAAGTGTTGTTTGAGTGGACTTAAATAGGCGAAAGGTCAAACAAACTTGGCATAGAATCGAATGTGGATTTCAAAAATATTAAAATTTATAGGGTGTTCCATTTAAAATAATTTAGTACGGTTCTGTACAAACGAAATCGGAGCCGTGCAGGGCTCAAAACATTTTTAGATGGTAAACAAGGAACATCGAATAAAACATGTCTCGTGGCCTTTTCTCCTAAAATTAATATTAAAGGTACTATCAAAGAATGTAGGGCAAGTGGGCAACCCTGTATATTAGAAATTTTCTTCAGCTCGTCCCAGTCGACCGCCGATGATAGCTTAGCTATTGAAACGCGTTTGGTGTATTTTGTTTGTTACAGATCCTACCACAGCTCCAGTGTTCCAGATTTTGATAAGTCAGTTTGATAACATGGAAATTTTATCACGGCAAACTCATTACGAGCCGTCTACAGTGAGATGCTATATATATATATATATATATATATATATATATATATATATATATATATATATATATATATATATATATATATATATGTGTGTGTGTGTACGTGCGTGCGTGCGTGGTGGTGGTGGTGTGTGTGTGTGCGTGTTTGCGTCGCGGAGTGATGGTCGTGTGGTGTGTGTATGTGTGTGTGTGTGTGTGTGTGTGTGTGTGTGTGTGTGTGTGTGTGTGGTGCGTGGTGTGTGTGTCCGTGGGTCCGTGGGTGTGTGCGTGTGTCGGTGTGTGTCCGTGTGTCGGTCGTGTGTCCGTGGGTCGTGTCGGTGTCCGTGTGTCCGTGGTGGTGTCGTGTGTCCGTGTGTCGTGTGCGTGTGTCCGTGTGTCCGTGTGTCCGTGTCGTGTCGTTGTTCCGTGTGTGCCGTGTGTCCGTGTGTCGTGTGTGTGTGTCCGGTGTGTGTGTAGTCCGTGTGTGCGTGTGTCGTGGTCGTGTGTCCGTGGTCCGTGGTGTCCGTGTGGTCCTGGGTGTGTGCTCGTGCGTGTGCGTCGTGGTCCGTGTGTGCGTCCGTGGTCCGTGCGTCCGTGGTGTCCGTGGTCGTGCGTGTGGTGTGCGTGTGGTCCTGTGGTGTGCGTGTGGTCGTGCGTCCGGTGTCGTGTGTCGTGCGTCCGTGCTGTGCGTGTGTGTTGGTCGTCGTGTTGTGTGGTGTGTGTGTTCGTGTTGTCGTTGGTGTGTGTGTGTGTGTGTCGTGTGTCTGTGGTGTGTGTGTCGTGTGTGTGTAGTGTGTGGTCGTGTGCGTAAGCTCTTAACAGTGTGTGATGGTGCGTAGTGGTGTGTGTGTGTGTGTGTTGTGGTGTGTGTGTGTTGTGTGTGCTGTGTAGTGTGAGTTGTGGTGTCGTGTGTGTGTGTGTGTGTGTATGTGTGTGTGTGTGTGTGTGTTGAGATGATATTTATTATATAAGCTCAGAATAAAAGCTACATTAAAAACAAAATTAATTGCAATGGAATCGAGTAAGAATATATGAATATATGATAAATTAGAACAAATTAACATAAAACTAAGTACAAATGTGATTATAGGACATGTTGTTAGCTAGTTAAATCAGATTTCATAAGTATAAAAGTGTAATCATAGCTGGTCAATAAATTTCTTCATTATAGTAGTTTCCGATCATCTTTGGAATAGTAAAAATATGCATTTTCATCTATAAAATACATGTATTCCATTTTGTATGAGAATATATGCTGCGATTCTAAAACAAAAGGAATTAAATTGTGTCAATCGACGTAAAATGAGTAAAGGACATGTTAAAGATTGTGAATCAGAACAGATTGAACAAGATTCATAGAACTTATTAAGTTTAAAAGGGAAACTAAACAAATATTATGTTATAAACTATTATGATTAGGAAGTGTTACAACTTAAATTAACATTCTAGATGTGATTTAAACATAAATGATGTGAATCCAGGTTATGATGAATTTCAACGCAGTGTTTGAGATAGAATTTTTCAATATAAACCATAAAAGTGTTAGAAACAGTGAATCCACAAGTATTTTGGGTCGTAGAATCCATTTCTGTTTGTATTTTTCCTATAGGAAGTAGAATAAGTTAGATATAATGTAAATTTGCATTTTTGTTAGATTTTAGGTAGATTAGGAATTTTTAAAGGAAATATGCCATGTAAGATACCTATGGAAAGGAAATTTTGCATAGAATTCAAAAATAACTGTTTTTAAGGTCTGTCCACTTATAAGAAAGTTATGTGTAAAAATAATAATTTGAAAATTTCTGAAAAACAATTAGCCAATGAGAATTAAGCTGTGTTCTATTTGTATTGACACTATTTGCTAAGGTGATTGATGGTTTTTCAGAAGCTATATAAGGAAATGGCAAAGATGTTTATAACTCTCTTGTAATTTTTCAAAGTGTTATCATGTCACTCGATGTGTACATGAATATTAAGATCGTTCATGTGGTTCGTATAACCTAAAAATGTTATAATACTAAACAATTGAAATTAAAAATTGTAAATCGAAATAACGTTAACGTAAATGTTATTCCGAGTGTAGTCGGTATACAAGTTAATGTAAATCGAATTATTTCAATTATTTTTAAATTCAAATTATTTTAACCAAGTTACTATTGAGCTATTATTTTAATTGAAATAAAAATTAAAAGTGCATAATAAATTTGAATGGAGATAAAATTATTGTATTTTCGGATACAATCACCTGAAAATAAATTATTATGTTTATTAATACAATAAAATAAATAAAAGCGCTTTTAGAAAAGTGACAATGCGAATATTGATGCAGTATACCTATATATTTTGGAGCTGTAGACCTTCCACTGATAGATTAAATAATATGCAGCATATCTACAACATGCTGATGCTGTAGACCTTCCACCGATGGATCAATAATATCAATGGAAGTCGAATTACTTCTAAATTGAAAATTGGATGAGCTGAAAGAAAAAAAATATATATATACATATATATATATATATATATATATATATAAATGTGAGTCTATAAATCTTATTTATTTATTTGAGGTTACGTTGAATATTATAAATTATTTATGTGCATTTATTTAAAGAATGCAAGTGAATTACATAAAAAATACTTACCCAAAATTGTATTAACGTTATTGTTTAGTCATGATGTGACGCACACATATATTCAAGTAAATGAAATTCGCATGCGCACATGTTATATATTTGTAGACGTTACAAAGCGTTTGAATAAAGTTAAAATATACACAATTGTAACATTATTAGCGGCTCCAAGTGTATAAACACTAAAACTGGGCCAACTTATAACATTAAAACAAAAGCGATGATGTAATAAACAATTTGTAATTGATCGAATAATTTTAATTAACATAAAATATTAACCAATCCCTAATGCTACCGTCGGCTCAATCGAAGATGAAGATAAAGTTCTAATATACTGAGTAATTAACTTTAATTACTTAACTTAATTACTTAATTCATAAAAAGGTTATCTAAAATTATGAAAAAATGATAAAATCTCGAGCGCCATGTTGTCTATTATATATATATATATATATATATATATATATGAACAACAAAACCTAGTTAATGAATAATAATAAACAATTTATCAAAATAAAAATAAAATAACATGATATACTTAAGTTTATTTAATATCTGATTGAAAAGGTAAAAAAATCAGAAGTCATACTATTCTAAAATTGTATAAAAACATTACCTTTGAACGGTTCTGTCCATAAACTATAACTGGTAACTATGAAGCAGAATGGTGAACTTGGTGAGGTCAATGTCTTGCTTATTTATCCTTAATATATTGTGTCCATAAATTTATTGAATTTCTTTGAAGTTTAATTCGTAGAACTTGCGTTGTAAAATGTAATTCAAGTAAAAAACTCCATTTAAATTAGAATAGAATAGTAAATTAGTGACTTATGAGTGCCGTTAAAAATAATTATTATAAAAATGCCATATTAAAGTATGCATTAAAAAAATATAAGTAAAATATAAGTCAAATATGAGTAAAATAGGAGTGCAAAATAAGTGAAATAGGAGTGCAAATAAGCGCCTAAAAAAACAAACAAATGCTTTAGTTTTAAATATTATGAATTTGAAAATAACTTACCATCAAAACCTGATGGCACCAAATATAAAAAAATTAGGTAAAAATCATGCTTTCTGCTATAACATTCAGCATTAAGTGAATTAAAAAAAAGGCTTTCAGAATAACTCAAATGAGTATTCCCCCTAAAAGTTTTCACGCATTGCGCGGGTACAATAATATAAATCCATTTTTTTAAGAAAGGGAACTATAACTATTTATGTAATATTACACCCAAAAGATATGTTCTAGGAAATGCAAATTAAGTTGCCTTTCTCAATTCTACATATTAATAATTAAAAACCTTTCCAACATTACGCCAAATAAATGAACGATCTTAAATTAAGGTATTTTTAATACAACCACAAAAAAAAGGTTGTTACACAATTCCAGATTTAATTCAATATAACAAATGAATTCATTTCACAAAAGAACCTTACACAAATGTTTAATGTTTTTTTTTAATACTGAACTATATTGAACCCTATCCCTTGAGATGCTAGTCGAGGCAATTTATTTTAATAACATCAACAGTAATTATCACACAATTAATCTTTATTGTTTCATATATTCATTGTGGTGATTAAATTTATTATAATCATAAATCAAATTATAAAACTCTTTATTAAATTAATTTTCATCTCTATATATGAACACCTAATAACTTAAACAGGCCAGAAGAAAAACTCACAGCATTGCAATGATTTAAGACACATAGATAAGCTTAAATATATACATTATGTTTTCATTGTATTATAACGATTACAGCCCTATATTAACAGAAAATTTTTTCTTTGTATAATTGTGATTTAACTGTTTAATAAAATTGGTGTAATTTTTTTAGTTGTAAGTTGTAAATACTTTTCCCATTTTTACAACTTTTAACTTACATTATAGTTTAATTAAGTTTTATTAAATTTGTTTTTTGATTGTGAGATGTTTTATTGTTAGCCTTCGTCCGCAACGTAGCAGACCAACATTTGCGTTTGACGTCTTAGATAGTTTTTAAAAACTATTATCATTTATTGAAGAAGATCACTGTAATTGCTATCTTTACATTTGTAAAAAATTAAGAAAGATGGACGATTTCGTACCAAAAAGCTAAATCTCTTTATTATGAATGATAATCGTGAAAATTTTCATTTTCATAATGAATTGTTGTTATTTGGATATATGAAATCGAGTTTAATTCAAGTAAAAGCATTGAGGTAGGGTATTTTTAATAATGCCACATGGATATTTTATATATTTGTGATAAACTGTTTTTATTGCTTTGACGTATTTTAGGTTTTAATTTCTCATAATATTGGAAAAGTGATTGTGTTCTCAGTATTCACAAACGTTTAACCCTTTTAATGAAAAATTATTTGAAAATGTTGCGTATAACAAAGTTATAATCTACTTAAATGTGGTAATGAAATATTAATTAACAATATTGTCTAAAAGCTAAAGATGTTAGGATTTCCATTTCACCCTTTAGAAACTTATGAAATTTTTATACTTGCAATACATCCTGTTTAAGCAACTTTTGTATATTTAACATTTACTTCACTAAAAATTTATAATTGTGCGCATTTTCGGTAGTTGTTATTAGTTTGTGTAATTAACAGTAGTTTCAGAATTGTTTGGTACACTGTATCGTTAAATATTAATATTTGAATTTGGCCCAAAAGTTGTTAATAATTAAGTTTTGTTTAACTTGAATAAGAGCAATTTAATTGAAACCCTTACTAATTAAATTACCGCTTTAAAGCACAAATAAATTTAGATATTTCAAACTAATTTAAGTTCGTCTATGCAAGATACATACGTTTACAGTTCAAACGTAAAACTGTCAAAAGTTTGCTAAAGTTTGAGGTTATATTCAAATTGTTAAGTATAATTTGGTAATTGAGTTTCTTTGTTACCAAACATGAGATCCTTGAATTTAATTAACGTTCATGGGGAGAGCGGAAATCGTCTTAGTGTCCGGAAAGAGTACTGCCTCATGGGATATCTGGTTTTCCGGAATCTATGGACTTCCGTTACACGAATTCGGATAACAGGAAGCGAAGACCCTACAATTATGCATTCTAATTATAATCTGTAATATTTCATTGTATTTTGTGGGATTTACGCATTGTTTATGCATTTGTGAATATCCTCCGGCAGTGTTCGCTTTATGTGTAAGATTTATTTTAGCATTGTTTACTTTTTAAAGATAAGTTAAGCGCAAAAGCTTCCTGAAAATTTTGAAGTTAAAGTCAGCGTCATTATAAAATCGTGTATTTTGCATAATATTAATTACACTCTTAATTTGCAATTATACAAGTAATCGCATGGAACTATTTCGTTTATTTTTCAGTTGTATATTTCTTGAGAATAGATTTAATTTACCTACGAATTTAGCATGTTATTGTTAGGTCTATTACAGCAAAACTCTCTACAAGGAGTGCAATGTAATTGGTAACGTTAGCTTAGCTGCGGTTTTGCTAATTAGTAATGGAAATGTTGTTATTCATTTATGCAGGAATGAAAACCTTGTTTGAATACAAAACTGAATAAAATCAACATCACGTTTACAGAGTATACGTTAAAAATATTTAATCTTCTCTTTAGAAAATGATTGTTTTTTAGATAGATTTGTAACTGCCCCATTTATATTAGTAGCAGTACAATGCTAATACCTCCATATTAACAAAACCACTTTTGCCCAGAGTAGAACATGAAAACACATACGATGCTTTAGGCTATTGGGGATTAATACTTTAATGAATATATGGTCGTTATTTCTACTAAATCGGTTAGAGTTGTTTGTAATGGATTTGTTTTGAAGAACCGCCCCTAATGGCTTTCATGTTATAAACATGACTAAATTCCCAAATTTAATCCTTTTATTTTATTTTTTTTTTTTGGTATTAAAGTCTTTATGTAATGAGCACGTCTAAAATTTACGATTATTATATAAAATCTCTGAGTACAATAGAACAATTTTATAGGGTTTTTTTTTACAATAAATTAATGTTATCGTTTGGTACGTTTTCAGGTCAATTGAACTCGTTAATAAGAGTAATCCAGTTTAATCGGTCCTATTTCAGTGTGCATGCATTATCCTAATCTAAGTTGGATGCAAATAATGTCTAGGAAGATAGGAAAATCCCGATATCGGATTGGTTCCTTTCGGCCAAAGCTCGTATATTCGAGAAGCTATAAATGTCATTTTCAAATGTAGAGTGCTGCTTGCTTGCCAGAATGGCTAACATCTGCTCGCATACGGATGAATATCTATGTTTTACTTCAAACGAGCATATAAATGTTCCGTAGTTATGATTTAGATTTGATATTTTACTTTTTAATATATAGATTGTACGTGTTGGACACGTTTATAATATATTAATCCATTTAGTTTCTGTTGCGCTTTGCATCCAGTCTGACCTAATTGCATTGGTTGGTTTTCTTGCTGAACTTAAATGAAACAGTATGATATACAATCGTCTTATCGTCCTCAACAATTAAATAACGTACAGTAATTTTCTGTCTTAGTAATCTATGAAAATTTAAAATTAAAATAAATATGAAACACATTACCTAATTTCAGTATCAATCTAGAATAAATATTACAACTTTTGAGAAACTTATGGTCCATAGCCCAATCTAATTTGATTTTATACATTTTTATTTCTTAACATTTTTTAGAACAATTAAAATGCTAAGAAAAAGTTAGGTACTTGTGCAGAACACCTCACGCCCCCATCTTGAATTTTTTAATGAGGGTATAATTGCATAAAATTATTGCCGTGTAATGATATTTGGGAATTTGACTTCCACAGGTTTTCTTGACCCAGATATGCGCAAGGGGATAAACAAGTGAAAATTAATCGAGATTTTTTGAGGATTTGTTGAAAATAGAATAAATAAAACCAAAAAAAAACTTAATTTTTTTTTAAAAAGTGCCAACAATCTGCCGTGCTACTTATAGGTCGTTGGGCAGATACGGTGTTATAAAATAAAAGATTTGTATTTTTATAAAAATTATTGAACAAGGCAAACACAGATTATTTTGTACAGTAATCACCAAAAGGTTTACATGCAGTCGTTTGTCGCATTTTTGACATCTTGTCGTCGTAATGGGCCAGTCTGTAATATCTTATATCTACACCCTCGTTAGCAGATGTATGCCCTTTTGAGGAACAGCCCTTTTATTCTGCACCAACAAACAACATACAATTCTTCGTCGAAATAACAGTATGCCCAGTGTTCCAAGGTTTTCACGATGAAGCATCCAAACATTATTGACGGCCATATCTATACCATGTGCAATCAACGAAAAATACCATTTCTTACCCCTTATGTCAGCTCTACAGACTCATGTTTTGGTCAGTTCGAGCTACGCCCACCATGTTTTCATTATAGTTCTTTACTACTTATTTATACAAAAAACGTACCTGTATATATTTCTTTTCTTGTTGAGAAAACCGTTTTACAACATGAACTGGTTGGACACCAGATGAATTGGAACATAATGATACAGTGCTATTATCATACCATTTTACAAGGATAACATCTTTTCCTTCAATTTTTATAATCAAATGCACCTCTTGCTGCTTTTTCATTTGATTAGAATCACATAGAGGATTGTTTGGCGCACGATTATCGCGAAGAGTACCAATGGTTTGAAAGTTCATGTCAGATAATGCTTCAAGCAGTAGGATCGAGAGAAGAAAAGGTGTAAGCTTTGTGTTGACCACTGTTACTGTATAAACCGGCAGTAAAACGGGAAAACAGATAAAATTGAGGTTTTGCTCGACTGCTCAGGGGTTGGGGTGGGTAAGATGTTAATTAATTTTGCACACCGTAGGATAGTTTACCATACATATGCCAAACAGAGGTTGGTGTCGTCATAAAAACCGGAAAGGGGCCTAATTACGTAAGTTCACAGCTTGTCTAAATACTGAAATAACTCGCTTACCTGTACGTAATCACAGGTGGGCCTGGGCCAGCAGATATCCGCGACACCTGAAAGGCTACAAATATTCTTGTACGCTTATTTAAACTAATTGCGTGCCGCAATAATAAATAAAGACAATCATTACTCTAAATAAATCAATGATTGTCGTTACGTTACTTCATTTAATATGTCTGATTTTCAATGAAACATATCTAAAAAAACTAAGAAAACTACAACCAGATGGAAGGATATTAATTCAATCGCTATAAAATGTATTTAAATCCAAAAAAAAAATGCATTAACGCAATTAACTTTAAATATTACGTTATAATAGAGAATTACTTATAGCGTTGTCCAACGTAACTACTTCACTTTCTCAAATAAACATCAAACTATTGACGTTAATTCTGTAATCTCATTAACATAATACAGCGCAAACAAAACTCGCATTTAGAAAAAAACATATTATGATAACACTGCCGTCAAATTACCACAAAAAATACAGTACAATCACAATTAATCAGATTAATACAATAAATTACTTATTCAGCAATGGAACTAGCTAGTCGCCACCTTGGCCGTTTCTAAAAATTGTTGTTCCTCGTTCAACAGAACAGAGGGTAAGCATACAAATTTTGTTCATAGAATGTTTTACATAATATTCGTCACCAAAACCTTTCCAAAGATGGAATACGTATTTGCCATAAAAATCTACACTAAAATAATCAAAATTGATCAACAAGGAATCGTATTCAATCTTATGTACATACAAAACAAATAATGCATTAAAAAAACATTCGTTAGTCATGAAAAGCAAAAATACTGTAAATGCACCATAAAGTTTACCTTAATTCTGGTTCTGCCCCCTGATGTTATACGATACACCTAGAAAGGATCTGGTAGTTTACTTTAGTGGCGGCGATAGTAAGGTAATGAGTGTGGTAGCTACGCTCGGAACTCCCTTGTGAAGGATATCAGTGCGTCGATTGAGAATGCAAATTACGGTCGATTATCATCCAACTTGGATCTCTGCGAGTCTTCATCGGGGAGAAAACTGCCCCTTTTTCAACGAAAGTTCGATTACCAGGAGCTAAGGAAAACGTTCTTTCGCGGGATTGCCTATCTGCCGCCCGATAACTAGCCTATCATAAAAAAATCATTTCAAATTCTTCAAGCGCGTTAGTTCACTTTCGGAGGTATTCGACGGAAATTTGCCCTTCTGAAAACTGCATCGACAACTTTCTTCGCGCCCAACGGGATGATCTCACGTAATTTGTTTTTTTTTAATTAAAAATTTACAATAATTATAATGCTTTTTTTACTTTAGTTTATATTGTAGTCCATATAAAGTATTCCCGTCTGCTATGACTAATACAACAAAGTTGAAACAGTAAACTATAACTGAAAATATTCTCGGCGCCAAATTCCAGCGATATTCTTATACTTTAATAAACAAATTGCGTTTTAATTTTCAAACCTTGAAAAATTTATACGATATTTCTCATCTTAATTTAATTTAGTTCTAACAAAGAAATCTATTTTAAATCAATCATACAAATTCTAATAGCAAACATACGTCAGTTTAACTACATGTTTATTATAATGATCAACAAAACTAACAAATTACGACTACATATTATTTACACGAACTAATAGCTCTCAACAAACTAGTAAAAGGATTTCACGATCGATCGATAACAACAAGTGAATCATATCTAAATTTTACACTTACATTCAAATTTGTCAATTAGGCCAAAATATTTATTTCGTTTTCTAGATACAAATTTAATTATAGGAATTATGCTACTTTTCAGCTATACGCTACTACAAAGTAAGTCATAATTTCGATCAAAACGGCAAATTTCGACAAAAACACGTGACACTACTTGGTTCTCAGACGATCTGCATATTCCAGTAGCACTGACCCACCTGCACCATATTCAGCAATCTTTTTACTGATTTGTATAGCAGCACCTTGATAAAGTTCAAACCAATTAATGAACTCTTTGCTAGAATCCCCCACCCATAATTTAAATCCATAACGGATAGGTTTTCCGTCAATACATTGTTTGCAGCCATGCGCCCAAAATAGAGTACCATGGCTTCGTCCACGGAGTGAGTTTTTGACTGTGAACTATATTTTCGAAAACAGTCGTTCTGATGCCGAAATAATGGCCG
The DNA here is from genome assembly GCA_036346205.1 of Vesta saturnalis. Taxonomy (NCBI): domain Eukaryota; kingdom Metazoa; phylum Arthropoda; class Insecta; order Coleoptera; family Lampyridae; genus Vesta; species Vesta saturnalis. Next base: position 158,155 of record JARFJB010001921.1, read on the forward strand.
TACTAGCATCTAAATTTGTATTTTCAGAAAAGTGAATATTAGATAGAATATGTTCGAACGTGCTCAGAAAAGCTGAAATGCCACTCTATATTTTTGAAAATCGACGATTTTTATTTTTGACTGTGGTAAAAGCTGTGGAAATAGGCAGATCACCTCAACTAAAAATATATTTTCTCTTGCAGTAATGTAAAAGAATATCTTGCACAACTGCAGTTTGAGGTTCAAACAAACTAGGATACAGGCATGACTGTGGTGGAAGGTTTGAAAGAGCAAACATTTTAGATTTCTGTACGTTCTGTGTTAAAAATTTTAACATTATTAGCCAGTTGCTGGTTATTGAAGTTGTAGTGTAGTTACCTCCCCGTGTAGGTAAGTTCCCTGTATACACTTGTCATGAAAGTGTTGTCATTCCTGTGTACAACTACATACATGAATGACAGTTTTGTTACGACTCAATTCTATTGTGAATTTTATTCAAGGTCGTTATTTAGATTATTTAGAATTATATATATATATATATAATATATATATATATATATATATATATATATATATATATATATACAGTGAGACTCAGAAGTTATGTCTAAATTCATTTAAAGTTTTAAAGTTCAAGGGTCTAGTTTTTGGAGAAACGCTCGGACACATCGACGTTTATTTTTGATTGCGGTTTTTTAGTGGTAAAATTTTGTATATAGGGTGGCCCAAAAAGAAATTACGACCACCAACTGGATTTTGTCAAATGAAACACCTGTTTTTATTTCATTTTCTGAATCTGCTTTGAATTCTGAGTAAATCTCATGTTCCATGTCCTATACCTAAAGTCAACAGAACTCGAGGAATTTACAATTGAACGTATCAACAATTAAGATCATATCAAGGCGGCCTTTGTTTTCTGTCAAAAGGAACAATTTGCTCAAAAAACACAACAACAAATCAAATGTTCAAAATGTGCACTATTTGATATTTGTGTACGTCTTCTATCACCAAATCCAATCATGTAGAGAATTTCAATTTTTTCTCGTTTCGTTAACTTCACCATTTCGGAAAGGACAAATGTTGAAATTCGACGTCAGAAATAAGTTGACATACACAACGAAATGAAAACATGTACCTGTTGTTTATGGATCACCTTGGATACGATTATTGTGCAAGTGTTCTTGATAGTTTTATAAAGACAATATTTATCTGTTTTCGTAAATATCTCGAGATCTGTTGACTATAGGTATGGGACATGGTACATGAGATTTACTCAGAATTCAAAGCAAATTCAGAAAATAAAATAAAAAACTGGTGTTTCCATTCGACAAAATCAAGTTGGTGGTCGTAACAAATTTTTGGACCACCCTATATACAAAATTTTACCACTAAAAAACCCCAGTTAAAAATAAAAATCGACGTGTCCGAACGTTTGTCTAAAATCTAGACCCTTGAACTTTAAATGAATTTAGACATAGCTTCTGGGACTCAATGTATGTCCTTCTCAGACTTTCGTGACCATTCGCAAGTCAGTCATTATGCCAGCATTCGCCCTGGATCTAAAGTAGGTGATCCTCATGTCAATGTTGTGCACATCTTTAATTATTTGCGAGAAAGTGGAGGAACTAACATACATTCATGAATTAAAAGATCTACCAGAGAGACCTACACTGGATACTTTTTGTGTGACAAAAGTTATACAAAAGTAGTCAAAAAAATAAATGAAGAAAAAGTTAGAGCAAGTATTGGACAGATAATTTTGGCCTTATGATAATCTACCGCAATAAATTAAAACTAAATGTTGAATATTGTGATTGATAGACATATGTGTAAAAAATTAATGTTGATTTACTAAATGGTTTATTTTCTTTATAAGTATTATTGTTATTTTTTTCTTTAATAGTTTTCTACAGAATTCAATTTTTTATATTGCTAATATATTTTAAGTTTTTGAAAAGTTTTGTAAACTTATAATACAAAAATTGCGCAACACCTTGTATTTACTTAAGTTTTACCATTTATATACGGCGAAACCTCGTAAGTGTTAAAAACATAAATTTTAGTTATTAATTTTTTGTTAATGTCAGTTTTTTAGCTCTCCTCTAAAATTCTGCAAAAGTCATATACGAAGTTTTGTAGTTTCGGCGACGATATGCTGTATTATGAACAATAGTGGGCGTACTCTAGTGGATTGTCCCTCGTATACAAAATAAGCTTATGTTTACCCTGCATGTATAATTAAATTTTTGTAAGCTAGCTACCGTCTACCAACTGTAAATATTTAAACTTGAAATGAAGTATATCATGTACGGTAGCTAAAATGCTATTCTAATCTACAATTGTCAAATTATTTCCATAAAAACACTCGATATTTAACTTGCATGTATTATATGCTTCATTTACAAAGGCAAATAAAATATAATAGTAATTAAACGGTAAACGTCGCGATATATCAGTTTCCTTTTAGCAGAAACGTAGTTAAAATGTAAACTTTTTTAATGAACCATAAATGTACCAAATTTACTTTATACCCAGTTAATACAGCAATAGGACTAGTTTGTGCATTAGTAACATATTTTCCGAACTTTTTTGCTGAACAACAACATGTACCTGAGTAATCTCACATTGTCAGTAAGAACTTCACTCCTCCCACGAGCTAGTGCGGAGTCAGAGATTATGGTAGATTTTACTGAATAATGAATATTGAAATTAACCTACAAATCAAAACCGCTGCGATGGGAGGTTTTTATAAACAATGCGTTACGTAATTTAAATCATAACAATCAATCCGATAATATGGATATTTTATCAAGGCAAACTCATTAATATGTTTCCCTACAGAAAAAAAATGTATGTAATAAGTTAAACAGGCAAGTAGAAAATCTTTGATTAAATAGGTTTTGGCATCTTGTAATTAGAAAGAAACAAAATGGTGAGCCTTAATTTTAATTTTAACTGTTGGTATGTCTAGGCTTTTGTCTGTTTTTGCTAGACCTTGAAGTGCTTTACCAATTAAATAAGTTATCGTAGAATTGCATTGATTTATCATACATAGTTTATATTAATATAACATTACACGCACAGGCACACAAACACGCACATGCACACGTACACGCACACCCACTCCAGTGAAGAAAAAATACTGCAAATTAATTTTGATTAGCATCGAAATGCAGTAGTCACCGTGGAAACATATTTGCAGAGTTATCCGTTATCCTGAGCGACAACAACCGAGCTAGTAGGGTAGTGATGGCACAATCTGCTTAGCATTCGGGAGGTAATGGGTTCGGTTCTCTTTACCGTATACCCTTTATGAGGTTTTTTCAGGGGGTTTTCCTCATACACATGTAGCAGCATGGTCACTGCGTATTCACACACCATTTGCGGCTACTTAGTCGAATTCTCGGGTAGTATTTCCCCCTCAGACTCCTAACTCGGTTCCTTCCGATATTATTCTGACCAAACCCATCCTTAATTCCACAATGCATATATACGTAATGTATGTACTCGTATGTATAACTGAGATTAAGGATAGAAATTTGGGTGCATATGGTTTGTTGTAGACAAAATTATGAACATTAACAGGAAATCTTGCAAGCGGTGAAAATTCACATGATTTTTATAACGAACACTTAAATACTAAGTGTAAATCTTTTCATTAGGTGCAAGATAATCCTTCCGTCTCAACGAGGGAAGTTGCAGATCATCTAGACTTATCACACCAAGTCGTTTGGAGATCACTCAAAAAACATAAGTATCGGCCCTACGCAATCCATGTTTCGCAATTTCTTCATCCAGGGCACAGTGGTGATGGTGTAGCTTTTTGCACGTTTCTGATAAAACAGCTTACACAACAATCAAAATTTCCTTAATAATGTCATATGGTCTGATGGCAAGTTCACTAACGCAGGAATGTCTAACTGGCATAATGAGCATCACTGGTCAGTTGAGAACCCACAACAGTTTTTAGAACGGCGACCTCAAATACGCTTTGGCCTTAATGTGTGGGTTAGTTTTTTGGGCGATACAGTAATTGGTCCATTCATCTATGAAAAAAATTTAAATGCAAACAGTATTTCGTTTAAATGCAATCTGGTTCCCGTACCAGTCGGTGGAGCCGTACTGTAGTCAACATAGCAACTAATTCATGGCAAACCCATAAGATATGGCTCAAATTTTGGTCTCAGAATGTATCAAATGGCTACCTTGCCAATACTGAACCCTCTCAAGGAAAGGGAACTTTATTAGAAAAAGGTGACCTTGAGCATCTGTTATAACGACATTTGCAGAGAGATTGAAACAACAATTTCCAGATCAAAAATTCAAGATCTTTATTGGTCCTTTCTTCACAGGGCTGCTACTTATAATAACAATGAGTGCAATGGAATATAGGTGTGCTGATACTACCAGACTAAAACATTGTCCATTAAACAAGAATGCAATGAAGAAATTAGTCAGGGATACAGTAGACGCGTATACAAATTCCACTAAGAATGCAACTGTTATTCAAGGGAAAGGTAACTGTGTAGTACATATAGTTTCAAAATGTTATGGGGTATAACCCACCAGACAGCTCGTCGTTATTCTGCCGCAGACAAAAAATATATTACAGTAGAAATGCAATCCACCAGTAAAATAGACATATTGGTGATACAGATCTGCGTAACAAATGGTGGTGGCAGGTTTTTGTACATTTTTATGTGCATCTGTCTCTAATGTCTGGATTTTACATCAAATTCGGAAAGATCGTAGGAAAAAGCAACCCAGTACCGATGAGTTTGTAAGTAATTAGCGGCCCATTGATTTACTGGGATTTATAAGAAACATTGCCTCAACGTATTTGCTTCTGAGTTTTCGACACCGCCAACCAGAGACGACATTCTCAAGTGCGCTGTTTGAAACATTCCGAAATCAGTTTCTACAAATGTCAGTTCTCCACTACCCAGACAACGTGAATCAAAATAGGTGTATGTAAAAATATGCAGCTTTTGGCTGCGGTATACGAAAAATCAACCTTCACGTTTTAAATATATCTTAATATTACTAAATAAAAGGTGTTTCAATAAGAGCGTAAGGTTTAAATTGTGCGTCATGTTTGACAGTCATAATGACACGTGATTATGACGTGACAGATCGAAATTGGACAGATGGGAGTTAGTAACCATGAAGCATTACACGATTCGTAAAGTGGGTCCAATATTCGGTCGAAACAATGTTCCATTTTCATCTACTGTGAAAATAATCGAAAAATTCAAAAGTACTGGTTCGGTTAGTGATGTGAAACATACGACACAAGCTCGTAGAGGTCGTTCAGAACAAGCAGTCGACTGTGTTCTGAACGACCTCAGAGTGTGTGGTCATCAACCAGAGCAAAGTCCAGAGACATCGATTCATTATCGTGCACAAGAATTGGGCATAACAAAAAGATTTGCATCTCCACGTCTACAAAGTCCAATTGACTCAACAACTTCTGCCAACAGATCATCCACAGCGAAGAGAGTTCAGCAATTGGATCCTTCAGCAACAAGAAGTGAATGCCGATTTTGTAAACAAAATCATTTTCAGTGATGAGGGCCATTTTCACCTCGATGGCTTCGTTAATAGGCAAAACTGCCGCATATGGGGCTCAAAAAATCCACGAATGATTCATCACAAAGCAATGCTTCCAAAACGTGTCACTGTTTGGTGTGCATTGTAGTCTGGACAGTGTTTCTTTGAAGATGAGGCAGGTAATGTTGTAACGGTGAATGGCGAACGTTATCATGCTATGATAACGCAGTTTTTTGTGCCTCAATTGGAAGATATTGCTCTTTACGACATGTGGTTTCAGCAGGACGGTGCCACATGTCATACCGCCAGTGAAACATTGACTGTCTCGCACGAGTTTGCTCCTGGTCGTGTCGTTTCTCGGTTTGGTGACCAGAATTGGCCGCCACGCTCTTGCGATTTAACACCTTTGGACTTACGGCTGTGTGATTATCTGAAGTCACAGGTTTATGCCAACAAGCCCGCGACCACCGAAGCATTGAAGGCCGAAATTAGACGCTCTATCAATGAAATACCTCCACATGTATTCAATAATGTTATTGCAAATTTTGCCAAAAGTGTACGCATGTGCCAGCAAAGCCATGGCTGCCATTTACAAGATATTTTGTTTCATACATAATTCCCAAATGTATACATTACAAATCAATAAATATTTCAATACTTTGCTACAGATAACCATGTTTTATTGAACCTTAAAATTTTGCGCTCTTATTGAAACACCCTTTATAATAGCAAAACCATTTTTACAAATTGAAGGTTAATAATTATTAAATAAACGTTAACCTAAAGAAGGACAATAATTATTTATCGTAATAAGGAACACGATTTGTAAGTTTTACTCGCCGAGCATTAATTTGGGAAAACTTTTGGACAATATTATGAATATTTAATGCATCGAGCATTTCTGACTCAATTAAACGTTCTTGAAGCCTAAGCGGTTCTTGATCAAGCTAAGTTTAGAGAACGATCTTTCAGCCGAAGCCACTGAAACAGCTGGCATCAAAACTATTCTTAGTGCAAATAGTGTATCAGGAAAATAACTTTATAGATCATTTTGTTCCAAATAACGTCACTGTTATTTCTAAACTGTCACTAAAGGTGTACATATTTCTTCGAACCGTTCTATTTCATCGATATCTTTCTCATTCTTGTCAGTTAGTATTACTTCTAAGTCTAGGAAGTGTTTCCTCAAATCTGATTCAGAATTTTTTTGAATTCCGGTATGATGCATACCGGAGTATTACATCATACCAGTGCTTTTTTTTCCGATCAAAAAGTTTTTGTCTTTGATTATCAATTGTGGTTTTGTGTGGTTTTTTGATGGCGCGATAATAGTTTTCGCGAATGTATTCCCTTTTAACGTAAATACACATAAAGGCAAAATACACAATCTTTATACACTGAATACAAAAGCTACTTCCTTCCGCATGTTTCACCGTTTGCCAAAGTGCGCGATTAAAAATAATTTGAAAATTTTCTGCCCCTCTCATTTTTTGGATATGGGTATCCTTTAACTTGAATAGAACCATTTTTAACCAAAAGTTGTCTTTCTGCATGTGTAAGCGTCTCTGGCCATTTACCTAGATCGTCACTTAAGAGAGTTCGTGAAATAGGTAAGGGGTATACCACGTCAGCACTGCCTGTGCAGTCATCATGAATAGTATCTGATGGAACATTATCCTTAGCCTCACATGCTCTTCCCTCACTACTGACACTACTATCACTTACTTGAAAGGTAGCACTAATATCGTGACTCATAGACGACACCGAATTTTTCGGTTTTTACATATTTAAAATCGGATTCTCTTCTCTTTTTTTTCTTCTTCTGTGGCCACCCTCTTCTTTTTGAAGTGGGCACTGAAGGGTTTTTTACGCTTCATCATTTGTTTATAAGCTGGAATAGTCTGTTACCTCAGTACCGTAGCGTAACTTCAATTTCACAAGATCTTAATTTATTTAACGTTATTGATATTTACACTTATAGAACACTTAATTTCTACAATTTATATTTCACTTTTCACTACAAGTTATTTAAATCGACTAACAACTAAATTTATTTTGAATATGTATTTCTGATGTACACGCGACGTACTATCGAAACCGACTTTTCTTTCCACCACTAACTTGCGTCTTCATATAACTTACGATAGCTCCTAGAAAGATTTGAAAACTGCGAGACTCAAGACTGGAAGTTGGCTGACAATTGATAAAATACAGGTTACAAGCGGTTGATAGCTGCGCCTTTGTCGGTTGATAAAGATAGCGGTTAGCGTTTCTAGATGAGCGACGAATGAAAGCTGATGTAATGTGCTAAAAATAACTAAACCGCAATCCGGCGGCTTTGTTACGGTACCTTACACCGCTAAACAAGGATGTGATAATCGCACTTTGCCCAACCCACATGCACTAATTATTTCTTTTTTACTTGTGTTGTATTTGCAACAGCTCCACTTGTAGCAGACATATCCTTTTATTAAAAACCACCCTTTCCGCCACTCCACTTACCAAATACTTCCGCCTTTCTGATGTGCCGCGTGTGTTAAATGAACAGCACTATATACAAATTGCCATGAAACTGTTTACATATAGTAAGTAGTTGAGTACGAAGAATGTGAAAACCGACAGAAAGAAAAGGTCATGTATTTCATTCGGGCTGTTTGAAATTTTGAAAGCTCCTTCAGCTACAATCATGGATTCCCAGCATACATACATACATGCATTACGTATATATGCATGGTATGATTAAGGATGGGTGCGGTCAGGATATGATCGGAAGGAAGGGAGATAGGGTTCTGAGGGGAAAAATACTACTGTATTTTTGCTTTGTAAGGCTTTGTTAAATATGGATTGAATCTCACGTATACTTTTATTGAACATAAATACAACCTTTGTAATACTAAAACTGAACAATAACAAAACTAGTATAATGATTGATCGACGGCTATCGATCGTAAAGTTCGTTTTTCAAGAATGGACGATGCAACTCGCATACGGATCCAATAACTGCTCGGTGGTAGGACAGACGCGGAAAGCATCGATAGTTGCGCAGGAGGGGCGCAATCTAAATGGGAAGCAGAGGGTTGACTAAACATATCGCCCCCCTTGAAAGCCTCCAGGCTTTTAATATTGTGAATATCACTGGCCTTGAACTGGGACAGTCTCTACCGGTAGAATACAAATCTTCGTGACAGGTCTTTTGAAGATTCCAAGACTGGTTTTGATGGAAACAGTTCTCACTTCATCAGAACAGGATGTAGCTTATCGATTTACCTATGACCACTTCAGGTAGACCGTCTTCCTTAATTAGAACCAAAGCGCCGATTTTAAGGCGTTGTGGGTGCTTGGTCTTCTATTTGGTACGGGTCTGAAGCTCAGCAATATACTCTCTGGACCATCTACGCCAGAAATGTTGAACAATTTGCTGCATTCGTTTAAAGCGAGTGAGTCTATTTTCTTGATGACTGTGCACGTAGTTAAGCTCCGGAGTTGTAGTCAAAACGTCACCAATAAGGAAGTGTGCGGGTGATAATGGAGTTAAATCATTGGGGTCTTCAAATGGAGAACATAACATAAAGGACTTAATCCCGGAGACCGCCAAAGTGTGGTGCTCTGGGTGGTATAAAATTCCACTTTATACCATCATTTGTTACATTTGAGACAATATTAGACCCATGTTCAGCTAAGAAACATTTAAGTTCGTTGTTAGCTCCTCTAAATGTGGAACCATTGTTGGAGTAAATTTCAATACACTTTCCTCGCCTTGCCATGAATCGTTTCAAGCCCGCTAAAATACATTCGGTTGTCAAATCACTAATAACTTCAGTGTGTATTGTCTTAATGGCAAAACATATAAAAAGAGCTACATACGCCTTGGTGACCTTAAAATTACGGCCCTTCCTATCCCGCATTAAAAAGGGACCCGCATAGTCTACTCCTACCTTTAAAAAGGGTCTAGTAGGAGTAATTCGGGACTCAGGAAGATTGCCCATCAAATATTGTTTTGGGCTGGAATTTAACCTAAGACAAGTAACGCAATCGTGTACTATTTTTTTACATAAATTTCTTCCTGAGATAGGCCAGTATTTTTGTCTTAGGGAAGCTAGTAAGGCCTGTGGCCCAGCATGCAGCAATCTAAGGTGCTCATTACGAGCTATTAGAATTGCCAAAGGGTGCCTATCGGGTAAAACTGCGGGACGTTTTTTGTCAAACTCATATTCAGAATTACGAATACGTCCACCAACTCGAAGGAGTTTATCCGAGTTGTCAATAAATGGAGCTAGCGGTAGAAGTTTGGTGGCTGAACTCAGCTTATTAAATCTTGTTAAAGATTTGTAATCATCATAAAAGGCTTCAAGTTGTGCAATTTTGATAAGCTTGTGGAGTAAAAATTCTAGTTCAGCAGACGAGAGGATCAAAGCGTCCCACGTGCCCTTCTGTAAGCTCAGTTTGACAATTATTTTTAAAACGTATTTAAAATGCAACGATTCTAACAAGTTTTGTGAAGGAGGAATATTTTTTGAAGAGCTCAAAGGTAGGGGTTGTACAATATTGGTTAACGAAAGTATGGTGTTGCGAGTATCAGGAAGTTCAGTGTTAGATGGACGTACATTGTCATTGGAGACATGAAACCAAATAGGATAGTCTAATAACCTTAAGGGTAACATACCCCTTGTAAGACAATCAGCAGGGTTGTCGGTAGTGATGATATATTTCCATGTGTGGGATTCGATCAAGGTTTGTATATGAGAAATTACATTAGCTACAAATGTCTTTAGCAAGTGTGGAGACGTTTGAATCCATGCAAGCACTATGGTGGAATCGCACCAGTAGACCGTGGAATCAAAATCAAGTTTCATGGCGTATTTAACGTTACTCATAAGCTTAGAGAGTAGAAGAGCTGTACAAAGTTCAAGTCTAGGGATAGTACTTTGTTTAATAGGAGAGACTCGTGTCTTTGCACATAGCAGATTAGATGTGCAGTTACCAAGAGAATCAGCACAACGTATATACATGAAAGCTCCATATCCTGTTTCTGCAGCGTCGGAAAAGCCGTGTATTTGAATTGAAACAGAGTTAGAACATGTCTCGGTATTTGAAGATTGTTAAGTTGGATTAGTTGAGTTCTGTAAGTAGACCAAGTTGTGTGAAGATCTACAGGAACGGATTCATCCCAAGATATTTTTAATTTCCAAAGTTGCTGCAAAATGACCTTTGAAGTGATTGTTACCGATGACAAAAGACCAAGAGGGTCAAATACTTGGGAAATTGAGGCCAAAATTTGTCGCTTTGTACTTTTACTATGGTAATCTGGTTGGGTGATCGAATATTCCAAGGAGTCAGAATTAGAATTCCAAAGTAAACCAAAGTTGTTTTAAAATTATTATTATTTTGTTAGTTCGGATTGACCTATTGAAGGAATCTTGACCTCGTTAAGCTCAATGGTTTTATCATTGCTACACTATTTTCTAAGAGAAGATCCAAATTGCTGTAAGACGTATGAAATTTCATTTTAATTACATTACTTCATCACTTGTTTGGCCTCCAGTTAACAAGTCGTCAACGTAGAAATCATGTAAGATGATGGAACTAATGAAGGGGTTTGCTTCATTATGAAGGTGGGCTGCTTCTTGTGAAGCACGAGTAGCAAGAAAGGGTACCGAAGCGGTACCGTATGTAACCGTGTTAAGTTCGTAAACAGAAATTCTTCATCACTATTAAAATGCCAAAACATTTTTTTAATGAACGTTGCTCGTCTTCAATTAACACTTGACGATACATTTTTCTATTCGGCACTCAATACTATAGGATACTGCCGAAATCGTAATAGAATTGAGAATAAGTCATCCTGTATGTTAGGTCCGACCATCATTAAATCATTCAAAGAGTAACCTGAAATCTGACTTAGCTCAACCATCAAAGACAACTCTGGTTTTTGTTGTTGTAGAACTCTCCTTTCAGACTGCGTGATGTGGCAAAAAGAATCCAGAGTCATCATTTTGATTTGAAGCTAAACGCATGTGATTTAGTTTCATGTATTCTTGTATAAAATTTGAATATTGTAATTTTAAAACCGGCGTTTTGTTTAATTTATTTTCAAGGCTTCGAATTCGTTGTAATGGGTTTGCCTTTGAGTTACCTAGTTTGGTTACGGGTAGTTCGAGTGGGATAGAGACAATGAAATGACCTTCTTCGTTTCTACGAGCTTTTTGTTTAAAATGCTCTTCACATGAAGACTCTTCGGCTGAATAAAATTTAGTTAGTCCCAAAATTTACAAGTTATCCAAATTAGAAGTTTGTAAAAGTGACAAGAGTTTTGAAGTTGTAGTTGGCATTGGAAAGCATATTCCTGATACAATCCAGAATAGTTAAGTTTTGTGTAAGATAGAGATTATTTCCGAGTTTAATTTGTCCGATATATAACAATTCCCAAAATGTATCTGCCCTAATAAGAGGTCTATGAGTCAGTTAAAGGTATTATCTGCCAATTCAATGTTTTTGGGAATGTTTAAAGTGTTGAGATCAAAGGAAACTGAGGGTACGTTCTCTGTAATAATCGGTAAAACTAAACAAGATAGTTTCTTTTCGTAACCAGTATGTTTAGATTGAATCGTCGCTAGAAATGTTTTCTGTAATTTGGTTGATACCAATGACAGAAAGTTTCAATGTGTCCTTTGGAAGTTGTAATATATTGCATAGTCTTTCAGATAGGAAGTTTCATTGGCTTCCATTGTCAAGAATCACCCGACATAATTTTGGTTTTCCAAAGGAATCTAATGTTTTTACCATGGCAGTGGATAGTAGAACTTGACCTTTAGGGTAACAAGTAACATGAGTTGTCAAATTGACAGATGTTTGCAATGTAGAAGAATTGACAGGCAAATTCGTAAAGTGATATATTAAAATTACCTCCATAGGACATACATGTTGTGGAAAGAAGAGTGCAGTGACTGAAGGCTTAATTAGTATAACTAGAAATGATAAAGCAATGCAGAGCTGGTTACTTCTGCAAAATTACCTCAAAAAAGAAACTACAAGACGTAATAGTTCTCCAAAACGTGGATTTGATACAAAAATATTAGTATTTTATGAAATATTAGACTACTGCAGGTATCTCTTTGACAATGACGGATTTTGCAGAAAATCACCAAAATCACAACTCGCCCTGAGATTAAAAAAAACTATTATAACCATGGCACGAACTCTCAGCAAGACATTGTACATTTAGATACTCGAAAAATTGATATCGTTGATGGCATGGCACTTATTCACCAAATTCAGTTAAAGAAGTTCACTACTTTTGGTGATTTTGCTGAGGCTTTTTTCAAAAATATGAATTTTTTAAGCAGCCTTACGTAAAGAGAATGGATGTAATATTCGATAGATATGACATTTGAATAAAATTGTTAGAATCAAGTTTGCTAAGTAAAGGTCAAATTATTGACAATATAATTCCCATGTCAAATCGGTGATAATTTTATCACCGGAAGTTGACTGTCGCGTTATTTTAATGAATAAAATAGTTTACTGTCAAAGTGACAAATCGCTTAAAATTGTAGACTTTAAAAAAATATATTTTCTATTAACGTTCATTATATTCTCTTACCAAATATAACACCTGTTATGATTAATAATCGATGATAATTATAACACTAGTTATATTAACGGGGATAATTATCACCGATTTGATAGCCTATTCTGCGATTTTGTTTCTGTATTTTAACCAATGAAAGTAATCCAAAATGTACCATGCGACATATGAATTATATTCTCCCCGAAAATATTGTAATTTGCAAGTCATTCAACTAAATTTCGTGATAATTGTGAAGTTTTTCTTTTCAAGCACTCAAAATAAATTACAACTTGTTCGATATCGTTGCACTAATGCTCCAAAATATGCACAAATAAAAGATGACTGCGAGATGTACATTCGTAGAGGATTTGATGATCCAACAAAATGTTACAACGTACAAGAGGCTCAATAGTTTCATGCCATTATCCTTAACGCCGATACAAATGTAATCATCTTGGCAATTTATTACTGGAAAGAACTACAGAATATCGGTTGTCTAGGTCTATGGTTCGACTGTTCTCGTAACGAAATATCTAGCTGCTGAGACCCTGGGTGAAAGCATATGTAATATTTTCCTAACATTACAAGTTGTAAGCGGTTGCAACACTACTAGTATATTTGGCAGTAAAATACAATGTTTGAAAGCTGTAACTGGGGGTTTTGTACAAAAAGCCCTTTTATCTTGGGAAACCTTGACCTAAATAATGAACATTTTTTTTCAAAAAAAATTGACTGCCAATGAACTCCAATATAAGTTGATACCTCCAAACAAGTGATATGCGCATCAGATGCTTTGTATTTCCATTTACTAAGGGCTGCAGTACAAACATTTATTTGGAAAAATGCTCATCAAACACAATTGCAGCCCCCCCCTTGATTACTGTTTACTTGGCTATTATAAGCTTAATGGTGACTTACATCCACACAAAATGACTAAGCCGTCTTTTCCGCAGTCATTAGTTCAACCTTGTAAATGTATGTCAAATTATAGAACAATGTTTTGCATTGAACAACCCATCATCATTAGAATAAACTATAAATTATGACTAAATCATCATTAAAATGCAAGCCGCGGTGGCGGTAAGCCGAGGAGCGACGGTACACACCCGGTTACAGAGAAATTCGGAAAGCGACAAATTGTAAATAACTATGAAACAAACATAACACGCATGTAGTACATATATTCCTACACATAAGCGTGCACAAATAAAAGACTAGCTTGATCATTTAAAGTGGGACATTTTGATTCGGTTAAGGTAAAGTTGGTCACCGGAGTGGTTCATCTACTTCCTAGGTTTTGTCTAAGCGCACCGTATTGAAATCTCCAAATACTCCTTTAGTTTTTAGGTAATAGGCACTTATGCCGTATTATTCTACAATAAATTTGGACTCCCCCCCCCCCCGCCCCACTAATGCCACAAATTAATTTGATTAAATTGATGTCAAAGTCATTTTTTGTTAAAGTGTAGGAATATATTATTTTTTCCGGGACGACTAACCCATTACCCACTACTTCTTCAATTTATATGAATATCATTTATTGCTAGCTCTAATTTTCTTTCACTATTTTTGGAGTAGTTACTGTTGCGTAAACCTACATCGTCAGTGAGTTGAGAAGTTTTTATTTTCGATTTAATATTTATAACTATACCCTTTACATAAGTGATATATAGCAAAACTGAGAACCCCTCCTGCTTGGGAAACGCCTTCAGAATCGATTAGCTTTACTTCTTAATTATGAATCTCGCATACTTTGACCTTAATTAATATATAATGATATTTATACTATACTTTATATAACAAAATATTCAATGTAATTGAAATTACTGTAAAGAAGTCAACGTTTGTTTTAAAAACGTAATGTTACTTTGTAACTTGTTGGAACCTGTGTTTTTTTCGATCGCGTCGTCATTAGTTTTTCGGCGCCGTGCAAGATTTGCGGAAAATGGCTCTAGTTTAAAATCAAACCTTATAATTACACGCACTGAGTTGAAATTTGTCATTTGGATTCCGAACGTATCAGTTTCAACAACATTAAAATATTGTTACTTGGTGCTCAATTTTGTGATTATCTTTGAGTTACGGTGCCTGCCGTATTAAACGTAAATATACTTTATGGTATAGTTTTTTTCTTACGCACGGTTACATAACTAATAGGATAAACTTATATATCTAAATAATAACAGATTTTTGTAAAATTCAAGGCAAATATTTTGTAAATGCTTTAAAGCATAATGTTAATTAAAAAAGCGCGATAGGTATAAACTTTGATTTATCAATTGGAAAAATTAAAATAGAATCGGTCTTCTGCAAAATATTAAATCCAAATCAACGTGCCGAAACAGCAAAGTATTGTTTTCCAAAAATCTTTATCGAAATGTATCCAAACGATTTAACTCTTACATTAGGATAAGTGTGTTGGCACCTTATGACATAATTAATTTTATTCTAATTAGATGTCTGATAATCTGGAATGCAAATAGTATCGGGGCACCACTTTCACTTTTTGACCTTGGGAATTCCCAAGGCCGCGCACGTGTGGGACGTATTTTTTGACATGAGGTTGAGATCGGCTTCGGCCTTGGAGGCCTTGGGGTCGACCTCGAAGTTGGCCTTGCACTGGGGAAATTGAATTTATACTCTAATAAAGGTCCTAGTCTTGTAAGGCTGTTATAGGAACCTGTTCGAGGACTTCGTCCCCTGTCATAAAAAGTGTATTCTAATAATGAGAGAGTAATTAATAGATAAGACATGTAAAGATGATGACAGGTGTTTTTTCATAATAATAAAAAGATGTTATTTAATCTGTTATTATTAGAGCCAGTTTTGATTTTTATCAGATATTTCAAAGATATTAAAACCTGGACATAGACCTTAAACATATCGATTATTTTCTATGCAATTTTTGAAATCGACCTTGGCGTTTTTAAGTTAACCTGTATGTTATGTCTATTAATATAGTACATAGTAAGATTAAAATTAAATATAAAGGAAAATGATTAAATCGTATTATTGATAGAAGCAGATGGCCTTGGTATTTTTTGTTTACTTTTAACAAAATGTTTATGTCTATCTAACATGAAGTTTAAAATATCATTCATGCAAGAATAATTGTTTTTGTTTTACAGCATGATTTTTATTTTTCGTAATGAGTTTATTATTATAAAAGAGATTGCATAATTATCCTAAAAAATGTTATTAAAATTATTACAGGTAGCATAAAAGACTAAAATTAAATATGAATGAAAATGATTAAATAGTATTATTGATAGAAGCAGATTGCCTTGGTATTTTTTGTTTAATTTAACAAAGTGTTTATTTCTATCTGAAATGAAGTTTAAAATATAATTCCTGCAAGAATATTGGTTTTTAAAGTTAACATGTATTTATTTTATGCCTGAGTTTAAACGCAATTCTGGTGAGAATAACTGTTTTTGTTCTACAGCATGATTTTATTTTTCGTCATGAGTTTATTATAAAAGGGGCTATATAATTGTTATTAAAATTATAATACATTTCTTTTAATTCCTATCTACAGATTGTGATCTACCTATAGGAAAATTTATTTGTACATATTCTATTATAAGTTTTGTTATGAACGAATAAGTTCAAAAGTAAATATCTAATTAAAAATTATTATTAATTTTATTAAATACATAAATAAAAAGTTTACCCCGAGTAGGATTTGAACCTACGACATGTACTTGCTAGAGTACCGCTCCAACCAACTGCGCTATCGAGATTCAAGCCACAATCGATGTAAATTTTGTCTTTATGTGTGTAGAACTGATGTGAATTCTAAATATAATGAGATTACAATCAAATTACTTATATTAATGGAATGTGAGCCTGCAAGGTTTAAATTATTTCGCTTCATTGTCATTAAAATGAAACCAGTAAATCAGTTACATAATTAAGTAATGTGTAATCATCATACATAGTAACAAATTAAATACTTATCTTTTTTGGGGTTTTTAGTGGTGTATTTTAAATTATACAATCTAAACGTTTCCATAACACTACAGTTATCTTCGTCAGTAGTAATATTTGTTAAAGATGTTGCAAACAGTTTTGTCAAAGTTGAAAAATTAAAACATAAACATCAGCAGGCTGATGTTTATGTTTTGTGTTTATGTTTACAACAAAATTGTTTACAACATCTTTAACAATTTTTAACAAATATTACTACTGACTAAGATAACTGTAAGTATCGAAACGTTTAGATTGTATAATTTAAAACATTAAACTCAAAAAATAATATTTATAAACGTTTATGGTGAAAGTTTGCATTTTTATATAGTAACAAATTGATCATTTGATTTTTGTAGCAAAGAATTATTTTTTATTGTAGGTTCGTTTACTTCATCATCAGAAAATAATTCAGGACTAACAGGAACTGTTGTTAAATCTTTTTCTTTACAAGGTGTGGAGCTAGTAGTGGTAGTAACTTCTTGCATTGTCACACTCTTTAATTGTACGTACGAATTTTTACAAGGACTACTAACTTCTTTCTGTATTTGATTAATATGTAATTGACTTGGGTTAATAGAATTTGTAGATAAATCTTCTATAATAGTCTCATTTTTGTATACAACTTACACACAAACGAATAAAAGCTTTCAAATAAGGACATATCATTATTAGCACTCATCATACGTACTATTTAAACAAGTCTCTTCAAAGGATGAATTTAATTAGTTTGCTTACGACAATAACATACTTTAATTGATTTTACCTGGAAAAAAGTCACCTTCAACGGTCTTGAAGTAAGCCATAGACCTGACCTTGGTGTCGGGCTTGTGAATTTTCAATGACTTACATTCGTACATCTGCGTTTAGTTAATTTTTGCCGAGCTGGTAGCGTAGTGGTGACACGATCTGCTTAGCATTCGGGAGGTAATGGGTTCGATTCCTGTTACCGTCTACCTTGTATGAGGTTTGTTTAGGGGGTTTTCCTCATACACATGTAGCAGCATGGTCACTGCGTATATGCACACCATGTGAGGCTGCTTAGGCGAATGCTGGGGTAGTATTTTCCCCCTCAGAACCCTAACTGCGTTCCTTTCGATCCTATCCTGACTATACCCATCCTTAATTCTACCATGAGTATATACGTAATGTATGTATGCATGCTGGGAATCCATGATTGTGGCTGAAGGAGCTCGGAAAGCTCGAGCAGCCCGCCCTCCCCCTTAGGGAGGGAATGAAATACGTGTCCTTTTCCTTTTCCTTTTTAGTTAATTTAGTTCTATTCTGAAGAGCATTACGTTATCATCGTTATGGAATTTTTCATGGTCGTTTCATGATCGAATATTATAAACCGACGAGCTGTTGATAAAGGTATACAATACGATTAATTATAAGGTAGTGTTTGAAAATAATAATATCGATTCGCTGGAAGATTACGATGATTTTGTGGAGGGTTGGTGGAGTGTAAGTATATACCTGTTTTGTGTTTAAGTTTTTAATAATTTTTTTAAAGCCCCGCTCAAGTAAATATGGAGGAAGTGTTTGTTTATGATGATGATGAAGAGATACTGGAAACCTCCGCAGCGGAGGATTCGAGTATGATAACGGTGTCTTTTAATTTTTTATTGTTTCGTTTCATGAGTGAGTGCATTACAGGGGTTGCAGTAAGGCCAATCGAGTTCAGGCCTATCAACTCAGCAACAACAACAAGAAGCAGGACCATCCTCTACCCAAATAACATTCAATCTTAAATATAATAGGGGCATCAAACACTCAATTTATAAGAAAATTTAACACCACATGCCAGTCGCTGAGATTTACCTTTAATGACAAGACATGCAAGGATAATCCCTTAACCTGGCTGCAGGTAAAAATATACCATTTCCTAAATGTTACTTATCTAACACATATTTTTTACAGAAAGCATTCGCGGAATTATATACATATATTGTGGAGGATGCGGCTCCGTCAGAGCGTGTCGGTATCACATTAAGGAATCCAAATTACCCAGACAAACCAATTGGCGTGTCATTTAGAAGAGTTGACTAGTTGTCGGAGAGAGTGATGTCACTACTGGAAAAGGTAATGCAGAACAATGCTAATTTTTCTTGAGCGACTTGTTAGTTTTAAATGTGGATACGGAGAGTGTGCCTGTTGGCTATGGACGCAAAAACTTGACAGGGCTAAAATTTGCAGACTTTTGTAAGGCTAAAACAGGATATTATTGTTGTACCGTCAACAATCAACGAAAACAATTGTTTAGCTCGCGCCCTAATCTTAGCAATAGCGTTTAGAAGTAAAGAAACAATGCGTTATAATAGGTTACCCCTTACTTCAAACGAAAACAACGCAACTTTGCCAAAACAGTGGTGTTATGAAAATATTCAATAATTTCAAAATCATTTAACTTCATATATCATTGTAGTTTATAAGCCGCGAATAGGTGACTCGGTACCTTGAGGGTCCTAGGAAACAGGATAGAGTTGTTTTAAATTCGTTACTAGAAGACGAACTCTATAATGTCATTGACAGTCTCACTTCAGCATTTACCTGCAGTTATTACTGCGAACAGTGCAAAAACCGTTGTAATGACAAAACACGGCATCTGCAATGTTTGTATCAGTATCCTGGTTGTCATCCAAAGTCTCCAAGTTCCATTAAAAATCCGAAAATTGTATGCAATGAGTGCAAGAGATTTTTTACGGGCCTGAATGTCTTAAAAACCACAAGCACAGTGAGCTATGTGAAAAATGGCGTAGATGTTTAAAGCATCTTAAAACCATTGAAGTAGAGGGTAAACATAGATGCGGTTACAGTCATTGTCCCACGTGCAAGGACTAAAAACCTATTGGATATCTTTGCTATATGCCCATTAACAAGGCTCGAGGTAACACCGGTGATAGTAAAACATCCATGTGTATCTTTTACGATTTGGAGTGCATGCAAGAGAAAATATGTGAGGTAGCGAATGATAGATTTCTGGATGAGCCCAATCTATGTGTGGCCGCGAATGTTTGCTCTGTTTGTATCCAACACATTGACAATTTTGATGAGCAATGTCCGATTTTTTAGCGAAAGAGTGCACATTTTCAAGGAAGATCGTGTTAAATCGTTTCTGTCATATGTAGCCGAGAAAGCGCGAAAATTTAAAGTTACATGCATTGCACATAACATGAAGGAGTACGATGGTTGTTTTGTGCTTAGATGCATGCTAGCTAATAATAACCCATGGAGACCCAAAGTCATCTCCAACGGTCTAAAACTAATCTCCATTCAATGCAATATCAGGTTTATTGATTTCCTTAATTTCATTGCATCAATACTCTCGGCGTTTCCGAAAACTTTCAATTTTCCCGAATGCAAGGGATATTTCCCCTTTCTCTTCAACACATCCGCAAATCACAACTATTAGGGTCCTTTGCCTGCACTTGAATATTATTGTGTAGATCAGATGTCGACTGGCAGGCGACTGAGACCCAAAGTAATTATGTTTTTAAGATGAGTGAAGAGATTGTGAAGTATTGTCTGATGGACGTTAAGATTCTCGTTAAAGGTTGCATTAGTTTCTGGTCGACCTTCACGACCCAAAATAAAGGCGATCCGTTTGAGGAGTCAACCACAGTTGTTATTGCCTGCAATAAAGTGTTTCGTAGGCTTTTCCTCAAAAAGAACACAATCGGTCTCATTCCTAAAGGTGGTTACAGCCGTTCCGACAATAGTCGCAATACAGTGGTTGCGCTGGGTGGAACATTCACAACAAGTGACCATACAGCATGCCGGGAAAGCTCGCGAGTTTAGAACGCCTGAAGGTGTTAGGGTTGCCGGTTATTGCGCTCAATCAAATACCGTTTATAAGAGTTTTGGACGCTATTGACACGGTTCCGAAGATCGTTTCCCCGACCAGGCCAATATTGACCCTAAGCTAAATGTAAATACATCCATGTTTGTCGGAAACGGGAACACGGCGGCGCGGTCTCAGTTTCTACGCGAGCGCGTATACAATCTGGTGGAAGTGCGTGAATACGACTTTAAAAGACTAATACCTGCAAACGATGAGTTACGGACGTTTATACACAATCTAGGCGGTCAAGATGACGAACCATTAAATCCACGAGACGCGTTTCACGGTGGTCGCACTAATGCTGGAAAACTCTACCATGAATGTGACGGGATTAGTGAGAAAATCAAGTACTATGACGAGTGCTCGTTATACCCTTATGTAAATAAATACTATAAATATCCTGTGGGTCATCCGAAAATTCACGTAGGTTTAGATTGTAAGAACATTTCATTGAGCACGGTGGAGGGTTTAGTTAAGTGTGGAGTACTGCCGCCCTCTGATCTCTATCACCCTGTTTTACCTCTAAAAATGCTTGGCAAGTTGATGTTTGTGTTATGTAGGGCTTGTGGTGATGAGCTAAATGAAGGGAATGTGGGCATGGTGAACCCGAGCGCAGTTTCGTAAGAACGTTTGTAGCGGACGGGTTGCGTAAGGGTATTGCTAAAAACTATAAAGTTTTGAATGTTTTTGAAATTTGACAAAGCCACGAAACTGGGTGGACTGTTTAATGGTTTTATCGACAGTTTCCTGAAACTCAAACAAGAATGTTCAGGATGGCCTAGTGTAGCACGTCAGAAGCCGATAAGTTGAACTGCATAACGGAATATTACGATAAAGAGGGAATTCAGCTGGACAAAAAAAACATTAATAAAAATCCCGGCTTAAGATACCTGGCCAAACTAATGTTAAACTCTTTTTGGGATAAGTTTGGTCAACGTGAAAATTTAACCCAAAGCAGTATTGTATCTGATCCAAAGGGCTATTTCAAATTGTTTACGGTTCCTTTAGTACAGGTTCAATCCAAAAAAACTCTTTTTCTAATTATGAAATAGCAGATTTATATTTTTGATTTTAATCAATCGTTTTCCTTACGTTTTAAATATGTTTCTGTTTGTATTTAGTAAGTAGTGCTGTGCGTATGTAACTTAGTTTAGTTAAATTGTCCTGTTATTGGATATTTTTCTATTGGACAACAAATTTTATTGTTATTATTATTATTATTATCATTATTATTATTATTATAGTTTTGGCGTTCGTAGAGGTTAGACGTGTTACAATCGCTCCTATAAATAATTTTTAGTTACGCATTATTGTAAACTTATTTAAACATTTGAGTGTAATTACAAATAAGTGTATTATCATTAAAATGAAGTGCAGTCATTGTGATCAAGTTATCTTATCGGAAGAGGTTTATTGTCACGGATGCAAGAACAATTACCATTTCGCCTGTTCGATATCCGAAAGTACTTTTAGAGCTAAATCTAGAAGTGGTAAGCAGATATGGAGATGCATGGGGTGCAGGGAGGATAAGAAATCAACTACAACAAAATCTGTTGTAAGTGGTGAAACAGATCGCGATATCAACGAAGTAGAGCTGGAAAATCCAAAGGAATCTAATGAAATTCTTGATAAGGTACTTGAATCTGTTCAGTTTTTGGCTAATAAATTCGACAATTTATTATCACGGTTCGATCATTTCATAAAAGAAAGTCAGAAGATGAAAGAGGAAATTAAGTCTTTGAAAAAGGTAATGGAGAGTAAAGATGAACAAATATTAGAATTACGTACGAGAATAAATAAGATTGAGCAACGTACAAAACGAAAATATGTGGAAATACATGGTGTTAGTGACGATGACTCAATCTCACCGGATACACAATTTCAACAAATCGCTAGTGATGTGGGGTGTTATAATGTTAATACAAAGTTTGTTACTCGTATCAAATTACCGCATTCTACATTTCTATTAGCTAAGCTAGAATCTGAAGACGCAAAGAAAACTTTAATAACAAGTAGTAAGCGCTAGTGGAAGAACTTGTCTGAAGATGATAAGAAAGTTAGCAAAAAAATATATGTAAATGACCATTTAACAACAGAAAATCGCTTGTTATTAAAAGAAACAAAAACTCGTGCAAGGATGTATAACTACAAATATGTATGGGTCAGTAGCGGTCGTATTTTAGTACGAAAAACTGATAATGAACGAATTCACCTTATTTCGTCAATGAGTGATATAAATAAACACATTGTGGGATAAAATTAGGCAATGGCATTATTACCAAATACACTTTTAGTTAAAAGAATTTCTCTTTGAAGGTTTTAATCAAATGTTAGAGTTTGGGTGAAAAATGAAAACATTTTAATTTAATTAAATAGGATAATAACGGATAAATATAATGTACTTTCATATACATTATCCTACAGTACATGTTGATAAGCGTATAAATAGATACACAGGTCCTATAATCAGTTAGTTTATTTTTCAAGTCATAGAAATGTGCAAAGTAACATGAGATTAGGAAACAATACGTATTAATATTTTTATTTAAACAAATTTTAGTATACAACAAGAAATTACCTTATGGATTATTCCAAAAATACTTATCTAAATGCTAACGATAATTGTTCTTTACATTAGTATATAATTAAACATTTTGCTTGCGTTTTGACGATACTAAAGCAAAGATATACTCGTATTTCTGCGTTTTTAGTAAAACTGAAAAATACCGTTTTATTTATTTTAATTAAACAAAGAATTATTTATGTATTGCGCTGTATAAAACCAAATGGTTGATCATGTGTGTACAGTATAGAACATAAATAATGTTGGTAGGAAAATGTTAAGTTATCTATAATTATTAAATACCAAATTGGTTTAACAATTTTTTTTTTTTCATTTTTATTTGTGAAAATAATTATTGTCTTATACCATGGATATATTAGATGGTAAATGTTAAAATTAGCTTAAGTATAAATATAAATTTTTATATCTTTAAACCTATGACATTTAATTTTATTTTTGAACATAATTATTGTATCATAAGATGAATATTTTTGTTAGTAAATGTTAAATTTAGCGTAAGTAGAATACATATAAATTTTTATTATTATTTATTTATTTCTATTTTTTTTTTAATCTAGGACATTAATTTCTTTTTTTTTTTGTTTGTTATTATTAATACAATACTTAGTTAATAATTGAAGCCAAATTACAACGTCAAAACACGTACTAATAATATAAAGACGAATTGATGTAAATACTTAAATGTAAGGAAGGGAACCAGCAGACAAGTCACCATGACTTAGCTGGACCCAGAACTGTATATATTCTGAAAATAAACAATTCAATTCAATTATTATTATTATTATTACACCGATTTTTGTTTTTTTGTTTTTTTAATGACCACTTGACTTTCCAAAGTCGTGTACTATTCCGCGAAGTTCGTAATAAGGCATTTTCGTTAAGGTATACATTTGTCTGGGTGAAAAACGGTCGTATATTGGTGAAGAAAGACGAAACCTCAAACGTAATTAATATCGTTACGATTAATGACATTAATAAATATATAAATTAACTTTCATGATTTAAGGATAAAGCATCTGGTAACAGTGTGATAATTATTCTTTTGAAGAAATATTTTTGTTTGCCCATTTATTAAAGACACGTGATAAACAACAATGTTTAAATCTTATATTATGTTTACATAAAATATTTATCTATGAATGGATTATTCTAATTCAAAAATTTTTATTCAATTTTATAATCACGCTAAACATTAAAATGTATTATGCCTTTGTTGCACTATAAAAGAAATGTACTAATTATATTAAAATTTTTTTTTTCTGTACTACATCTCTAATTGAGTTTATATTTAACCGTTGATATAACGCATTTTTTATTTTGGCTACCTACTATTTTTCATTTTTTAATAGAAAAACTGCGTTTTTTTTTTTTAATTGCCTTGAAATGAAGATATAATTGTAGTTTTATAGGTTTTTTTTTTTGTATTTATAGACTTAAGCATAAATAACAAAATTAAGCTTTTTTTTCCTGTGTGTTAGCGTTTAACCAAAAACACTACTTTAAGATTACTTTTTTCAGTTTATAAGCTTATATGAATCCGGAAATTATAATCAAATCTATATGTATATAAAAAAATGTTTTTAAATTTTGATATCAAATATTGTAAGGTAAGGTAAATATTATAATATAAGTAAATAAAAAAAAATAAATGTACATTCCCAGAAGCAAGGTACTGCTTGCCAGTTAAAAATTTAATTAGCGACTTGATAGTAGAATGTCCATAGGTACTGATTCTGTTAAAATGTTATTTCTTTTTTCTCTTCTCATTATAACAAAAGCACTAAAATTGTATTTAAGTTTCTAAGGAAATACATCATTTATTTTTATTTTATTTTTCTTTTTAACTGTTACAGGCGTCTATGTTAGTATGTTTAAAAATGTATTTTGTTCCACTACTGTATTATGTAAGGTACGGAACCGACCGTTAAGTTGTAACAACTTGGTTGGACCGACAACTTTAGATATGAGAAATAAATAAAGATTCAAAGATTCAAAGATTAGTGATAATGTGGTGGTTGTAAATTGGGATAGACCTGAGGGTGAAGGCGAGATTCTAAAAACTATTAATGTATCCATAGCAGCGAAAACGATATAGTTATCTCGAGAAGCTGGACCGTCGCATTGTGTACTATGATACAGACAGTGTCTTATTTGTGGCGAAACCCGACGACTGGAATCCAGCGTGTGGAGATTTCCTTGACCAGATGACCGACGAGCTGGAAACGTATGGTGAAGGAAGTTATAGAGCCGAGTTTGTTAGAGCGGGACGGAAAAACTACAGTTATAATGTGTTTTCATCCAGTGATCAGACACTTAAATCAACGTTAAGGGTATTACCTTAAACTATAAGAACTCTCTTGCCATAAAATTTGAATCGATGAAATATATGGTGCTTAGCAATAGTAAAGACTCTCTTTTTGTATATAATGATAGGAAAACAGTTAGAGACAAGTGTTACAATGTATTAAGTAGGCCCGAATCTAAACAGTATAGTGTAAGTTACTCTAAATGACGAAGGATTGAGAACTTTGACACTTTACCGTTTGGATATAAGGCATAAACAAAAAACAGATAAAAAGAAAAATTATTTATTTTATATAAGTTAACCTGCTTAGAATCAGGTCCAGGTCCTCCTCCTCCCGTAATTAAAATCTAGAGTGGCTGCGGGTGATTCATGGACAAGCGCCTCTAGCATAGAGATGCCCTTACCTCCACCTATGCCCCGTGATGTTAATGGTATCACCTTCTCCTCCACCAACTTGGTAGGTGCTGACGGTTGTGGTGGTTTTTGATTAAAGTATTTCTGATAAGACAGACAGACAGCCATGCACACAGACCTTATATGTAATACAGGTGCGAAATCTAGCTTAAGGAAGACACAGACATTTTCTATGCGTACATCGCTATATTGAAGATTCTGTTTACACATTAAAAACACACCACTGATCCAGAATTGGATTATTCCAAAAAGATGAACGCGGTGCAGCTTCTGGGAACGGAGAAGAAGACGTGTAGTATTTCTGCCCTCGTGCGAAAAAGCAACTAATTTTAAAAATAACCCATATATGTGTAATAATAGTAGTGGATATTATCCACTTCATGTATTTAAAGCGTAATTGCTATCGGATGAGTATTATCAAACAGCATCAGGGGTATTAGCGGTTTTAATTACTTATTAATAAGTTATTACAATATGTAACCGTTCAAGATGAAAACGATACGATGGATGAGATAAATGTATCACAAAAACCTTGATAATAGTAATGTTCTCCATGAAGTTCCAGATAAGTTAAATTACGCCACCCTTATTTCAGATTAGAAAATTTAAATGTGTTTAAATTAGCACGACTATATCAGATGGTAAAAAGCCCTTATAACGTGAGGTACATACGTAATTGAACATACAGATAAATCAGGAGTATATTTCTTCGAATGTATAGAGACCACATCAAACAAGAAAATATTATTTTACCCAATACTTGATTTTGATCATTAATGTATTTTACACCAACAGCAAAAATTTAGAAAATATTTATAAAACACATTCATTTAACACGATGTCAATGAGTGTTTGTTACTTTCCGATTGCATTGTATAACAGCGTAATAAATACATTGTATAGGTAAAATCATTTAACGCATGGTATTGCCGTAAACAAACTAATTAGGTAACTGAATTACTTGTTTTATTTTAATGACATCGAAGTGTAAAGAATCCCTTCATTTCAGCGTTATGTCTATCACAGCCTTTTACGTTACTCTTTATGTTGTCCTTAATTCATTTACTACTGTTTTTGTAACAGCCCAGGTTTGTGCTCCATACATCATCACCTGTAATACTCACTGTTCAAATATTCTTGTTCTAGGGTGTTGTGGTATCCTTATATTTTTAATTATGTGACTCAATTTTCGAAACACAGCTCGTCCCAGCCGCCTTCTTTCAATCTCCACCTCTTTGTTACCCTTTCCCATCTCTATTAGTTGCCCCAGATAGATATATTATTGAACATTTTCGAATACGTATCCGTTGACTGTTGTTTACACCTGACCTTGGATCATTATCTTTGTCTTTGTTTTATTCATTTTTAGACCGATTCTTGAAGATTCTTTGTTGAGAAGATTCAGAAAGCATTGTAACGGGTGTGTTGCCTGCGATTATTACTTTGTTTGTATACACCTGCCTACGAAGAATAATAATTGGGTTCTTTTTCAATCTTTTATAATTTCAAAATCCTGAGTAAAGATTTTATATTGTTTTATCATTCGCTGTCGAAACATCAACTTGTAACACTTTCAATACGCACTTCAAACGCTATTGTAAATTATTGTGTAATCCTTTTATTACCACCAACTTGATAACATTTACAATTGAATTCATTTTAGCTTTTCTTTCTCACTGATAAGTGACATATCACTTATATTCTCTTAACAGAATACTAACTGAATTTTCGTTATAATTTCACAATTTTAATTGCTTTTCAACCAACTCTGATCGTTTATTTTATGCGACTCTTTCTAATCGCTTACTTCATGCGACTCTTCTTGATCGCTTACTCCACGCGACTCGCACAAAAACGTCATTATGACAACGTCTCGAAACAAGCTCAAGATTTTCATCTTAACGTTAATTGCATCTACACACAAATAACCAATAACCATTTAATGTCATTTAGCAGCGCGAAATTCGAATTTCTAATGCCTCCATTACAGTACCCCCTTCTCGTTGTTGTATCAACTATTTTAGTTAGTACAAGAACGATACAACTCCATAAAAAAAGAACTTGTTCACCGATATACAAAAAAAAATTGTTACTTTCTCACACAAAGCAAAAACATCATCTAACTCTAAATACTACAAAAAAAAAACTAACTTATAAACATTTGGCGACTCAAATCCGTTATCAACAGGATCCGATAGATTCCTGTCCTTTTTCTTTCCCGCTTCCACTCAAACGGTACTATTACGATGGAATTTACATAGGGCAACTACGACCTTTCAATTATATTCTCTCAATTTCTTTTTCTACTGTTTCCCTGGTTTTTCAGAAATTATTTCTTCATTTTCCTTAATTAACTCGTCGACCATTTCCTTTTCTTCGATAGTTTTCTCTTCAATATTGTACACTTCAATGTACACCGACATCTTGGTCGTTTGTTCTTCTATGAGCTTGGCTTGATTTTCAAAAATGTTTTAATTCGATCTATTAATCCTTCGGCTACTTCTTGTTCTTCCTTTTCCTCATATTGTATGATATTGGTTATCATTTGATTGAGTCGTCGGTCCTTAAACTTCTTATGGTAATTCGTCCCCTGCTGTACAAAAGTTAATTCTCCTAAGTGCACATCTATTTGTACCCTTTTTCCACCATCCAGTCCATTCCTAAAATTACGGTAATTTCTTGCACTACTAGAAACTTATGATTGTGTTCATTATCTCCCAGTGTTATCCGTATTAATGCTTGTTTGTTCACCTTTACTACCTTTCCCATGACACCTTGTATTGTCATGCCCATTACTGGTAGTACAACTATGGTTGGGTGTCTTGTTATTAGCTCATCGAACACCTTCTCTGCTATTAAATTCACTGGGCTTTCCGTGTCTACCAGTGTGTCTTGATTCTTCCTCTTCTGTTTCTCGATCTTGCTCGTCGTCTTTCTTCATTTGCGCTATATGTGGATTTTTATAAAACTGTCTAATAAAACTAACAAAATTTTGTTGTTCCTCCGTACGTATAGTACTCGAGACCAACGGAGCTTCTCGCCTCGACAGATTTAGTTTTCCGACGGTTGGGAGGAGGCTCTTGGACCCCCTTTCTCTTCATCGTTGATTCTGTCGTACCTATAGCAGTTTTCTTGATTTCTCCGGTATTCATACTGTAAATGCCTTTTGCTTTATAATAGTTAAATTAAAAGGGTTTAATTTAATTTGCCTCGGTCTAGCTCAAATCGGGTCTTGTCTTAACAAGACGGAAATGGTTCGTATTTTGGTGCTCAACACTGTACACTTTGAATAAGTACAACAAAAGTATTTTAAACGTATATTACCTATTTCTACAAAACTAAATAATCTAAACTAAATGAAATAAATTAACAACAACAAAAAACAAATCTTATTTAAGGTTACCCGGGATGTCCTGGTTGACAGCGCCCGTTTAGCTGGTCCCCCGTGGACGGTAGTAGAAATTATTGAATCCTGAGCCGTTTCTGTGGAAATATAAATTATTGTGGTTTAAATGCTAGTGAGTTATGACCCAAAAATCCTAATAATGACGATTTAATTTGGTTTATTACCACCGTTCAGGCCTGCCCTGTAAACGGTCGCCGGGTATTTATCAGGTGGCGGGTAATATTCTATGTATTAGATAAGCCAAGGCCAACAATCGTGTTGATGTCTTTAAGCAGGTCAAAGAGAAAATCAATAATTTAAAGTAACCTTGGTGCGCATGACTATTCTTATACGTGATTTGGCTTTCAGACTAACTGGATATGAACTCAGTACTTGGAATGCTTCACACAGGACAAGTTAATATTTACACGTTTTAAATGCAAATTGTACGTACGCGTTTGATTATTTACTCCAATTAACCAGGATTTCTTAATTAGTTGAGAACGTATTTACAGTAATGAAATGAATATCTAACATTTAATTATGCCCGTAAATAAACGTATTAATTCTTTAGTATTAGAAAAACGTCTGTCTTTGTTAAACGCGAATAACTTTCGTATAAGCGAAACTTATTCTAACTAATAAATACAGGGAAGACGAAGTTTATCACGATCTTTTACGTTAATTATTCTTAAAAGATTGCTTCTTTTATTAATTGTTATAAACGAATTAATCTGAGACAAGTTTACACGACCTTTTAGGACTGCGTGTACTAAACTGAACAATTCTGAGATTGTTGCCGACGGAATGCAGATGTCTTAAGTAAATGATAATTCTCGGGATTAATATAAGAGAATTTACACATGTAATGCGCGTAATCTCTTCGGATGCTGGTAAATTAGTCAGGCCTTCGGAAACGAAATAATGGATAGCTTTTCGTTGCAGGAAAATATACTCGCGATACGGGAATGTTTATCTTACCGGATTTCCTTTATTAGGAAATATTATTAGAAGAACATCTAACAAATTTTATATGCGATTTGCGAGACGCAGGAGTACGTTTGATGTAATTTATCACGTAGACGCACCACGGGTTCGTCTTTATTTAACTGGAGGATCACGAGGGTGATCTCTACGAATACGGCTTCTGGTATTGAGATTATCTCTAAGTCAAGGCGTCGCTTATTTGTATTGCTAATTTTCCTCAGAATCTGGTCGGTGTATTATATGTGTAATGTAGGTGTAATATCTGGTTAATGGAGAGCCCTTTATAAGATTCTGGGTCCAGCCCGTCGACTGCTGTACTGGTGGAGCGGTAGAATTTGAGCGAGTACCCTTCTTGCCACTGGAGTAAATGGAAGATAACTTCCGGGCGTTAGCCCGAAGTAGCAACGTCCTGGTTTCTTTGTATGTGTGCCGAAGGCAACTTCAGGCTTTACAGCCTGTCGTGTACTTCTGGTGTGTGTATCCTGGCAGAAGGTAACTTCAGGCTATACAGCCTGTCGTATACTTCTAGTGTGTGTACTGGAACGCCTATTGTGCGGCCTATTTGAGCTCTAGCGTTCTCGTTTCTTTCTTCAATTTGTGTCATTTTTATATTCTGTGTGTAAAATTGCTGATCTGTGTCGTCTTTCTGTTTCTTGATTTCTTCCTTACACTTTATCATTATTTCTTTATTGCTCTGTCTTAAATTTTCTTCCATCCGTTCTACTTGACGTCTCATTTCTTCTTTGAAAATTACTTTTAATTCTTCTTGACTAGCCTTTAATTCTTTTAATTCTTCTCGATTAACCTTTTGACTTACTTGTATCCTTTTTTCTATTCTCTCTTGGCCTTCTCCCATCTTGGCTAATAACATGTTCATCATATTCATCAACATTGATTCTTCAGTTTTCTGTTGAAATGGTACTCCCACTATTGTCAACATGTCCATTTTTGGTCATTTATCTTCTTCTGAAATATTGATTATATCTTGGCTTTCTTGACTGAAAATGAAATCTTCTCTTTCCTTTGTGTTTGCCATCTTCTTTGTTTTAATATTTTTACGATAATTGCCTACCTGGCTTTTTAAAACCTGACCTTAATTCCTTAAAGCAATAAAAATAAACCTACCTTTGTAATCTCCTATATAAAATTAAAAATAAAAATTCAACTACGTCACTGATAATTAATAATTTCTAAAAAAATTTACAAATATAAAACTAAATCAATAAAAAAAAAATTGTTTTTTGCAAATTCCTAATCTTTGATGAGCCACTGGTAATTAATTAATTTTTTATTTATTATAATAATTTATTTGACTTTTTAATTTATTTATGGATCGTTAATTTCGGAGTGAATGAAACTCTTTTAGGGTGCTAATACGGCCTTGCCGTTGGGCGCCATTTTGTAATGGTTCGCACGTTGGGCACCACTTTCTAATAGTTCTTTTTGTTGGTCCTACTGTTGGGGGCTATTTTGTAATAGGCCTCACGTTGGGGATCATTTTGCAACAGGTGTGTTACCTGCGATTATCACTTTGCTTGTATACACCTGGCTACAAAGAATAATATTTGGGTTCTTTTTCAATCTTTTATAATTTCAAAACCCTGAGTAAAAATTTTGTATTGTTTTATCATTCGCTGTCGAAACATCAACTTGGAACACTTTCAATACGCACTTCGAACGCGATTGTAAATTATTGTGCAATCCTTTTATTACCACCAACTTGATAACATTTACAATTTAATTCGTTTTAGCTTTTCTTTCTCACTGATAAGTAAAATATCACTTATATTCTCTTAACACAATACTAACTGAATTTTCGTTATAATTTCACAATTTTAATTGCAGCATAACTTAAGCTGCAGCAATCGCTTTTCAACCAACTCTGATCGTTTATTTAATGCGACTCTTCGTGATCGCTTACTCCACGCGACTCTCTTACAAAAACGTCATCATGACAGCGTCTCTACTTGCCCCCTTTTCCAAGACAGTCACATTCGCAAATTGCCGCGTATATTTAAAAGCTTTCCAATTTAATACGTAAATATTCGTCCAAACAAGCTCAAGCTTTTCATCTTAACATTAATTGCATCTACACACAAATAACCAAAAACCATTTAATGTCGTTTAACAGCGCGAAATTCGAATTTCTAATGCCTCCATTACAGCATTCTTTCAAGATCCCTTATATTGTCGGCGAATACAACAATATCATATGCAAATCTTAGATGTGATAGTCTGGCTCCGTTCATTTCACCCCATATTTCCCCATTCGTATAATATACATTACTTTTTACAATAGAAACATTTGCATACGTGTATATATTTAATTGATTACATGTCTTTTATACATTTAATATAAGAGGAAATATGATTAAGTTAAAAGTATCCGTATCACGACCTCTTGCCATTATTTGCTAATATACCCCCAAACAGGCATAAGGGTGTTATGTGCTGGCTATATTAGATTTTTTTCTGTAAAGGTAAAGAAATGGTGAATTACGTATGTCCACCGTAGTTAATTATATATTTTGTGCCAAATTTACATAGAAATATAATGCGGGAAGGTGCTTACAATCCTTTTCATTTTTTTATGGCTCTTCATATGACAACAAAGGTTTATAATAGTCATCATAAAGTGTAATGTAATGCAAAAGTTTAATAGCAGCATAAAGTATTCTACAGTACACTGTATTTAGATATTCTAAATGAACATTTGGTATTCACAATGGGTTTATATAAAAAAACATGCTCTTGTCAAGAATATCAAATTTTAAAAGCAAAAAGTATCAAATGATATATTTGTGTAATCCACGTATTTCAAAATAAGAAAAAAAACTTAATAAAATTCTATCTGAAATCTTTTTATAAGAGTTTCCATTTTTGTATGTATTAAATATTCCGACATTTTAAAAATATACCCAAATTCAAATATTACCGTCTTAGTAACTTACACAGAAATTTAATTAAAATCTGAAATGGCTACGTTTACCTTTATATAGAAAAATGTATATATTTGAAAAGGCAAAAAAAATTAATATTAAAGCAGGTACACAAAGAAAAATAAATTGCGGAAGTTAAAATCGTCGTAATATTGATTTTGTTATTGAAAAAAAATAATTGATTTATTTAAAAAAATTTTCACGGTACGTTAAATTCTAAAGGAGAAAATGTCACGTGAAACATTTTCAGGAAACGAAAAAGCTCACCCTACTTACAGTTCTATTCAATCCTTGTGAATACAAATGACCAGACCGTAGAACTGACTGAATGTTTCGCATTTCACCGTAAAGTTGTGCACGAGTTCAGAAATTTTTCACTTTCTTTACGTTTTGGTAATTTAGTTAAGAATTTTTGGAATGTTCTTACAAGGGTCATTGATATTCTATTTAGAATACAACGAGGATTGAATTGAATCGATATAAAAAAATAAGCAGAAACATCTCTTCCCCTTTGGTTCTAACTAGATCTCGTAAATCCCATTGCATGACCCAAAGCTATAATTCTTTTATGCAGCACTAGACAATAATGTCGATAGTCATTTCTATTCTGACCAATAAAATCATCACTATTAAAGTTTAATGCCTAGCAGGGTAACGTTATTTCAAAATTAATAAACCTTAACAATGACTCGTTAGAAAAGTTTCCAATAATGAAAAATCCCTTTTTTGTTTATCATACAAATAAAAATTGAATTAAATTAAATTAAAGTAATCAACAATGCGAATTCCCAAATTAAGGAGTGATAACATTCTACGATATGAAAGAGAAGAGGTCTGGTTTTATCATGAGGAACAATGCCTGGCCGGAGATAAGTCCATTAATTCGGATTCTATTAGCACGGCGACGAGTAACTGCGAGATAAGCGCTAATCTGGCGGATCGAGGTTACAACCCGATTCACACTTCCGAAAACTTAACATTTCCCTGTTTTTCCTTTTAAACTATTCTTACTTCTCCACAAACGTGAGATAATCTCTACCGAGGTTCCAGTTAGTAAAAAATCTTTGAGAAAGATTCTATCGTAATTTTTTTCTCTTTTTTCTTGCCGTCTTTATAGCGGTTTCTTTTTAAGATCTTTTATAGGTTCTTAGCTTTTATTGCTTTTAATAACGGAATGTTATTAAAGCGACGTTGACTGAACTTCTGTTTTTCTTGACGTTAGTATTTTTATTCTTATACAATTTGCTATTGTGTAGGCTTTCAATGTATGTCACTCTACAAATTACCGGCAATTTTGTGATTAATTTTTTTTTTCATACATTTCCAATTAACTATAATTCGTAATCACAATAAACTCTTAATTATTAAACAGTGGGCGCTGATTGATTATGTCACTATTACGTTATTGCAATAATCACGATACGATAAACAAGACAGAAAAATGACAATAAGTGCCAGAGTAACGCGTGAGAGAATTGGCAGTTATGTCTAAGTGCAAATTATATGTGACAATCGTGGTAAGTGTAATAAACAGAAATTAAGATACTCATAAAAAAAGTTATGTTGATGTCAGGTGTGCGTTTGTTCGCTTAAATAAATAGTAAACATCTGATGTGAAACAACACACGACCTTCCACCCTGCAAAGTGGAAATTAAAAGTAAAATAATTTTATCTGAAGATACGAATAATCCTGTCATTATTACTGTCAATTTCGATTTAAGCTGTCTTTTATTTGTGTATTTCAAATCACATACGCCTTGCGCCATTATTCATTTCAACCTAAAAATGAGATTGAAGTTGAAACTAATAAGGGGACAAGGACAATGTGATTTTGATAGAAAATTTCAGATAGAAACAATCTGTCAGAATGACCTACACTTGTCATCACTCCGAAGGATACTTATTTGAGGCTTGAAGATAAAGTAGTACATTGCGTTCGATGTGTAAGTTGATCAATATTTCGTAAAACTTGAGCTCAATAATGATCAACTTACACGTCTTACATACTAATCTACAATTAATAGCAATTTTATTAAGACAATTATGCAACCTCCTTCATAATAAGTTCATTACGAAAATAAGCAACATTGTAAAAACAAAAATAATGATCTTTGTCAAACAGACGTTTAAAAATTGATGCCAGATAGAGGTTATTAGACGTATAAAAATTCCAAAGCCTCCCGCTTCTTTAAAAGTATCGTCGATAATACAGTTGAAACATTTTCAATCACATTTATTTAATTTTTACATTTATATATTTAACAAACTTTTCTTTTCTTTAAAAAATATGTCTATACTTTTTCTTACAAAATTAATCATTATTCAGATATTGAAAAAACTTAACTAACACTTAAATTCTGCCTTAGGAATTTTTTGCCGTCTTTTGGTATTTTTATATTTTCCAAATCTACAGCTTTGTCAGAAATATCTGATAAACAATGAAAAGAGCTCCTATAAATCCCCCCCCCCCCCCGCTGAATTTCTACCAAAATCGAATCAGCTCCAAGAGAAATGAAAACAAGCTTAAATTCAAAATTTTAAGTACGTAGGGTTTTCGTTTGGGATAATACTATATTTCCACACACACGCACGCACGTACGTGCGCAGCGGACCCTCGCACACGCGCTCACATACGGACACACGCAGACACACGCACACATCCGCACACCCGCACATGCGCACACCGACACATACACACGCACGCACACGCGCACGCACACGGATACTCACACGCACACAGACACGCACACGCACACGCACAGGCACACGCACACGCACACACGCACGCACACACACGCACACGCACACACGCACACACGCACACACACACGCACAGTGCCGCCTGCGAAGATTACGTTTAGCTAATGACACATGTAACTAGCTTTGTGAGTATTGTCAAACTTTGTGCATGCTCGGTATTGCTCGGGTATCCTCGTGGAGTCTACCCTTCTATATAAGTTTAAATTTTATAATCACATATCATTCGCTTCGACATCATGTTTTTCTAAAAAGTATATATGTTAAAGCACTGTTTTTGCACATTAAAATCGCTTACGTATTTACTATTGTAATAGTGTGTGTAAACCTAACCAGAAAATCAGTTCTATTTGTTTAGATGTAGCATGTAGAAATACTGCACGATTGCATTAGCGCATATACAACGCGCTATTGATATTCTATTTAGAATACGAATTGAATTGAATCGATATAAAAAATAAAAACATCTCTTCCCTTTGGTTCTAACTAGATCTCGTAAATCCATTGCATGACCCAAAGCTATAATTCTTTTATGCAGCACTAGACAATAATGTCGATGTCATTTATATTCTGACCAATAAAATCATCACTTAGTTTAATGCCTAGCAGGGTAACGTTATTTCAAAATTAATAAACCTTAACAATGACTCGTTAGAAAAGTTTCCAATAATGAAAAATCCCTTTTGTTTATCATACAAATAAAAATTGAATTAAATTAAATTTAAAGTAATCAACAATGCGAATTCCCAAATTAAGGGTGATAACATTCTACGATATGAAGAGAAGAGGTCTGGTTTATCATGAGGAACAATGCCTGGCCGGAGATAAGTCCATTAATTCGGATTCTATTAGCACGGCGACAGTAACTGCGAGATAAGCGCTAATCTGGCGGATCGAGGTTAAATTCACCTTCCAAAACTTAACATTTCCTGTTTTCCTTTTAAACTATTCTTACTTCTCCACAAACGTGAGATAATCTCTACCGAGGTTCCAGTTAGTAAAAATCTTTGAAAGATTCTATCGTAATTTTTTCTCTTTTTCTTGCCGTCTTTATAGCGGTTTCTTTTTAAGATCTTTTATAGGTTCTTAGCTTTTATTGCTTTTAATAACGGAATGTTATTAGAGCGACGTTGACTGAACTTCTGTTTTCTTGACGTTAGTATTTTTATTCTTATACAATTTGCTATTGTGTAGCTTTCAATGTATGTCACTCTACAATTACCGGCAATTTTGTGATTAATTTTTTTTTTCATACATTTCAATTAACTATAATTCGTAATCACAATAAACTCTTAATTATTAAACAGTGGGCGCTGATTGATTATGTCACTATTACGTTATTGCAATAATCACGATACGATAAACAAGACAGAAAAATGACAATAAGTGCCAGAGTAACGCGTGAGATTGGCAGTTATGTCTAATGCAAATTATAGTGACAATCGTGGTAAGTGTAATAAACGAAATTAAGATACTCATAAAAAAGTTATGTTGATGTCAGGTGTGCGTTTGTTCGCTTAAATAAATAGTAAATATCTGATGTGAAACAACGACCTTCCACCTGCAAAGTGGAAATTAAAAGTAAAATAATTTTATCTGAAGATACGAATAATCCTGTCATATTACTGTCAATTTCGATTTAAGTTGTCTTTTTTTTGTATTTCAAATCATACGCCTTGCGCCATTATTCATTTCAACCTAAAAATGAGATTGAAGTTGAAACTAATAAGGGACAAGGACAATGATTTTGATGAAAATTTCAGATAGAAACAATCTGTCAGAATGACCTACACTTGTCATCACTCCGAAGGATACTTATTTGAGGCTTGAAGATAAAGATACATTGCGTTCGATGTGTAAGTTGATCAATATTTCGTAAAACTTGAGCTCAAAATGATCAACCAACGTCTTATATAATCTACAATTAATAAATTTTATTAAGACAATTATGCAACCTCCTTCATAATAAGTTCATTACGAAAATAAGCAACATTGTAAAACAAAATAATGATCTTTGTCAAACAGACGTTTAAAAATTGATGCCAGATATAAAAATTCCAAAGCCTCCCTTCTTTAAAGTATCGTCGATAATACAGTTGAAACATTTTCTATCACATTTATTTAATTTTACATTTATATATTTAACAAACTTTTCTTTTCTTTAAAATATGTCTATACTTTTCTTACAAAATTAATCATTATTCAGATATTGAAAAACTTAACTAACTCTTAAATTCTGCCTTAGAATTTTTGCGATTTTTAATTTATATTTTCCAAATCTACAGCTGTTTCAGAAATATCTGATAAACAATCAAAAGAGCTCCTATAAATCCACCGCTGAATTTCTACCAAAATCGAATCAGCTCCAAGATGAAAATGAAAACTAAATGCTTAGAATATTCATTTAATATTTTTAAGTACGTAGGGTTTTCGAATTTGGGATAATACTATAAATTTCCACACCACGCACGTACGTGAATTCGACCAATCGACAGCTCAACATAGGACAAGAGACAGCAAATCCGCACACATCACACCATTTACAACGATCTTGGACACCGACAATTACACACGCACGCACGCGCACGCACACGGATACTCACGCACACAGACACGCACGCATACGCACAGGCACACGCACACACACGCACACGCGCACACGCACCACACGCACGCTCACAACGCACACACGCACACGCACGCGCATACCGACACAACGACACCGACACTACACACGCACGCACACACGCACGCACCGACACACACGCACCACACGCACACGCACACGCACAGGCACACGTCACGCACAGCGCACGCACGCACACGCACACAGCACGCACGTGACACGCACGCACAGCACACACGCGCACGCGCACACAGCGCACACGCACGCACATCGACACACGCACACGCACATACGCACAACACACACGCACACACACGCACACACGCACAGTGCCGCCTGCGAAGATTACGTTTAGCTAAGCGAATTATTTGAGTATTTTGAGCGAGCTGGGAACTGACGTAATTAGGCATGTCAATCCCTATCATGACATTTCAAATACTCTGGCGCCTTTTTTCGATTTTATGTTGTTTCGGCCCCTATTTGGACTTATATATGATAAACTATCCTATTGTGCACAAAATTTAGTACATCGAACCCACCCCGACCGCTGTCTAGTCGGGCAAAAGCTAAGTTTATCTGTTATTTCGTTTTACTGCCAGTTAATACCGTAACAACATAGCTTATTATTCAGGAGCACTAATGATATATAAATTTAAATATCTAGTTGTGGAACAACACAACACCTTCCAACCTAAAAAGTGGAAAATAAACAAAATAGTTTTAATAATTTTTTTAGGATAATTATGCATCCCCTTTTTTATACGTAAAATCCAAAACAATAATCTGTCAGATAGGCGTTTAAAACTTTCTGTCAGATAGACGTCAATAGCCATATAGATTTCAATCCTATTTATTTAATTTTTAGGCGTATTTTGCTTTATATTAAGAAACTTCATAAAGAAAAGCTATGTAAATAAAATTTTCTTTAAAAAAATATTTACAGATTTTAAAGATGATCGTTATTAAGATATTGAACAAATTTGATCTAAAACTTAGATTCTACCTTAGGAATGTTTTGCCACTAAATTACGCGTCGTATCAAAAATTCCAAAGAACATAATTAATGTGGTTAAGGTCTATATGTTGGTATATATATATATATATATATATATATATATATATATATATATATATATATATATATATATATCACACACAGTGTGATCCAAAGTAGAGGGACCATTCAATAACTTCTTTATTTTACAACATATAAAAAAAAAGTTAAATTATTTTTTGTTTACGGCCATGTGCTACATTTAATAGGGCTATCAAATATTTTTTTTCATTTCCGGTTAAACCGGAAACGACCAACACAAGTATTGTTTTTTAAATGACACCCTGTATATTTTTTTAGACTATCTGACTCCTCATTATTTTTTCTTTCTGTGAATATAAAATTTTATGGGTATTATATCAGAAAATTTTGTTGTAAATCGAGAAAAAAATTCTGAAGGAGTACAAGATCACTATTTAAAAAACAAAATAGTTATTGCCATGGAAAACGTAAACAACTGCTTTGTGAAGTTGTTTCAGATTGTTTCACATCTTTCAAAATTAGTTTTTATATGTAATTACTTAAGCTGTGACGGCATTTATAATTACAACGTTATTGTATGCAATTATTAGGCAACTACATAATGAATAATAGTGAAAAGGTCGATTTAATGTTAATATTTGGCGAGTGTAATCGCAACACACGGAGATCAGTCGCACTCTATGCAGAAAGATTTCCTGAAAGGTATCACCCTCCACATACTTACTTACACAACATTGAAAATTTATTGCAACATAGAGCATTTCCTGGAGTAAAAATCCAAAATAGAGAACCCCAGAGAAATAACCCGATAAACGAAGAACGAGAATTGCAGAGTTTAACGTATGTTCGACTACATCAGTAGTAATATGGGGCCGGTTCTGGACCAGTTCAAGGTCACTCGCCCTCTGGTGGTGAAAAACGGAAGCTTTTGGAGCTCTTTCAAGATCAAACTTTAGGCGGAAAATTTAAAATTTTGGAGCTGGTCAAGGTCAAAGCTAAAAATAGAAGTTTCAAGGTAATCATAAATCTAAAAATAGTTTTCAAGGTCAAAGATTATTGACCTACGGTGGTGTCATATTACTTTTCTTAGAAATATAAAAAGGTCAAGGTGAAAAGCTAAAAAATAGGAAATCTAAGAATAGAATTTTCAGGGTCAAACTTTTCGGCGGGAAATATAAATTTTTGGAGCTGATCAAGGTCAAAGCTAAAATAGAAGTTGCAAGGTAATCATTCTTAGAAATCTAAAAGTTTTTGAGTAGGTTAGCAGTTTTGAAAGGATGCATGTTTATAATAAAAAGGGATTGCATGATTCAGTAAACTTTTATTGCTAGAAATGGTGAAAGTAATAAGAATGATAAGAAGAAAGAAAGAAATAATTATTAAGTATTGATGAGAGAAAGAAAAGACTCGAGGTGTTAATCAAGGAAATAAAAAATTGAAGATAGATTTAGAGCTGTATGAGCTAAAAAGAAAATGATGCAACTTCAGTGAATGTGCCATGAAAAGTATTAAATAAAGGGCACTGTAATTTGAATGAAAGACGCTTTAAAAAGTAAATAAGTAATTACAGTAGTGCATGTTATATTGCATACAGAAAAGGCACTTCAACAGTATTCATTTGAAAAAAAAATAAAGAAGGAGAAAAAGTGAAAAGACAATTTAAAATAAGTTTCCGTATGGTTTAACTGAATTTTCATATTAAACGAGTTTCTTATCATGATTTATTAAATTATACAAATTATGTAGGAAGAAATGACATTGTAACATTATCACATAAAACTTATATTACAAAGAAAAGGTGAATAATATTATCTTAGGTATGTAGAAGTAAGCAATTTTATGTGTGTGTGAAATGTTTTAAGATAAATAAA
Organism: Vesta saturnalis; assembly: GCA_036346205.1. Lineage (NCBI taxonomy): Eukaryota > Metazoa > Arthropoda > Insecta > Coleoptera > Lampyridae > Vesta > Vesta saturnalis. The sequence continues at coordinate 199,966 of JARFJB010001921.1, forward strand.
TATACTCTTTTTATCATAGCAGTTCAATCGTTAAGTCAAAAATTCTGAATTTTTGGATATAGACTAAACAAATAACAGCGCAAAAGATAGCAGTTCAAAATTTTCTCAAAATTAAAAAGAAAATGTGAAAAAAACTTTTCAAATGTTAACAGCAAGTTGTGGTTAGCATGGAAAGAAAGGTTGATAGTTCACATAAGATAAATCATTAACACGAAATGCCATTCAGAGTATTTAGAGCAGACATTGAGACTGCTGTTCAATCTACTATTCAAAGAGTAAACGCTTGCGTCGACAATTTGAATATTTAGGTAGTCACTAATTAACTTGATTTTTGTTATATATATATATATATATATATATATAACTGATTTCACACAAGCACCTGTCACGATCGCTTTTGAAATATCATGCAAGTACTGTTGGTCCTTACAAAGTTTTTTGAACGGTCAATTTCAGGAACATCGCTATCTATCTTCTCAAACGAAACTACGGGTAATTTTTCACAAGCAGCTAATTTTTGGGCAATAGGTCTACTGAATGAGGTTGGCCCTGATGTTATACCATCTACTGTTTGAAACAAATGTCTAAATGGAAGTTCATTAAAGTGCAATATGCAAATGCTCCATTGCAACGGCCTTCCCATTGTAATTTCGATCTGATGTATGACACCACTCTTCCACCGGTGTTCACAACAGTACCATCACATCCTATTATCTCTAGTGCTTCCATGGAAATGTTGTTTGATGTGAAATGAGCCATTATACTCGACCAATATTTTGATGAACCACTAGCAGGAGACATGACCTATGTATTTTGACCAGGGTCTTGCGCAATGACCTAATGTTTTTACTTTGAAACCTCTTCATGCATTTGTTCAACATAAATCGTGTCATCCTTTCTACCATCAAAGTACATGCCTGTATTTCATTTGGAAATTCATTTTGAAGGGTTAATCTTGTCTCTTCTTATTTTATTTGTATCTATTGTCATATGTGTGTTCGATTTGTCAATCACCTACATCTTCTACACGCTGAAGCTAAAGCTGCCGTGGCTCTGTCAGATAAACCAAATCTATCACTGACCAAAGCAGTTGATTTTAAATGTATTCTCATTTGCCATTGCTTTTTCTGTTTCGGGTTGAAAATCTTGGTCCTAATTGTGTGAACTCTCAGCACTTCAGGATGAGGAAGATTGTTCAACTGTCAAACTTGCAGATGTAGATGGTAAAGATCCAATCTCATCTGTTTATATAAATTACTTGTCCTTTTTTATCGAGCAATCCATTTTTTTGTTTCTTTGGAATCTAAGCCTGCAATTCTACCTAATCTATAATTTCTCTGAAGATGAAGGAATCTTAATTCCAAAGAGGGCATTTTTTTAGATTTTTCACAAGTGCATTGTATGGATATATCACATGAACATAAATCTGATGTTTAAGAATAGTTACAAACCAACCACATGGGACATTTGCAAGCTGCCACGCCAAAAATTGAATTAGCATGTTTTTTAAATTCATCAAGTTTCTTTTTATAAGACTCCTTAAGTAAATCACGATGGAAGGACTTTTTTAATTTATAATACTTATCATGATATGATTTAATAAGCTGAATGTAACTAAAGCAATGGATGCTTTGTCAATTGACTTAATTTTACTTCCCATAGTCTGCGACACCTCAGGAAAACTTACATTGGCCCTATTACACCTGATGGAGAGATTGAATCGTTCCTCCTGGCAGCAACGGACCAGGTCCGCATAACTAGGTAGACTACTGAATGAGAATTCTTTTGGAGTTCCAAATATAGGGCAATCAAATGCAAGTATCTTAGACAAAGACATGACCCCTACAAAACTGTCCACACCCACAAGTTCACGCACCAATAATCCACATGAATTATAAATAACTGCACTTAACATTACTTTAAAAGCAACTAAACTAAAGACAGTAAACTTATGCGGTACGCAAGAGATGTTACTCGCACTGAAGTGCCGCTACAACTGAAGCTCGAGCCCCTGACCTGGCGCCTGGCGGGCGGAATCTAGCTAACGGTATAGTGTGGTACAGTCAACAACAAAGATTTCTTCAGACTCTGCGTTGAAAGCGCACGTATATCGTCGGTTAAGAGTGTAAACCTGCTAAGTCAGGTTTACCTGATTGTTCAGGAGATGATTGAAACCTTATAAAGGTGTTATTAATTAAGGGATTGCAATTTGTAAAATCCGCATTCTTTCTGTATATCAAAATCATTTCTAAAATTTAAAACAGATATTAATCTGGTTTTCAATTTTTATTAATATTTTTGGAGATAGCAAGTTTTTAAGAAAAAATTTTTTTCTTGGACATTTTTAAGAGTGTACACCTGCTAATTCAATTATACCTAGTTTTTCAATAAATGATTTAAACGGTATACAATTGTAGTAAACTGTCTTTTATTAAAAAAGTTGAATAATTAAGAAACAATATTATTCGTGAAACCCATCATAATAATCATAGTAATCGTCTTTCAAAGTAGTTTTAAGAGCTTGGAGATCCATAAACTTTCTGGTTTTAATTTTGAGCCTTTCTAAGTGAAGCTGATCCAGCTCATCTATATGACATGCCTTAGCTGTAGGACATCGCCTTTTGGGTAAAATCTGCCATTTAGACTATACTTAAAAGCTCGTATGTCCACAAACTAATAACATTAACAATAAGAAATTAAAAAGAATGAGGAAACTGCATCTAAGCGATTCTTACCTTAGCTTGCCCTTTTATTTTCCTGGACGGATACTTTTGAAAATTCAACCTTATTAAATTTCTTCAAAACTGGTGATTCAAATAGGGCACGTCATAACTTTTTGGTTTCAAACGGGCTTTTTAGCATATAGACTCATAATCTGCTGGTACATTGATCGATTTTTCTTTGAGCTGTCTCTGTATTGTGCTGTGCATCGAGTCCGCCTCCATTTGTGTGTGCCCGATCTCTAAACACTTTAGTCCTTTACCCAAAAATTTTCAGTTTCAAATTTTCTCAAAACTAATTTAACATTTCTGTAAAAAAATAATAATAATAACATATATATCTATGTATAATTGTTTGGAAATAAATTATATATTTTTTGTTGCAAAAAAAGTCTTCTATTTTTTGATTAAATGAAGAGTAGGTACATCATAATGAAGAGAGCTGCTATTGGTGAGACTAAAAAAATGTGGCGTATAATATGGTGTCTGCAGGAATATTGGCTAAGCTCTTCAAGGTTAAAATTTATTGGTATCATATTACAATTCATACAAACCAATCTTCAAGGTTAAATTTTATTGACAAGGTATTGAGAAGGTATCATATTACAGTTCTTATGTTAGACTCTTCAAGGTTCTTAGGAATGGCAAAATAAGCATTCTTAACCAATGACACATGTAACTACCTTTGTGAGTATTGTCAAACTTTGTGCATGCTCGGTATTGCTCGGGTATCCTCGTGGAGTCTACCCTTCTATATAAGTTTAAATTTTATGATCACATATCATTCGCTTCGACATCATGTTTTTCTAAAAAGTATATATGTTAAAGCTCTGTTTTGCACATTAAAATCGCTTACGTATTTACTATTGTAATAGTGTGTGTAAACCTAACCAGAAAATCAGTTCTATTTGTTTAGATGTAGCATGTAGAAATACTGCACGATTGCATTAGCGCATATACAACGCGCTAACGAAGACAACCAGACAAATATAGAAAAGTAATGATTGTTATAATTGAAGTGCAAGGATTCAAAACAGCAAGAAATATATTTACACCTAAGGAACTAGCGATATATAATGGAGAGCAAATTGCTCATTACGTATTCAAGCCTACATTTCCATGGCACACCTTGGATAGTGAATTTCAAAAACAAGCTAATTGGTTAATTCACAACCACCACTTTAACAAGTGGGAATATGGATATACTTCTCCACTACTATTCCCTCGTATACTTAGTGATTTCATATCAACAACAGATGAGGTGTACGTTAAAGGACGACAGAAAGCTGATTTTATTCAAAAAATTTTAAAACAACGCATTACGGTGTTTGAAGAACAACGTACTTTACCCAAACTTCATCCATACTGTTTTTTTCATACACAAAGCACTTGTCACTGCGCTTTGGCTCATGTATATCATTTACATGAAAAAATTGTAGCGAAATTCTAATAAAGATTTATTAACTGACATCTATATGTACATATCCTATTCGCATGTATTACCTCAACGCTTTTATGAGTATTTCAAAGAAGAACTGGATAATTTAAATGTTATCTAAGAATAAGCATTTGTGTAAAATTTTTTTTTGGATAATGAGAACCTAAACTGCTTTCAGTCTGCCGGAAACAGATACCGCTTCTGAGAAACAGCTACCTGTTTTTGAGAAACGGGTACCGGTTTTAGGTCTGTTTTTGAGCTGTTTTCGGAAACCGGGGAAGCTGTTTTGAGCTGTTTCTACCTGTTGTTGGAAAAAATAGGTATCTGTTTTTTTGAGCTGACTGCATCAAAGTTTATACTATTCACATTTTCAGTGATTACAATGTTCTACTGAACAAGATTGAAAAGCATATTTGATAAAGGTTATATACCAATTGGTCTAATGAACTTTTCAAGATTGTTAAAGTACGTGTAACGAATCCGGTCACGTACTTGCTACAATACATGATAGGGATACCTATTTATGGACAGGAACTGTAAAAGGTTAAATATCCGGATGTGTATTTGGTGGAAAAGGTCATTCGACGTAAAAAGAATAAAGTGTACGTAAAAATGGTTGGGATTAAATGAATATTCATGGATCGATGATGATAATGTAGTTTTATAAGCATATTATTCTAAGGCAATACGCTCATTTATAATTCAATAATGCCGGTAAGAACAACAAGCAGTTTGGAACACTTAAATTACTGCAGAAAGCATCACTATTGGTTTAATAACGGATATAAATGTCCTGCTTGTATAGGTACCGACTAGTATGAATATAACTTATTGTAATATAGTGTACTTAAGGAACTAACGTAGAATGTAATTTCTGTAAGAATAATAATAATAAAAGACCAATTGTAATTTGTATTATTTATTAATAAAAAACATACTGATGCATACATACATTTTTTTATGTACATAATTTTTTTAATACCTAATTATCTTATATATTAGGCCTAAAGTGTTTATGTAGTCCTCAAATTTAACTGATGTTAAACCACATAAATCGAAACTTTTTATTAGTATAGGTACTGTTTATAAAACATAGAAAAAACACTTGAATTATGTCACAAAAAAATTAAGTATCCTTAACAATGTTCCGTTTAATAGTATCAAATAAAACCATATCAAATTATTTTCTTGTAAATTCAACAACTGCTGATATCACTAAACAGAACCAACTGTCAATTTTACGTTTCAGGTGTGGGAGTTACTATTACTTCATAAAATAAAATCGTTAGTTTTTAGTGTTTAGAAAATTTTGGAACTGCTATCTATTGCGCTGTTATTTGTTTAGTCTATATATAAAAATTCAGAATTTTTGACTTAACGATTAAACTGCTATGATTATTACAAAGAAAAGATTAGTAAAGTCCGAGAAAGATGCGCTCCTGAAAATTTAAAATTTACACCTAATTCTCAGAAAAAAAAAATTTTTTTTCCAACGCAGTTGTGTTTTATAAGTCGCAATTTATCAGTTTCATGAATAAATTTATCAAAATATGAAAAAATGACACTTAAATCAGCCAATTCCATTTTGAAACCACAAAAAGCACTTTAAACACACCTTTTTGTACTTACGTAAGCTCAGAAGAAACAGAAGAAACATATGCACGCAATTTATCCATGTAATGTATCTAAATGCTCTTTAAATTACCCAATTCAATTTTGAAACAACAAACAGCACTTAAAACATACTTTTTTTTAATTTTCGATGCAGCGTGGGTATTACTACATTAATAATAATTGTAGGATAATGAACGCAGTTATTTTTCTTTGAAAGCATTTAGCGAACATTCTATTTTTATCTGTCATCAATTTACATTACAACTTTGAAACGGGATTTGTAAATGTATGAATGCAATTGTGTCATTTGTAGATTTTAAAATTCCGAATTTATTTAACTGCTATCCTTTGCGCTGTTATTTGTTTAGTCTATATACAAAAATTCGGAGTTTTTGGCCTAACGATTAAACTGCTATGATGAAAAGAGTATATTTATTAAGATATAATTTATTGTTTACTACTACATTTCACAATGTTATTCACCTTTTCTTTGTAATAGTTTTACTTATGTGATAATTATAAAGTTACATAACAGTTTAATGGTTAAGTCAAAAATTCTGAATTTTTGTATATAGACTAAACAAATAACAGCGCAAAAGATAGCAGTTCCAAAATTTCTCAAAACTAAAAAAATGTGGAAAAACCTTAAGGCATTCTTTTACTGTGAAATATTACTATCACGATATAAAACGTACATTTTTAATGTTTACCAAATTAATTGAGCATCAAAACAGTATTACAAAACTTTAACACATATTTGTAAAGTATTTGTAATATGGTTTTTTCTAAAATAGATTCTAACGATTTTTTTACGAAGTAATAGTAACTCTCAGACCTGAAACGTAAAATTGACCGTTGGTTATGTTTAGTGATATCGCCAGTTGTTGAATTTACAAGAAAATAATTTGATATGGTTTTATTTGATACTATTAAACGGAACATTGTTAAGGACACTTAATTTTTTGTGACATAATTACAAGTGTTTCTTTTTCTATGGTTTATATACAATACCTATACTAATAAAAAGTTTCGATTTATGTGGTTTAATCGAAATATCCTTATTTTATTAATTAATTAAGATAAATTCAATTTTAGTATAACGAAAATTTGCAACGTTTATGCAGTGACTGAAGCCAACAACAACAATTTGTAAATTGTTCGGTAGAACATTGTAATCACCGAAAATGTGAATAGTATAAACTTTGATACAGTCAGCTCAAAAACATACCTATTTTTCCAGCAACAGGCAGAAACAGCTCAAAACAGCTACCCGTTTTCCAAAAACAGCTCAAAAACAGACCTAAAACCGGTACCTGTTTCTCAAAAACAGGTAGCTGTTTCCCAGAAGCGGTAACTGTTTACCCCAGAAAAGCTCAACGCAGCAGACTGAAAACAGTTTAAGTTCTCATTATCCAAAGAAAAAATTTACTACAGCAACGAATTTATTTCAACTGCTGCTTATTATGTTAATTGCAAATCACTTAAGCTATATATCGTTGTAATTAATGAACAAAACTTGAAATACACTTTTGAACCGTCGGAAAATTATGAACATTTGACAATATATATAACTGGATTCTGGAAAACGTCGAAAACGGTCGGAGATTTCAAGGCGAACGGTTAGGTTGGACAAGCGGACCTGACTCGGGGAAGTGGCCATTAGTTAAGTTTGAGGACTACATAAACACTTTAGGTCTACTATATATAAGATAATTAGGTATTAAAAAAATTATGTACATAAAAAATGTATGTATGCATCAGTATGTTTTTTATTAATAAATAACACAAATTACAATTGGTCTTTTATTATTATTATTCTTACAGAAATTACATTCTACGTTAGTTCCTTAAGTACACTATATTACAATAAGTTATATTCATACTAGTCGGTACCTATACAAGCAGGACATTTATATCCGTTATTAAACCAATAGTGATGCTTTCTACAGTAATTTAAGTGTTCCAAAGTGTTTGTTGTTCTTACCGGCATTATTGAATTACAAATGAGCTTATTGCCTTACAATAATATGCTTATAAAACTACATTATCACCATCGATCCATGAATATTCGTTTAATCCCAACCATTTTACGTACACTTTATTCTTTTTACGTCGAATGACCTTTTCCACCAAATACACATCCGGATATTTAACCTTTTGCAGTTCCTGTCCATAAATAGGTCTCCCTTTCATGTCTTGTAGCAAGTATGTGACTGGATTCGTTACACGTACTTTAACAATCTTGAAAAGTTCACTAGACCAATTTGGTATATAACCTTTATCAAATATGCTTTTAAATTTACTAATGCGGACTTTTGTTACCCATCATGAATCGATCGATTTTATTAAAGATTTTCAGATTCGAATATACATTAAGCGTTGTGTTAGCATTTACTTCGCTAGGTTTCATTCCGATTGTTCGATGTTTACGGTTATTGTACTCTGTCGTCACTTCTTCGAGAAGTGCACCAATCCATACGTATTTTCCACGCAGCCCAAATTTTTTATACAGGGTATTCTTGATGGTCCTAATCACTCTTTCTGCTATGCTAGCTTTTTTCGTGCTGTAGATGGAATAGTGATTAATGTAATGTTTTATCATCAGATTAGCGAACTGCTTCTTGTAGTTCTCTTTTCCAGCATCTGTTTACAGATTCTTAGGAGTCCGTTCTTTAAAAATGGTTTGCATAGCGTTCGTAACGTCTGCACCCGTCTTCGTCTTCAAACCTCTCGTCCATAGGTATTTGGAGAAACAGTCGATAACTACCAGTATGTATCTGTAGCCCTTATTCTGTTTGGCGTAAGGTACAAATTCAGCTAAATCAGCTTGCCACAGATCATCGAATACTTTAATAGTAGTGCGTCTACGAGGGAAATTTTTGCGTGCCGGTTTATGCAACTCGTTTACCACTTGTTCCATCCTTTATCAATTTACTTAATGTTTCTTTAGTTGCATTTAAATCTGCTTGTACTACCTCAACATAATTACGAACACCATCTATAAGCGACTTCACTAACTGAAGACAAAACTCGAGGTAGCCTTTATTTATGGCATCGGTGTCTTCTTGAGGATCGGCTACCTGTCTTAAGCGGTTCCCATTTAAATGGAACCTCGTCAGTTGATAGCGCTGTAAGGTTAGCGCGTCTTGACGTTCTATGGGATCGACTACATTACTTAAACGCTTATTTTTGACACTAAACTTATCGTCCGTAATGGAGAATTGTGTTTTTAGCAGTTTATGGAATTGAGCGTGAACTTGAGAACGTCCAAACTTGTCCATCGTTGCACGAACTGTAGTTGACTAAAACAGTTTTCGGAGGTTTTCTCAATATATCCATCTTGGTATAGTTCTTCCACGACTGATATGATATCATTGACGAGCCCAGTATTACCGGCCATTTTTTCAGCCCATAGAACCTCCAAATCTTGAATCAATTCATGCACGTTGTTCCAGTATTTGTATTCAAACGGTCGCCCAATTTCTTTGAATATTGTAACTTCGCCCCCCTTTTCCTCTTTCACCTCCACCTTCTCCAGTAAGGGTTTAATTATCCCTGTATATTTTTTGGTACGTGTACCTTTCAATTGTTCATCCGGGTTGTTATGACGACGAGCTGCATTAGTTGCAATTAAGATTTGTGTATAGTTCGCCTCGCCTTCGTTAGTTATTAGACGTTTATCTGGTTCATTCATTATTATTAGATCATAGAGACCGCTCGTACCATTATACCGAACCCCCTTAATAACCAAATCCTTTCCGTCTGTATTTACCGGTGTCTTGCCAATTGCCCACTTATCGCTTGAAATGTCGTAAAGGACTCCATAAGTGGTATCAATTGCATTAGATGCATCGCTCAGCATGCGCTCTATGTATATCCGTGGTAATGGATCATATTGTTCCAGAAATTCTCTCGATGCAGCAATATTGAGTACAATAGAATCGGTCGTAGTCGCTACATGTTCTTCTTCTTCTTTCACTTGAGGTGTAATTTCTCTAATCACACTAGTCTCTAGGAACGATGGTGTCTCTTGACGCAGAGGATTTCCTTGAAAATACAAAAGTTGTGCGTGAAAAAAATTGTATCTTGCCAATGGCGCAATTATATGTACGTAAACGTTGTCAATTGCTTATAGTAATAAATCATAACTCGGTAGTCCTTTACCCAAGCAACTCTCTTCATTATGATGTACCTACTCTTCATTTAATCAAAAAATAGAAGACTTTTTATTTTTTGTAATAAAAAATACATAATTTATTTCCAAACAATTATACATAGACATATGTTATTATAATTTTTTTTTTATTTTTTTTGCAGAAATGTTAAATTAGTTGTCTTTCCTACAGTTCCTGAGCTGGTAATCTACATGTCATTCTCAGCCAGATATTGTTTAAACTTTTCAATGCGATCTTCTTTTTTGAAGTATTCATAAAATTGTAAGGGAAGTATGGACTTAAAGTTCTGGGTTTCAATGATAATGTTTACCATACTTTGTGTCGATAGTATTCACATCAATCACTTTATATTTTGCACACACCTCCAAGTCTTTTACGTTCGTGAAGGATTTACAGAAAGTGCTACTGCAGATAGATCCATTTATTTTTGGCAAATTCTGTCCTGTTTTGAGAAAAATGGATTTTTTTTTGTGTTTGAAAAGGCTAAACACTAAAAACTAACGATTTTATTTTATGAAGTAGTAGTAACTCCCACACCTGAAACGTAAAATTGACAGTTGGTTCTGTTTAGTGATATTAGCAGTTGTTGAATTTACAAGAAAATAATTTGATATGGTTTTATTTGATACTATTAAACGGAACATTGTTAAGGATACTTAATTTTTTTGTGACATTACATTACAAGTGTTTTTTCTATGTTTTATAAACAGTACCTATACTAATAAAAAGTTTCGATTTATGTGGTTTAACATCAGTTAAATTTGAGGACTACATAAACACTTTAGGCCTAATATATAAGATAATTAGGTATTAAAAAAATTATGTACATAAAAAAATGTATGTATGCATCAGTATGTTTTTTATTAATAAATAATACAAATTACAATTGGACTTTATTATTATTATTCTTACAGAAATTACATTCTACTTAGTTCCTTAAGTACACTATATTACAATAAGTTATATTCATACCAGTCGGTACCTATACAAGCAGGACATTTATATCCGTTATTAAACCAATAGTGATGCTTTCTACAGTAATTTAAGTGTTCCAAAGTGTTTGTTGTTCTTACCGGCATTATTGAATTACAAATGAGTTTATTGCCTTACAATTTTAATTTTGTTCAGTAGAACATTGTAATCACCGAAAATGTGAATAGTATGAACTTTGATGCAGTCAGCTCAAAAAAACAGATAACTATTTTTTCCAGCAACAGGTAGAAACAGCTCAAAACAGCTTCCCCGGTTTCCGAAAACAGCTCAAAAACAGACCTAAAACAGGTAGCTGTTTCTCAGAAGCGGTATCTGTTTCCGGCAGACTGAAAGCAGTTTAGGTTCTCATTATCCAAAAAAAATTTTACACAAATGCTTATTCTTAGATAACATTTAAATTACCCAGTTCTTTTTTGAAATACTCATAAAAGCCTTGAGGTAATACATGCGAATAAGATATGTACATATAGATGTCAGTTAATAAATCTTTATTAGAATTTCACTACAATTTTTTCATATAAATGATATACATGAGCCAAAGCACAGTGACAAGTGTTTTGTGTATGAAAAAAACAGCATGGATGAAGTTTGGGTAAAGTAGGTTGTTCTTCAAACACCGTAATGCGTTGTTTTAAAAATTTTTGAATAAAATCAGCTTTCTGTCATCCTTTAACGTACACCTCATCTGTTGTTGATATGAAATCACTAAGTATACGAGGGAATAGTCGTGGAGAAGTATATCCATATTCCCACTTGATAAATGGTGGTTGTGAATTAACCAATTAGCTTGTTTTGAAATTCACTATCCAAGGTGTGCCATGGAAATGGAGGCTTGAATACGTAATGAGCAATTTGCTCTCCATTATATATCGCTAGTTCCTTAGGTGTAAATATATTTCTTGCTGTTTTGAATTCTTGCACATCAATTATAACAATCATTACTTTTCTATATTTGTCTGGTTGTCTTCGTTAGCGCGTTGTATATGCGCTAATGCAATCGTGCAGTATTTCTACATGCTACATTTAAACAAATAGAACTGTTTTTCTGGTTAGGTTTACACACACTATTACAATAGTAAATACGTATGCGATTTTAGTGTGCAAAAACAGTGCTTTAACATATATACTTTTTAGAAAAACATGATGTCGAAGCGAATGATATGTGATTATAAAATTTAAACTTATATAGAAGGGTAGACTCCACGAGGATATCCGAGCAATACCGAGCATGCACAAAGTTTGACAATACTCACAAAGCTAGTTACATGTGTCATTGGTTAAGAATGCGTATTTTGCCATTCCTAAGAACCTTGAAGAGTCTAACATAAGAACTGTAATATGATACCTTCTCAATACCTTGTCAATAAAATTTAACCTTGAAGATTGGTTTGTATGAATTGTAATATGATACCAGTAAATTTTAACCTTGAAGAGCTTAGCCAATATACCTGCAGACACCATATTATACGCCACATTTTTTAGTCTCATCAATAGCAGCTCTCTTCATTATGATGTACCTACTCTTCATTTAATCAAAAAATAGAAGACTTTTTTTTGCAACAAAAAATTTATAATTTATTTCCAAACAATTATACATATATTATTTTTTTTTTTTACAGAAATGTTAAATTAGTCGCCTTTCCTACAGTTCCGGCGCTGGTAATGTATACGTCATTCTCAACCAGATATTGCTTAAACTTTTCAATGCGATCTTCTTTTTTGAAGTATTCATAAAATCGTAAGGGAAGTATGCATTTAAAGTTCTGGGTTTCAATGATAATATGTTTACCATACTTTGTGTCGATAGTATTCATATCAATCACTTTATATTTTGCACCCACCTCCAAGTCTTTTAGGTTCGTGAAGGATTTACAGAAAGTGCTACTGTTCAATGCAGATAGATCCATCTTTATCGATTCGAGAACGCTTTTGAATTTTGAGTTGACACCGGAACTGTCCTTCTATATATTACTGCATCACGATTCTTTATGGTAGAGGGGATAGTGTGCTTTGAGAATTGCATCAGTAAGCTAATCTGCATCTGATGATCAATAACTGCTACCATCGGGAGATGCTGTCCATTCCTGTATATCGCTCCAGGAATGATATTGCTGCTTGCATTATAACGACGATTATGAGGAAATGACTCATCTGTAATTTACACATGGTGGGGTTGTAGTATGACCTTGGTCTACTTTTAGCATAGACAACCTTTCATTCTTTTTGTTTCCATAAACTGATTCTATTTTTATATTCCTAAGAAATGTAATATGATACACCTGCAGGTCATTAATTACTCTTTGACCTTGAAAACTCTATATTTATATTTCTAAGAATTGTAGTATGATGACCTAGCAATTTCTATTTTTAGCTTTAAATTTTGATCTAAATGTGTCCTTGATTTGGGTACCTCTTACATGTTTAAACTTGTTAAATACCCACCTTGTCCTACTTTTAATTTAGAAACACTAAGAAGTGTCATACGATACCCCTACAGGTCAATAACCTTTGACCTTGACCACTCTATTTTTAGACTTCTAAGAATTGTAATATGATGACATTGCAATTTCTATTCACACCTCGCTGTGGTTTATATCACAAAATTTTGTCCTTGACTTAAGTAGCTATGACAACATGTTTAAACTTGTTAAATACACACCTACTTTTAGTTTAGTAAATTATTTCACCTTGACCCAATTTAGTCAGTATAAGCACCATTTGACTTTTTAGCATAGACAACACATTCTTCCTGTTTCCATGAATTGATTCTATTTTTATACTTCTAAGAAATGTCATACGATACCCCAACAGGTCAATAACATTTGACCTTGACCACTCTATTTTTAGACTTCTAAGAATTGTAATATGATGACATTGCAATTTCCATTCACACCTCGCTGTGGTTTATATCACAAAATTTTGTCTTTGACTTAAATACCTATGACAACATGTTTAAACTTGTTAAATACACATATTTTTATACTTCTAAGAAATGTACCTACAGGTCAATAACCTTTGACCTTGACCACACTATTTTTAGACTTCTAAGAATTGTAATATGATGATGATATTGCAATTTCTATTTTTAGCTTCTGACCTTGACAAATTTCCGCCAAAATGAGGATGGTGACATTGCAATTTTAGCGAGCTCCCAAAATTTAAATGTCCCGCCAAAAGTTTGACCTTGAAGAAATCCAAAAGCTTACATTTCTCACCACCAGAGGGCACGTGACCTTGAACTGGTCCAGAACCGGCCCTTAATCACTACTGTGAACAAAACTAAGATTGTGGTGTTCAATCGAGAAGGTGGAAAGGAGAGTAGAGTATTTACCCTGCAGGATGAAGTTGTGGAGCAAGTGGAGGAGCTGATATATCTAGGTAGAATGTTTACTGCATATGGTACAATGGAGTGCGAGATTGTACGAAGGGTCAATGGTGGAAGGAAAGTGATTGGAAGTATGTGGACAATAATGAGAAACGAAAGCATGAAGCAAGCTGCGAAACGAGGAATCTATAATGCGTGTTTGTCCCATCAGTACTGTATTGAAGTGAGACATGGGTACGTCAAAAAAAGTATGAAAGAAAAATAAATGCCGTGGGTATGAGATTTCTGAGAAGCGCATGTGGTAAAACGAGAAGGGACAGGATAAAGAATGAGTACATAATGACGGATTAACGAAGAAAATATATGTGGGTGAGGTTACAGGAAAGGCCGGGTCTGGTAGGCAGCATAAAACTTTGCTGAATGTAGTAGAATGTATGATAAAGAAAAAAAAGATAAGGAGTTTTCAAAATAAAAGGGCATGTCAGAAACAATGTATGAACCTTGAGGAAGCTAGGGAGGGATGCGGATATAGGAAAGCATGGAGAAAGACTGTGAATGAAAAATAAATAAGAGGTAGGGATTGTTTTGCCCACCCCGCAAGGGAATGGCGTGAAGGTTAAGTTAATTTAAGCTACGTATTTTAGGACGTTTGTCAACTGTTACAGATTAAACACATACTTTCTACAGCTTATCACCACGAAAGTATAAGTAGCTTAGAAAATAATCATAAAAGTTAAGGTGCGTTTATTAGAATACAAACATCCAATCATCAAGATTTTGGAGTTCTTGGCTTCCATATTGGTGTCTCACTTACAATAATAGTATTAGTACAGAGACGCGTACACCCCAATTGAACTGGTGTTTGGCAAAACAGGAAAATAGCCTTCAAATTTTGCCAATAAAATTTAACCTTTATATAATTTTGAAGACTAGGTATACTCTTGAATTGAAATACAGGTTGTAAGTTGCTTGCGATGACGCAAGAAACAATTTGTTAACTTAAACAGTGAAAAGTATGATGTAGGAAGTGTTCATAGACAATTTAATAAAGGTAACAGTAGTTTAATCCGAAACAGTTCGACGAACAAAAGTGAGTAAATGTTTAAGGGACCATATGTGGTTGAAAAAGACAAAAATGTTAATCTCGTAATAAAAATTGGTGATAAATGAACCATTAAGATGTATTATTAATAGGTTTTTTTATAAGTATTTAGGCTAAAATCAGAAAGTAGACTCAGAGAAAAAAAAATTTAAAAAACATTTTTATTTCTCTTTCTCCCGGTGGAAGGGGTAATGTCAATATTGATAGTTCGGCAAAAAAAAAACTAAAAAATTGAAATAGGTTTAAATTGGGAAATTGTTCATTTCACTTGCTACCTATAACCCACCTGAGCAATAATCTTTGTACTTTGTACATTTCAATATACAGTGCGTTCGTAACGTAGCGGATAAATTCAATTAAAATTCGAATGGGAGTTTAGGAAGAAAACGCTCGGACCCGTCAATGTTTATTTTTTCACGTAAAAGTGAAATATACAGGGTGTGTCGTCGACATTTTTTATTGCAGAATTAGAAACGGTACATCTTTTTACGTCCGACAAGGTGAATATGGACGATGGTTACATAAGGAAATATTGAATAAAAGTTATAGCAAACATTAAAAATGAGAAAATTTCATTGTCAATGTAAGAAAACGTTAAATTGTACATTTTATTAAAAAAATTTTAATTATTTGCATGTTAGCAACTTGTGTTTAGTTTTTTTAATAGGCGACAGCAGCATTGTTATCGTGAGTTTGTGTACAGTAACCATGACGATAAATAACACCTGCAAAACATGCATCACGTGACAGGAGTTTGTTTGGTGTCATTGTCAATGTAAGAAATCGTTAAATGGTACATTTTGTTAAAATTATTTTAATTATTTGCACGTTAGCAACTTGTGCTTAGTTTTGTAATGGGCGACAGCAGCATTGTTATCGTGAGTTTATGTACAGTAACCATGACGATAAATAACACCTGCAAAACATGCATCACGTGACAGGAGTTTGTTTGGTGTCATTGTCAATCTAAGAAAACGTTAATTGTACATTTTGTTAAAATTATTTTAATTATTTGCACCTTAGCAACTTGTGTTCAGTTTTTTTATAGGCGACAGCATTGTTATCGTGAGTTTATCTTGTAACTACTTTACCGTTATTTTGTGAAATATGAGGAAATTAAGCGAACGTGAAAGAATCGATATCCAGTGAATGTTTGGTTTCGGAGATAGGTCGCGCACTCAATCAGAAGTGGTTGTGTTGTTTAATGCAACTCACCCAGATCGACCGCCCATTAGCCAGAGCATGGTAGGAGGAGTTGGAGAGAAATTTCTAGAATTTGGGATTCGGGATATGAGAAAATCTGGTCGAAAGTCGACAGGTCAGTTAAACATTGTGTTAGCAATGCAAGATAATTCTAATACCACCGATTACAGATAAATTGGCCTTTTTACCCCGACTAGTCAACGTATGGGTGTAGGTCAGATGTTGAAAAATTTTGCACATCCAGAATAGTAAATCGTACGTAAGTCAAAATAGGGGATGAAGACGTAATCAGTCGGTTTTTGGGCGCCAGAATGTTTGGTAGTCAAAATAATGGTCGTCGTGCCAAAATTACGAGTACAAAGCGTGTCTGAACATACAAAAAACATAAGCTTACCTATCTGCAATCAATTCCAGGTGTGCTGGACAGCAACTCAGCAAACCACCTGAAATAGGGCTTCAAAAAACACTACACGCCTGTCAAATAAAAGCGTGATAAACACTCAATAAAGTTACGTTACTACACCTCAGTGTAAATAATTAGGCATTAAATAATAATCAAACTAAACAAAAAAAATCAAGCTATAAAATGCACTCTAAATGAATTAATACTCAACTAAAAATCAAATAAAACACTAAATATTATTAACGCTATTACTCAATACTAAAGAAAAAAAAACTGTCACTTCGTTACGTTAAAACTAAATTACCGGTAACTTGCAATTTGCAAGAAAACTTTTATGCAACACAAAAGGGTTTTCACAGAATTAAAACACATTTATAAAACCTAAACAAAGCTATAATAAAATAATAAAAAAATAAGATAAATATAAACATACGATAATGCGTATCAACAAAAAAATACAAATGCTTAATGGGCGACAGGATGTCTGATCAGAATGCTGCTTAACGCCGTTCTAAATGGTTTAACCTATATATATTTCGGGGATTATATACCCACACGACTACAGGGTCAATTGCCCTTTAATACTAAAATAAATAACAAAGTGTGAAGGCGGAGCGTCAGAACTATACTTAATTACACTAAATAAATTTAAAACAACAACTTAATTTAACAAAAAAACGACACCGCTCTCAACCCTTCGTTAACACAAAAAAAAATAGTTCGAAACACAAAAAAAATCTTGAAAATATTCAATAAAAAAAACACAATATTATATTACCTTAAGGTCTAGAATTACACCTCTCCTGTGTTACAACAATTGAAAATGATGACCAATGACTGCTATGACGGAAATGAAATCTCCCTGCTCTGACAAATGATGAATGAAATGTTGACTATTGTTCTTTTATACACAAACGATTCCTTGATTGAATCTCGTTAAAATGTTACTGCATAAATTAAAAACTTCTTTTAAAATAATAATTTGAGCGCTCAACTTGCTTGTTAACTTTTATCTTTGAAACAGTTTTATTTCCACTAATAATCCAAAAGGTTAATAACTTGTTTAAATAACTATAAATTTTAATATATTGCGAAAGTTTCTTTATCTTTAAACACGCGCTAGGTATAATCCTTTGGTGATTGAACAGTTTTAATAAAATCCCTATACAGGTCCTCTTCAGAAGTAGCTTAACTACCCTTACAACTACACAAAAGTACGTTCGTTAAACACCACAAGGTCCAATATATCAACGTTCTAAAACACCCCTTAAAGTGTAACAACAAGCGTTACCGTACTAGTACACGAGAGCGCGATCAGTTTCAGAATCAACCAAATTATTACCAAAAATCCATCTTTGATTTTGAATCCCACTACTCACAAAAAATCTTATCTAATTCAATTCCATCAATTAAATAAACGGAAGGGGAAGATTTGATACCCCAACACACAAATTTCGTTTTCGTCCGTAAGGACTCGGTAATTTCCAAAATCTCAAACGTCAGCATAATCATCGTGAAAAACATCTCTATATTTTCATTCAAGTGCAAGCAATTAGTCCCACATTCTTCCTCTATGACTTAAAACCAACATACTCACTATTAATCTGAACCACTATAACTACTCGTCTTTATGTCGCCAGCATGACATCATACACATATAAATCTACACTCTTTCTATAATTTTTAAGGAAATCAAACGAAATAAACGTTATTTACACTTATATACAACTATTTACAAATAATACGTTACTCAACATTCAATAAACGTGGAATAATAAGGAAAAACAACCTAAATTACGGAATAATAATTCACAAACAAAAAAAACTAAAGCTCGCCACGCACCTTCCCTAAGGTCGCTACACACGTTAAACAAATTTAATCATAAAACTCAACTTAACAACAAAACAAAATATGTATATACGGAATCTAACTAAGTGCATAGAATTACAAACAAAATTACCCACTACGTATACAGGGTGTTCAAAATACCCTGACAATATTAGTGTGGCACGATCTACTGGGCATAAAATGTTGAACAGAGAGAAGTTTCATCCGCAACCGAGAATCCTCATGGGTTCACGGAATATCACACCCAAAACCCTCCAAAATTGAACGTTTGGAGCGGCATGGTTATAGGCCCTTACTTCTTCGAGGATACTCTCCCTGGTGCTAGGTATTTAGACTTTCTTCAAAATGACCCCATCCCCGCTCTAATAACGTTGTACTAGGATTTAGAAGAAGCCGATATGCACCACTGTGACCTCTTTTTTCAACAAGATGGAGCGCCGTCACACTACGATCACCAGATTTAAATTCTCTAGATTGCTTCTTCTGGGAATATTTAAACAGTGAAGTATACGCGACGAGACCGTCCAATTTTGAAGATTTAAAAGTACGAATTCGCGAAGAAATTAGAAACATTACCGCAGATGTCATCGACAACGTTCAAAAATCATTTATTAATCTCCTTGGCTATTGTCAGATTGTTTACGGTGCTCAATTCGAACATTTAATTTAAATTATTGGAATAATTTTACAACTAAATTAGGCGTAATCCCTAAAAATTGTCTGTTTCCAAATATATTTTATTAAAAAAATCATTTGAATATTTCGTATTAGAAATGATACATGGTATCTATTTGGGTACGATTTCTTCTTCAAAACAACCACATCTTCTAAACTACCCTGTAGAACACAATCAAAGCTTATATTGAACGAATAGCCGAAATGAGCCGAATCTAAATTTGAAATAACATACCGGGTGCCCTATTTAAAAAAAATCTATGTTTGGTTCACCCTGTATAGCCTAAATAATTTTAAAATATGCGCCTGAGTTCTTTCTACTACACTTCAAAATTTTGTTCTCCTATTCCATCAAACAAGGAGATATCGCCCTCGGGCGCAAGTTTGGGTCACCCTGTATTAACATCATCCATATGCACCTTGTCGTACGTAAAAAGATGTACCCTTTCTAATCCTGCAATAAAGAATGAGTGTTGACATGTAAAAAAATTTCGATGACATATCTTTTTCATGGCACACCCTGTATATTTCACTTGTACGTAAAAAAATACTAAATTGAAAATAAAGATCGACTGGTCCGAGAGTTTTTTTTCCTAAACTACTTCTTAATTGACTATTACTGACTAAGTACTTTTACATATTGTCATCAATTATTATTAATATAACAATTTTCAGTTTCGTAGTACCATCCGACGAATCAATACACATATTAAGAAAACTGTTTTGTTTTTTTTTGTAAAAAAAAATTAATCCTTAACGAATAAAACTCTCCGGAGAATATCGTAATATATTTTCAGAATGAAAAAATCAGGATAAGTGTGTATGTTTAATTATTTACATGTGTTTTGTTCATTCAATGAAAAAGTAAATATATTTAAGTTAAAAATATCCGTATCGCGAGTAATTAACTATTGCAACCGTTTGCTACTATATCACGACATAACCATAAGAAAGTTATGTGTTGGCCACATCAGATTTTGCCAATAGTTTTCATTTTATTACTGCTCGGCCGTTGGTTTTGAATAACGCATCTCGTATTGAGATTAAATCGGAAAATGGGCAATTATTATCTAACAAAAAATTATAGAAAAAACAGCGTTGAACAAGAAAGAAGCATTACATTTGTGCAATTCCAGCCGGAATAATGAATATATTATAGGTTGTATACTTGTATACACCGAAGTTGTTCTTTTATTTACATTTAAGTAATAACAGTAAAATGCTGTTTTAAAAGTCCGGTTAGAATCTCAAAAAACATTTGTATTCGTTTTTATACGAACATATTTTAGTGCATAACGCTGTTATGAATGTTTGATGTAGAAAAAAGATAATACAAAATATGACCTAAAAAAGTAGAATAAATTATTGATATTCGTCTATTTATCTCGTTGCATTATTCAGTGACAGAAACATTTTTCCCTTGCGTACTCGTAAAAGGGTAAACGTGTCCTTCTTGCATACATCAACGTAAATGAAGATGGTGTCGCTGTATCACACAACTTTTAATGCAAGAAATTTTTCTCAATCACACAATAGGGAATGTAGAAAGTTGTTTAACGTAACTGTATCTTGAATTTTTTTTCTCGGTGAAATTGGAGAGTTTATTTCTTGAATTGTCAAAACTTAGTATGAAAACGTGACACAATCACTATTTCGAGTTTCTATAATGTAAAAAGTTGAACTAGTTAAGCTTTATCAACGTTTTGAAAGCTTTTGCACTGAAATACATAGCGGATAGAGAAGAAATGAAATTTGGATTTGAACAATCATCAAGGGCTTTTGTAAACTACTAACTCGCAAACATAGTTTCCATGTCTTTGTTCCAAAGTCTCGACATGACGTACTTCTGGAATTGTGAGGTGGGAATTGTTCTATGTTTAGTCATCTGTTGATGGAAAGTTTAGAACAAATTAGAAACTTGCATTAATTATAGGTTGCACAAACTTTTCACAAATTAGTTTATTTTCAACGATCCATTAAAATGCAGTCCCTAAATCAGTTAACGAATTTTCCGTTAACTTTTTTATTGAACCGAACTAACAGCAGAAACGTTTTAAGGGAAAACTTTACAGTGAATAAATAAATCAATTAACAATACTGAGAAATTCGTGTACAGGAATATGCAGTATTGTGTTAATAATTCATTGTTTAGGGGGGAAGAGAATAAATAGCATTGTTTAGCAATGTCAGATTAAGGCGGCTAAGTTGTGTTCATTACCGGTTGAATGCAATCAATGGTCTCAAGTGACATTCCCCCAGCACCCTTTTGCCCTTAAAGTTATTCCCTTAAGCATTTAAGAGCGAGAAAACAAGTCTTTTGTGGAAACATTATATTTGATTTAACACTTCATGTATAACCCAACATTCGTAAATGTGCCTACGGAATATCCCTGAATATGCTTCATTTGTATCAAATACAAGTTACGCCTTTGAGACTTGGCAGACCCTTCAGCATATTAATGACCGTCTGCCTCTTCTTTTACAAAATATAAAAGGAACCTTTACTCAAGTTGTCCCTATAATTTACATTCGAAATGTTATAATAAATGAATTTGCTTTAATTTAATAAGCACTTCTAATTAGAGGAAAAACGATGTTTGTTTTGTTTGATTTAATAAGCCAAGCTAAATAAGTTATTTTAAACTGAATTCTTTTGTTTCTGTTTGCACTACAACACATAAGTATTTTTGTTTCTGGTTGGATATGAAGCACTCCATATAAACTGCTCCACATAAGTTAGGGATATTATGGAAAATTTGATTTTTCAAAAGAAAAAAAATATTTTTCAGATTATTTTAAGCTATTTAGTTCTTAAATGCTTGTTTTTTATTATGAAAAAGTTTACAAATTAAAAAACAAAAAGACAAGAAAAAATGAAAATTATGTGAAAGTGACTAATAACTTAATTTCAAATTAATCAAAAAACAAAGAAAATGAACACAAATTTCCCTTTCAACAATAACTAGTATGTCCTCCGTGGGCTTCAATGGCAGTTTGGCAACGGCTTTGCATGCTGGTTATGAGATTATTAAAGTTTTTTTGCGGAATCTGTTGCCAGAGTTGTGGAGGAAAATTTCTCAATTGTTCCATTGTTTGTGGTTGAGGATTATGATGATCTAAAGCTCTCTGCAACTGATCCCAAGCATTCTCTATCGAATTTAAATCAGGCGATAGAGCAAGTAAAGCTAGATCAGGAATTCTATTGGTTTCCATTGCATCCATAACTGGCATGGATCGATGTGGACGAGCGTTATCGTCCAAAAAAAGGAAACCAGGACCCACAGCAGCATGAAACTCTGGCACAATGTTGTTGATCACCAGATTCAAGTATACTTCTGAATTTATGTTTCCCGGAATAACCAGTAAGTAGGTACGGCCATCATAACAAATGCCTCCCCATGCACAAACAGTGCCTCCTCTGAAAGGGTGAACTTCTTGTACTGATCGCCGATGTCTTGGCACCAAAGGTTGTGTCCAGACACGCGTTTGACGACTATCCGAAAAACAACCATATGTCGATTCATCAGTGAACAGTACCAACTTCCACTCTTCTGTCCAATTGACACGATCTTTTGCCCATTCTAATCTTTGTCGCCTATGTTCGCGAGTCAATGATACACCTATAAAAAGTCGTCTAGAACGTAACTTGACATCCCATAAAAGTCTTCTGACAGTTTAAGATAATGTTAATGTTACTGTGGCTTCTGCGAACCTCCTACTCAGAATTCAACATGTGCTCAAAGGTTCTTGGAATGTAGAAATAGTGACATATCGGTCTTCAGCAGGGGTAGTTATTGATGGGCGCCCAATTCTAGGTATTTCTTCAACAGATCCAGTTTCTTGAAAACGGTTAAAAGGTCTACAAATGAAATGGCTAACTGGAAAAAAGTTACTACGTCACAGACAGCCAGTGACGGAGCCCTGGAGAAAAAAACAGTCACATACGACCATCATAATTACTTTGGGTGTTGCTCATTTCTAGTTCGACGAGTTATAAATGGAGGTGTAAAACTGCTTCAGTTACTTACAGGTGTTCGATATAAAGTTAAATGTTAGGCACGATTTGTCGATTCAATTAACAAGATTATGTACATAAAATTGTATTTGTTACTTTCCCAAAACGACTGAGCTTTCGGTTATCTTATCAGGGGTTACAGCACACCAGCTAGTTTTGTGCATGTAACTATTGTTAAAATACGAGTAAGAGTAAGAGAGCGGTAAAATCTATTGGACGCTCAGTGTCATTCAGGACTTGGTGATTGCGTAAGGCAAGATGTATTCTCTATATTATCCATAATCCCATTTTCAGTAAATATCATCTTCCTATTGACATAAGTCAGACCCTAAGCAATCAATTGAAATCTACACGCATATTGATCGAAGCCAGATTTGGAAAAAGTCTCATTATCGCGAGAATGGACATTGACTTTGGATCTCAATTTATTATGAAGAGGTCATGTGTTCATGTCAATGGAATGCGGTGTAGCAGTAAATTGCAACGCTTTAGACCCAGTTGGAGTAATAAAGATTTTGGATATAACCGACATTATATAATGACCAGCTCCCAAGGAAATTGATATATAAATAAACACTTTAGGCATATTTTATCCTAAATGTGTGACGTGCCAATTTTTTGCTGTCTATACTAGTATTAAAACTTAGTGTTTTGTTTTCTTATTGTAGTGGCTGACATATGCTACTAAAGGAGGGGGCACGTTTTAAATGTAAAATACCTTTCGGTCAGAATTTAACCCAATTTTGATATGTTCTAGAACTTGACCAATTGATCAAATGTCTTCATTGCCCGAAAGCTCAAAGCTCAACAGTTTTTGATATACAGGGTCTTAAAATGGACATTTTTGCCAATATTAACGCAAAACTTAGTGAAATGTTATTTTTTTTTGTGCTACTGGTTACAACCTTTTCTTTACTTTCATTATTTTTGTACATACACCTGATATACAGGGTGAGACCAAATATATGTGTCTGAAAAGAATTATACGGTGGTATTGTTTTGATATTTTGGTGAATGGAAGTTAACACACACACATATATATATATATATATATATATATATATATATATATATTATATATATATATATATATATATATGTCCATTTAAATTATTATTGCAAGTTAAGTCCCCTAGACGTCCGTTATACAGAGAGTTTCATTTCTTTAATAGATTTAATTGAGTATTATTATTCCTAGTTAATTTTCTGATAACTTAATTGAAATGTCTATATTAAAATAAACTATTTGCTAACTGTATATACCTACATAATAGTCACGATGTGTTTATACAGATACTGGGTGTCCAAGTACAAAGGACCAAAGCGATATCTTAAACTTCATATAGGTACGGAAAAAATCGTTAACATAAAAAATCCCTTGCAATTGGATGTCGTTGCGAAATACAAAGCTTTTGGAGATTGACAGATAGAAAGGTTAGATGTGCTTCATTTATTATGCTCACTATTTTCTAATAAAGTTTTCAGTAGATTCTTTTGATAAAGAAGGCGCTTGTCGAAGTTCATCTTTATTTTGCAAGACTAAGAAAAGAAAATTCTTTAAGATACTAGTGTCTTCACTGTTCACACCATCGACAGACCGGTTTCGCAGGTCCATCATCACTACCGCTTTGTACAGTCATTGGAAATAAGAAATGTTTATGTAGAAACGTTAATGAACGTATTTTAATATATTAAAAATATCTAAGCTTAATAAGATATCAGTTAACTGAACTGATGAGGCAGAAAACAGTAAATAATTTTTGGTCTTGATATAACTATTGTCATAGAAATCAAAAAGTTGCATAATCAAATGTTAAATGTCTATCACCTCCACATTATTTGCATTTAGTATATGATTTAAAACATTTGTAGAAGGATATTTGATTAGCTCTTGATACCCAGCGTATCCTAAAAACCATAGTACAGCTGCCACATGAGAAGAAGTACCTAAAGTTCTGGCACCAGTCTTGCAGGTGCAGTAAGTACCTAATATTGGGTTAGGTTCTTCTTCCTCATTATTCGGTACAAATGCAATCCACAACTGGTAGAGGCCGTCTACTAGCGGTTGGCGAGACTACCTGGCGGTTCTGACCCCAAATACTCATTCTTAAGCTTCTTAGGATAATTTAAATTAACATAAAAGTGCAAGAAATCCAGTGGCGTCTTAGTGATTACACAAAATTTGTAAATTAAAGGTTTTTACTTTTATTAGATGCTATTATTGTACAAACTACTACATACATAGATAAGGGCAACCAATTAATGAACATGTACTATTTTAACGTTAATCACTGTCATTATAATATTCGTCATCACTTTCACTAGAAGAGTCACCATTAGTAGAAATAATTAATGGTTCGATGTGCAAATCTAATGTCTGTTCACGATCTAAATACATGTGTTCCATTTCTATCACGTTTCTGCATGTATTCTGCGGTTTGTGTTCGATTGTAGACATATTCAATACACTTCAACTACTTCTTAGAGAATATGAATTCGTACTGAAAAAGTTTCTTAAACGAAAGTCATTTGAATACCGTCTGCAATTGCATTGCAATTAGTAGTCTAATTGCACTATTATATTATTATAACGACAGTGATTAACGTTAAAATATTAAATGTTCTTGAATTAGTTGCCCTTATCTATGTATGTAGTAGTTTGTACATATAATAGCATCTAATAAAAAGTAAAAAACATTTTAATTAAACAAATTTTTAAAAACTGTGACGCCACTGGATTTCCTGAACTTCCACTTTTATGTTAATTTCAATTATCCTAAGAAGCTTAAGAATATTTATTTAGGGTCGGAACAGTCAGGTAGTCTCGCCAACCGCTAGTAGACGAGCTCTAACGAGTAGCATTTCTGAGGCGAGAATATATCCTTACCCGTATAAAACCGGGTTCGTAGTTTTCATCAAATTGATATTGAACCTGGCGGTCCTCTATTTCAGTGTCCTGTATATAAGAAGGAGCAAGCTTGAATTGAAAAATACCTACAGTTAACTCTTTAAGATAGTAATGTGACAAACGTGGGAATGAGGGAACGGTAATTTCATTTAAATCAACCCATCTGCCCCTTCTAGCACGTAAGTTTTCCTCCTCAACCCTGGCTTGAACAACATTTGGCTCTTGAACTTTTTGAAGAATATTTTCAGCTAGCTCAATAGTAGCATCTTGCATTAAAATGGGTGGAAAATATTTATTTATAACTGCGCCAGAAAATCAGCAATATTACAAATGTGGGGTGTTTTTATCTTAAAGCTAAAAAATTTAAAAATTGATTTTAAGTGGCCATTGCGTGCTTCTACGATCCACCTGATTTTCGTAACAAGACGACTATCATTAGCCTCTTCTGTGGATAACTGTAGCTGACCTCTGGGCAAAAAGGCTGGCATTTTAAAATTAATACCTAATCTATTTAAAGCTGGAACAGCATCCAAGTACCCTCGGTCGAGAATGAAAATATCTCCTTCATTAAACCATTCACGCACTCCATTCACATCTCTATTAAATTCACTTATAAGTATGTTAGCATCGTTGTTTTCAGAATTTGAGAAATATGGCCCTTGAATGTCTGGAATAAATCCGCTCGGGGCAACAAGCAGAGATAGCTTGATAAGATGTTTACCCTTATAAGGACTATCGCAACACTTTAAAACAAGAACTTTTCTCTATTTCTAGATAAGTACAGTCATTATACACTATAACTTGAGGCCGATCCAGGTTTTGATTATATAGACGATTTGCAAAAGGAGTTACATGATTTTCGATGTAGCTGTCTCTTGTTGTAGCAGTACATCCAATATTTTGTGGTACAAATCTTGCAGAAAGAGATTGTCTAACTAGAGATATAGCTAAACTGGCTTGTTGACCTGTGGAATAATTAAAAATAACCGCTAAAAAACTATCACTAAGAACTTGTCGTAACTTTGCACAGGAATGCTAAGAGATCTTTTTTACTTACATATCTCAAAGAATTTCCTATTCTAACGGGGTCACAAAAGTTGAAAAGATTATTAAATTGATCTTTGGTTATAGGAGAAACTGCTTTAAATTGAGAATCTGTGAAGTTATTTTCGTCTTCGTAAGCCCTGTGGTAGCTTTTTTTCTTAATTTCCTTACGTAATGCTTGTAAAAAAATATAAATCTCATTACCTGCTAATAATGGCCGATTTACATATCGTAACCCAGGGAGCAGAAACTCAAACAGATTACCATTCTCATCCAAATGAATATTACAGCAGTATGTATTTTCTGGCTCGCTCAACAAAAATATTAATTCTACCTTTCATGGATATTTATATATATATATATATATATATATATATATATATATATATATATATATATATATCATTCCCATCGTTACAAATGCAGCATAAGTGAGTTGACCTTTGTAGCACATTTAATCGCAAACAATTTGGGTTATTGTCTATTGCTTGAATTTCCTTACAATGGAAATATTGCAGACATTGCAGATTCGAGTTTCTTCTATTATGACCCGCTCTGGTAGATTTGCTTCGGCGACGTGCAATCACAATTTCCTGCTTTCTTGCATTTACCTCACCACTTATTTTCACCATAACCCTAGGAACTAAAGCATTTCCACAAGCAAAAAAAAAATTTTTCACATAAACTCTTCAACGATTTTAATTCAAAAAGTAGATTTGCAACTAAGCATCAACAATATCACTTAATTAGTGGATTCATTTTTGACGTTTCATAGCCACCTACTATATTGTTGTTATTTTATAAGTTTGGGAATAGAAAAAAATAATAATTGTAGTATGAAAAACGGAAAGAAAAGTGCAAAATCAGAAAAAAATCTAGTTGTACGAATAAAATCAGAAGAAAAAGCGCAATACCACATTACGGTTTTGGTTTAAACGAATAAGTAAATACTAAATATAACTTTATTAGAAAATAATGAGCATAATAATACTCAATTAAATCTATTAAAGAAATGAAACACTCTATATAACGGACGTCTAGGGGACTTAACTTGCAATAATAATTTAAATAGACATATATATGTGTTAACTTCCATTCACCAAAATATCAAAACAATACCACCGTATAATTCTTTTCAGATACATATATTTGGTCTCGCCCTGTATATCAGGTGTATGTACAAAAATAATGAAAGTAAAGAAAAGGTTGTAACCAGTAGCACAAAAAAAATAACATTTCACTAAGTTTTGGGTAAATATTGGCAAAAATGTCCATTTTAAGACCCTGTATATCAAAAACTGTTGAGCTTTGAGCTTTCGGGCAATGAAGACATTTGATCAATTGGCCAAGTTCTAGAACATATCAAAATTTGGTCAAATTCCGACCGAAAGGTATTTTACATTTAAAACGTGCCCCCTCCTTTATGGTGTGAAATCTTATTGTTTTTGATATGAGAAAGCCCACACGGTTGAATACGTTTGTTTTTGTTTTTTTTTGAAGATTAACTTTTCTTTACTTTTATCGTTTAAATTTCAATGTAGACGTATCCATCCGTATTTCAATATCCAAATTTATTTGAAGGTGTTTTTTATTCTTGTTTAAATAGATGAATTTACATTGAAATTGTGTGTGATGACTACGTCATGAGCACGCAATTTATTTATTTGTAAAAGAAACCACCATTTATCCTTTTGGACATTTAAATCAATTTTGTAGTAAATTTTAATAGAGGTCACCGTGATCTAGCTAGTCTCACCACCTATTAAGTAATCCAGATGATGTAACTCGCATAACTCGCAATTAATGTAACAAATGTGTTGACTATTCGATGTTTTTTTATTAATTATGTATAATATGTATTGTTAGTATATTGGACCTATTTTTACACAGCACCTGATAATGCGCGTATTTAGTGTTTATTATAATTTTTTTTTTATTAGCTCACTGAATTAATGCCAATATTCTATATCTAATTTAAGTAAATCAATTACGACCGAAAGCTTTTCAAGTGATTATTTAATTATAACGTAACATTTAGATGATGAATCAGAGCACTATTTTCTCTTATGAAATGAGCCTAATCAATTGTGATTTGAGAAATTTAATTTCAAGTAATTGTAAACAGAATTAAATTTCTTTGTTTTGTTTGTTGAAGTGAAATTACTTTAAGAATCGAATTTTTTTTGAGTAACGTAACATAACAATATATGGTTGTTTTTTGATCAAATTAGTGATTGATTGATTTTTAGGGCGCACTATTATTTTAGTCAAGCGTGCAAACATATTTGAAACCTTTCAGGTTAGCGAGACCTGCTGGTCCCAGTGCCACCTGCGAAGATTACGTTCAGGTAAGCGAGTTATTTAAGTATTTCGAGCGAGCTATGAACCGACGTAATTAGGCATTTCAACCCCTTGTATGACATTTAAAATACTCTGTCGCCCTTTTCCGGTTTTATGTCGATTTCAACCCCTATTTGGACTTGTACATGATGAACTATCCTATTGTGCGTAAAAATTCAGTACACCGAATCCACCCAAGCCGCTGGCTAGTCTAGCAAAATCCAATTTTATTTGTTATCCCGTTTTTATTGCCAGTTTTACCGTAACAGCCTATATTTCGCTGAATAACTATGACCTAGATTCTGGTGTCCAACTGTATTCACTAGCATGCAGGTGGCGCTACAAGATTGAGGAAATCCGCCAGATGACAGGATGCAAGAGATTGATAACGGAATGGATCGATCTGTTTTATTTTACAATTGGAGTAAAAGAATGATTATTTTTTAGCATATTTGTTCATCAACATTTACACTACATTAACTTTTCAACATTTTTATATGTTATAGAATTACCCACAGAAACTATGAATTATTGCTGTCTGAATATTCAAGACAGATTTTAGTTTTTAATAAATCCTATCTACCATATAATGGGAAGCTGGTCATAAAGTGTATATTTTAAATCTTCTCCAAAAACGCTTTCAAATGACGCCCGTATTGATTTACGGTATCCATTAGAAGTTTGGTTGGCCTTGACTGTAAGTAGTAGGGGTCATCCAGTTGAAGCCAAAATAGGGAGTGTACGTCTTTCAGCGGTACTGTATCAATTTAAAAGCCATATTTGCAAAATCCAGTTGCACTGTGATAGCGGACATGACCGTTGATTTTTGACCTAATAAAGGTCACCTGATGGAGGCCAAAACAGCAAATGTGTTTCTCTAATTGATTAAAAAATGATCAAAAAATATTTTAAAAAGTTGAACCGTTTATCCTATAATCACGGACACAAACATTGACTTTTCAACTCAATTTGTCATGGGTT
This sequence comes from Vesta saturnalis, assembly GCA_036346205.1. Classification (NCBI taxonomy): domain Eukaryota; kingdom Metazoa; phylum Arthropoda; class Insecta; order Coleoptera; family Lampyridae; genus Vesta; species Vesta saturnalis. The sequence goes on from JARFJB010001921.1 coordinate 230,751, forward strand.
AAGGTATGTAAAATTGAATTTTCTTGTGTATGACATCTGTATTTCTATAGGTTGTCAATTTAACATTTTATTGACCCAGTAGGGATCATCCGATCAAGGTCAATGTAAGAGGTGCACATGCTATAAAATAGCAAAAACAGGTTTGAAAAAATTTTTGCCAATTTTTTTTGTTGGCACTTTTCTTCAAAAAAATTCGCTTTTTTCACTTTGTTTAGGTCCAGCTTATAAATGCGCTTCAGAAATGGCTTTTAAATACTTACAACATTATATTTTAAAATGTAATAGAACCTAAAGGCGGTAAAACTGTTTCACCCGACCCTCTTAAAAGTAGGTCGAAGCACCCCCAAAATTAGCGTCATGATTCCTTGTCTCTAAATAATAATCCGTACTAAACTTAAACTTAATCAATAAACTTGTTTTGGAAGACTTTTTAGGAATGCCCTTTGTTCCAAAACAAACAAATTGAGGTAAAGTATTTAGGTGATTTATACGATCCGGTATTATGAAGCCATAAATTTGAAGCAGTTTTAATAAATAAGGACAGAGCTGGTAAAACGATGTGTGCTTCATATGATCAATGAACATTCCCGCAAAACGGATTAGGTGAATATTTTAGTAAAGCAAACTGATAAGGTCAATTCTAATTCATTATTTAAACACGCTTTATTGCAGACTAGCCTCAGTTTTCTTATGAATCTTAAACAAGCGTACCATCTTATAAACAAACGGGCTTTGTTATACAACTACAGGTCGTCCGTCAGTTTAGACGTATAATTATTTCTTTTAAAGGTGATTTGACAGATAGAGCATTACAACCACAATTTAGTTTTAATTTCTGACAATTCCACTAGGGTCTGTCTATATACTTTCCAATGACCCAAGAGTAAACAGTAAATAATTTTTGAAGCACCAGTATACGTTGGTTTTACTCTGAGAATGTCCCTGAGTTAATATGCAGTGTAAATGTCCTGGTGTTTTGCAGGCACGATTGGATAATAATCTGCCATTTGAGCGGATACTGGTCTGGTAATCATATCAGGAAAGGAAAAGAGTATATACTACCCCATTCCTGTCCCACTTTTGTCACTAGATTTGTCACCAGATTTGTCACCAGAAAAGTCACTAGATTTCTAGGTTGGTAACATTGCTGGGTGCTAAGTCAAGGCCACGTTGTTGGTAACGGGGCTACGTGTTAGGTTGGTAACCCTGCTAAGTCAAGGTCAAAGGTAAAAAGTTGCAAGGTAATCAAAAATAGTATTCAAGGTCGAAGACTTACGGTGGTGTCATATTTCTTAGAAATATAAAAAGGTGAAAAGCTAAAAATAGAAATTGCCAGGTAATCATAAATAATTTTCAAGGTCAAACTTTTTAGCGGGAAATATAAATTTTTGGAGCTGATCATCATATTTATAGTCAAGGTCAACAGTAGGTATTTAACAAGTTTAAGCATGTCAAGCATGGTCAAGGTGAAAAGCTAAAAATAGAAATTGCAAGGTAATCATAAATAATTTTCAAGGTCAAACTTTTTAGCGGGAAATATAAATTTTTGCTGATCATCATATTTCTAGTCAAGGTCAAAAGTAGGTATTTAACAAGTTTAAGCAAAGGTCAAAGCTAAAATAGAAGTTGCAAGGTAATCATAAATCTAAAAATAGTTTTCAAGGTCAAGGTTATTGACCTACGCTGGTGTCATATTTCTTAGAAATATAAAAGGTCAAGGTGAAAAGCTAAAAATAGAAGGTTGAACTTTTGCGGAAATATATTTCTTATATAAATTACGCGTATAGGTATACGGATCCTAACTCACCGTGCACGTACGCGTTCCCCGTTTCAAGGTCACAGGTTAGTAACATTGCCTATTTCAAGGGGTAGCAACCCTGCTAAGTCCCCCTTCAAGGTCACTAGAAAAGTTACTAGGTTTTTGATTATCCTGAAGGTCATTGCCCTCAGTCTCAAGCAAGTCTATGCATGTTTCAAGGGCACGCCCTATTCTGAGAAATCAAGAACAAAGGGGTTGTTTAAAGTCTATGCTTTCAAGGCCACATGAGAGAACAAAGACGATCTATTGTTTTGGCTGAGTCATAGCTTCTGAAGTTCTAGGAAATCAAGAACAAAGACGATGCATTGTCGACGGTTCAAAGTCTATGCTTTCAAGGCCACATGAAAGAACAAAGACTATCTATTGTTCCGTTATTCTAAAAATAGATTGTTATCTCAATTCTAGGAAATCAATAACAAAGGCGACCCATTGTCAACGCTTCAAAGTCTATGCTATTTTCAAGGTAAAGAACAAAAGCGATTCATTCTTCTGGTCGAGTTATAAAAATAAATTGTTATCTCAATTCTGAAAATCATGAACAAAGACGATGTATTGTTCAAAGTCTATGCTTATAATTTTCAAAGGTAAATGAACAAAGACGATTCATTGTTCTGGTTGATTTATAAAAATAGATTGTTATCTAAATACATCTCTTTCAAGAACAAAGGCAATCCATTGTCAACGATTTAAAGTTTATGCTTATAAGGTCACACCTCTGATAACAAAGACGATCCATTATTCAGTTATTTTAAAAATAGATTGCTATCTCAATTCTAGGAAATCAAGAGCCCTGAGGTGCATGTTTCAAGCAATGTCACGCCCTCAAGTGAGCTAAACAGGATGAACGCAGGTATGTTTTACATATGCGCAAGCACTTTACAGGGATCCGACAAATAATCATAAATCTAAGAATATAATTTTCAAGGTCAAACTTTTTAGCGGAAATATAAATTTTTTTATCTCAATTCTGAAATCATGAACAAAGACGATGTATTGTTCAAAGTCTATGTATAATTTTCAAAGGTAAATGAACAAAGACGATTCATTGTTCTGGTTGATTTATAAAAATAGATTGTTATCTGTATATCATAGCTAAAAATGGCCGGTTCAAGTCCTCACTAAAAGTTGATCACGTTACAGCTAAAAAGTATAGTGACAGCATGATCGTTGAAAGTAGCTTATGCGCGTAACCAGATATGTATGGTAATCAAAGAGATGGTTCATATCTGCACTAATGTAACATAGTGGGGGTCGTTTAGAGTAACAATATAAGGAAATAGTGTAATGGGTAGTGAGTGTTGTGTCAAACATGTGGATGGCATACGCTCAAGAGCAATGGACCAAAGCAACTGACCTGAGAACAGCGGTGGAACGCTTGAAGCAAGAATTTTCAGCATTAGTATTCGATGCCGAACATGAGGCGGTTTACGGGCGAGGTGATTATAGTGAAGCGGAGTGTAACGTCCTAGTGAAAAAGTATGAAAAGGAGTAAAGATATGTGAAAAGTTTTTAAATTTAAAGGAAATATGTAGAACATGTTTTGTAGAAGAACTGAAAGCTGCGCAATTGCATCAGTTTTGCAATGAAAAATGGATGGCATCTCTTGATGGTAGTAGTTCATCCTCATCAGATGCAGATTAGCCTATCGATACAATTATCAAAGTGCACTCTCCTCTAACATCATGATGCAGTAATATATAGGACAGTTCCGGTGTCAACTATAATTCATAAGCGTTCTCGAATCAATAAAGATGGATCTATCTGCATTGAACAGTAGCACTTTCTGTAAATCCTTCACGAACGTAAAAGACGCAAAATATAAAGTGATTGATATGAATACTATCAGTATGGGAAACATATTATCATTGAAACCCAGAACTTTAAGTGCATACTTACCTTAGGATTTTATGAATAGTTCAAAAGAAGATCGCATTGAAAAGTTTAAGCAATATCTGGTTGAGAATGATGCATTACCAGCGCCGGAACTGTAGGAAAGATGACTAATTTAACATTTCTGTAAAAAATAATAACATATATATCTATGTATAATTGTTTGGAAATAAATTATATATTTTTGTTGCAAAAAAAAAAAAAAGTCTTCTATTTTTGAAGAGTATATCATAATGAAGAGAGCTGCTATTGATGAGACTAAAAAAAAAAAAAATGTGCGGTGTCTGCAGCTATATTTAAGCTCTTCAAGGTTAAGATTTATTGGTATCATATTACAATTCATACCAACCAATCTTCAAGGTTAAATTTTATTGAAATTTAAATAAAATTAAGTTCTTAAATCTTAAATTCTTAGGTCAAAATAAAATAACAATTATGGTAAATTTTTAAATTTATAATATTTTTATTATTTTTTTTGTTAATTTTCGTTTAATTTCCACAAAATCAATTCTTTCCAAATCATTTCATTATTATACTAATAATTTGAAACTTGAAGGTTGTCCTTTAACTATTAAATATAAACAAATTTTCTAATAAATTGGCCAAGTATAAATGTAAAAATAATGCTAATTGTAAACTATTTAAACGTTTTCTAAAAAGATGTAACGTTTTCCTAAAAAGTATTTCCTAAAAACTTAGCTCTTAAAAAATACTTTTGAATTTTAAAGGTTTACCGAAGAGTATTTCAATTGAAAAATTCAACCATTATTGATTTGAATAAAAAACCCTGTCTAGAAGGTTCAAATTCAATTAAATTTAATGTAACAAGACTTGCTTATATAAGTTTATTTAAAGTGTGTTATTAAAAAATATCCAATTATGGAAAATAAAACTGACGAGGCTGTTCCAAGTTCAAGGTATTAAACAAGGTCCTAGAAAAAGGTGTATTTTTAAAAGCCCTTTCGAGCAAAAATTTTTTACCAGTGTTTTTAAGTACAATCATCATTATAATAATTTTATGAAAAATTTAAAATAATCATTTAAACCAAAATTAAAAAACCTTTGAAACAAGAGGTGCATTGAATTCAATTTTCCTTTAATGTTAAATTTCTTTAAATTTTAATTTTAAAACCAAAAACAGGCCTTGTTTCAGGCACGTTAAATCATTTGGGAATGAACGATTATTTGGAAACCTTTGAAATTCAATTTCTATACAGTTTAAACAAGAAAAGGTTAAATGGTTTAATTAATAAATTTGTAATTTAAAATTCAATATTACGGATTTTCCTTTATTATTTCTTTCCAAAAGAGGTTTTAACAACCATAACTATATGTAAAATAAAATTCATATATTATAAAAGAATTTATAACAATAATTAGTTTTATAATTTAAAGTTTTCACCTTCTTTTGAAAGTTTATATTGTTTTAATAACTTAATTTAAGGTAAAATTAGGTTTTTTAATAGCTAACAAATTAAAGGTGATTTGATCCGAAAAATTTTAAAATACTAAAACTAATGATTTTATTTTATGAAATAAAGTATTCACACCAAAACGTAAATTGACAGTTGGATCTGTTTAGTGATATCAACAGTTGTTGTTTACAAGAAAATAATTTGATATGGTTTTTTTGATACTATTAAACATACTTTTATGTGATAAGGTTATAATGCTATTTCTTGGTACATAATTTGAAATCTATCCTCAATGCTTTTACTTTCTTGATTAACATTCAGTCTTTTCTTTCTCTCATCAATACTTAATCTTTTCTTTCTTTCTCTTCTTATCATATTTATGATGCTCTTGTCATGTTTAAACGTTTTTTTTTTCAAACTCAGATGTCTTTCATCTATTTTTTCACATTTTGAAATACTCGTATAATTAGTAATAATGTTATTCACCTGTGATTATAATATAAATTGATAATTGTCGACCATATACGTTCATTCTCCTTGTTCATTTAACCATAAAAAAGTTAAAAAAAAAATAAAAATAAAGTAATGACTGGTAAGTAATTTCATAAATTTTTTTTATTGAAAGTTAACGTTTTCATTATAATGTATAGAAAACTTAAATTTTGTCAGAGTGGAGGATAAATTTATTGTAACATGTTTTAACTTTTGATTTTTTCAGATAAAATGGTTATAAATAAATTGAAATATTTCCTAATGTTTAATGTTTGTTGTTGTTTCAGTTTTAAATTTCTGTTTTAATGATATAGTCCTACTACATATGGAACAGCTTGCAGGACCCATTTTTGGGTTATATAAAATGTGGTGCATTAAAATATATTTGTTCATGAGGACATAAACAATTTTGATAATTTGTATTTCTTCATTATTTTATTTTTTATTTAAATGATTTTTTTCAGATCACACCTTAAAAATTTTGTTTTTTTAGTTACAATTTTAATTTTAATATTTCATATTTTTTTTTTTTTTTATATTGTATACAAATTAGTTACATTAATGTTTCAATATCATATTTCATATTGGTGCCTAATTTATTGGTAAAAATTATGTTTAATATTCCAATAGTAAAGACGACCTTGTTTTAAATTTTTTTTGGTTCTATCATTGGCGCTCTAATTTATTGGATCTGTATACGAAATTTCAAATTTTTGGGTAAAGGACATTGGTTTTGATTTATTAAAGTTAACAACTTTAACTTACATATAAATTTACATTTAAAATTCATCTTTTTATCACATTTTGGTAAATTTTGGAACTGCCATCATTGCGCTCTAATTTATTGAACCTGTATACGAAATTTCAAATTTTTGGGTAAACATTGGATTTGTGATTTATTAAACAGTTAACAACTTTAAACATATAAATTTACATTGGTAAAATTCATCTTTTTTATCACATTTTGGTAAATTTTGGAACTGCCATCATTGGCGCTCTAATTTATTGAACCTGTATACGAAATTTCAAATTTTTGGGTAAAGGACATTGGTTTTTTATTAAACAGTTAACCTTTTTAACACATATAAATTTACATTGATAAAATTCATCTTTTTAATTTTAAATTTTGGAATGCCATCATTGGCGCTCTAATTATTGAACCTGTTACAAATTTCAAATTTTTTGGGTAAAGGACATTGGGTTGTGATTTTTGCAGTTAAACTTTAACACATATAAATTTACATTGATAAATTCATCTTTTTATCACATTTTGGTAAATTTTGGAACTATCATTGGGTCTAATTTATTAATTATACGAAATTTCAAATTTTGGGTAAAGGACATTAGTTATGATTTATTAAAACGTTCACATATCAAAACTACAAACTTTATCATTAATAATTGAAAATTTTTTTCACATTCTTTTAGTTTTGAGAATTTTTGGAGTGCTATCTTTGCGCTCTTATTTTAGTCTACATGCCGAAAATTGGAATTTTGGGTAAAACTACTGATTTATAAATAAATATAAATATAAATGTACCAATTTCAACCTTTATGTACTATTTTCACAAGACTGTTTTGAAATTTTTATATTCTAAATTTATTTTAATGCTATCCCTTGGTTTATTTTTCAACATATATACAAAATTCAAAATTTTGAGTTAAAAATTAATCTGATATTATAAAAAGTGTTTTTATTTTAAAATAGACACATACAAAATGCTGACATACATTTCATATAACAGGATAATGTTATTGACCTTTTCTTTCTTTCTTTTAATATAAGTTTTATGGGTCATTTCTTCCCATAATTTGAATAATTTAATAAATCATGATAAGAAACTTCAGTGTTCATTTAATTAAAAATAAAGTGTGTTCATAAAAGAAAATTAATTCGGAAAAGGTGAATTCAAAATTAACAACGTTCAGTTCATTGATAAAACAAAATTTTTTTATCACATTTTTTTTTTACAAATTTTTGAAACTACTATCTTTGCCTCTTACTTATTGTTATATATATATATATATATATATATATATATATAAAAATTCAAATTTTGGGTAAAGGACATTAGTTGATTTATTAAGCCTTAACGACGTTCCTTACATATAATTTTATTAGTTAAACAAAATTTTTATGACATTTATTGTTTTAACAAATTTTAACCTGCTATCATTGGCTCTAATTTATTACCTATATTGAAAATTCGGAATTTTTGGGTAAAATTATCGAGTTGTGATTTATTAAATTAAAACCATATTTTACATATATCATAAAACACATTTTTTTTTATCACATTTTTGTTTTTTAAAATTTTAAACTATTCATTGGCCTCTTACTTATTTATATAACGAAAATTCAAATTTTTGGGTAAATTATCAGTTGTGATTTATTAAGCGATTAAAAATATATATTTTATAATATCATTACTACCGTAATTACTTATTTACTAATACATCTCATTCAAATTATAATGCACCTTTTTTCATTCACTCAAAGTTGCATCATTTTCTTTTTCCTCATACAGTCTAAACCCTCAATTTTTTTTTTCCTTGATTAACACCTCAGTCTTTTCTTCCTCTCGTCAATTTAATAATTCTTTTCTCTTCTTATCATTCTTTTCTTTCACCATTTCTAGCAATAAAAGTTTACTGAATAATGCAATCCCGGAGAAGCCTTTTTATAAACATGCATCCTTTCAAAACCAATTAAAAACTTTTAGATTTATTGAATGATTACCTTGCAACTTTTTAGCTTTGACCTTGAAACTCCAACATTTTAAACCTGCTTACAGTTTAACCTTGAAAGAGCCCAAAAGCTTTTTCACCACCAGATGAGTACTCCAAAATTTAAATCCCCACCACAAGCATTTAAACGTCAGTGAGACGTGGAGCGGTTCTGGCATAACGAAAACTTTGACCTTGAAATAAAAGAATTCATTATTTTTCATCAGAAATGCATAGATATAAGCCTATTGGAAAAGCTATTTACCTCAAAAAGTAGGGATTTATAAAACTACTACCTATCAGTACCCCCAAAGTAGGTGATTATTTTCTATAATATAAAACTACTTTCAGATTGTACTTGAACCTTCCCACGAATTGGGATTTCTAATCATGACCAGATGTTTGGTTTGATAGTTCAGTTTAGCCTGTGTTGAGAAACAACCGTCGGTTTTAAACGGTTATCTATATTTGGAAAATCCTGGATGACTTTTATGAGCCCACGCTTTTTATTACAATTTGTTAATAACCATGATATTAGCCTATCATTCTTCTTGCCTGACTCGTTTAGAATTGATCCGGGTTTCGGCTACATTTCGATCGAATGATGTCTAAGATCGGTCTGTAGGACATTGGCCTTGAAAATTTCTTGGGACCGAAATTTCCAACCACCAGATCTTAAGCATAACGTTTAAATACAGGAACCTTGATATTCAGCATAACAACCCCTCTTGTTTACGAACATTATATTACTAGAATTCAGTAATAATCTTATTTGCTATTTTAAATTTTACCCAAGGAATTTAAAAGTTGACTTGTTGACCTAGATGGATACTGGGTTAAACCTGAAAATAGTTTGCATCAGAGGGCTTTAAAAATGAATCACCTTTGTTATCAGAGGTGTGACCTTGAAAATTATAAGCATAGACTTTAAGCGTTGGTTAGAACAATGCCGTCATTCGATTTCCTAAATTGAGATGTATTTAGATAACAATCTATTTTTAAAATTATAACTGAACAATGGATCGTCTTTGTTCATTCATCACTAAATTTTAGCATAGACTTTGAACCGTTGGCTAGCCTTTGTTCCTGATTTCTCAGAATTGAGATGTTGAATCTATTTCCACCTGAACAATGGATCTCTTATAACCTTCAGGGAAACTTAAAAAGCTATCTGTTTTGAAACGGCTACCTGTTTTAAAACGGCTTGTTTTAAAACCTGTTTTTAAACACCCTGTTTTAAAACGGCTACCTGTTTAGACCACTTGGGCTCTATGTGACATGGCTTATGACCTTGAAACATGCATAGACAACACCTCATTTGATTTGAATAAGTTACGGACAACGTCTCTAAGTAAGCTGAATGTATGGCTAGTATACAATATAATGAAGCGATGACCTATTAGGAAGATGATGATGATATCTTGGGACCACATTAAACGAAAATTTGGAAAACAAATAATAAATAGATATGCTCCAGTAAAGGTATTACAAAATGTTACCATAATATGTATATTTTATTTTGCTATTCTAAAATTTAAAGTCTAACATAAGAACTGTAATATTATACCTTCTCAATACCTTGTCAATAAAATTTAACCTTGAAGATTGGTTGGTATGAATTGTAATATAACCAATAAATCTTAACCTTGCTTAAATATATGCAGACAAACATTTTTTTTTTTTGTCCATCAATAGCCTCTCTTATTATGATATACTCTTCAAAAATAGAAGACTTTCTTTTTTTTTGCAACAAAAATATATAATTTATTTCCAAACAATTATACATAGATATATATGTTATTTTTTTTACAGAAATGTTAAATTAGTCATCTTTTACAGTTCCGGCCTGGTTGCATCATTCTCAACCAGATATTGCTTAAACTTTTCAATGCGATCTTCTTTTGAACTATTCATAAAATCCTAAGGTAAGTATGCACTTAAAGTTCTGGCAATGATAATATGTTTATACTGATAGCATATCAATCACTTTATATTTTGCGTCTTTTACGTTCGTGAAGGATTTACAGAAAGTGCTACTGTTCAATGCAGATAGATCCATCTTTATTGATTCGAGAACGCTTATGAATTATAGTTGAACAACTGTCCTATATTACTGCATCATGATGTTAAAGTGCACTTTGATAATTGTATCGATAGGCTAATCTGCATCTGATGAGGATGAACTACTACCATCAAGAGATGCCATCCATTTTTTTTCAAAACTGATGCAATTGGCGCTTTCAGTTCTTCTACAAAACATGTTCTACATATTTCCTTTAAATTTAAAAACTTTTCCATATCTTTACTCCTTTTTCATACTTTTTCCAACGAACTCCGCTTCCTATAATCACCTCGCCCAAACCCCTCATGTTCGGCATCAATACTTGTGCCTTGTTACCGCTGTTCTCAGGGTTCTTTGGTCCATTTTTGGCTTCCACCCATTTTCCCCTACACCCTTTACCTTTTTTTTAAACCCCACTATGTTACATTAGTGCAGATATGAACCATCTCTTTGATTACCATACATATCTGGTTGCGCAAAGCCCCCGGCGTCCATAAGCTGTAAATCAACTTTAGTGAGGACTTGAACCGGCCATTTTAGCTATGAAACAGATAACAATCTATTTTATAAATCAACCAGAACAATGAATTCGTTCTTTTTAAAATTATAAGCATAGACTTTGAACAATAATCTTTTTTATTTTTTGAGATAACAAAAAATTTTCCCTAAAAAGTTTGACCTTTTAATTTTAGATTTATGATTTTTGTCGGACCCCCTTGCCGCTTTAACAACCACCTGGTTCACCTGTTTAGCTCACTTAGGGCTGACATTTTTTAAACATGACCTCAGGGCTCTTGATTTCCCTAAATTAGATACAATCTATTTTTAAAATAACGAAAATGGATCGTCTTTGTTATAATTGATTATAAGCATAAACTTTAAACTTACAATGGTTCCTTTGTTCAAAATGATTTAATAAAATTTTTTTTTCAACCAGAAAATGAATCGTTTTGTTCTTTACCTTTGAAAATTATAACTGACTTTGAACAATTCGCTTTGTTATGATTTCTAGAATTGGATAACAATTTATTTTATAACCGACCAAAGAATGCTTTTGTTCTTTTACCTTGAAAATCATGCTTTGAAGCGTTGCTGGGTCGCCTTTTTTTGATTTCCAGAATTGAGAAACAATTATTTTTAGAATAACAACAATGATATTTTGTTCTTTATGCCTTAAAGCTAATTTAAACTGCACTCTTTGTTCTTGACCTAAATTAAAGCTATACCGAAACAATAATGTTTTGTTCCTCTTGGCCTTGAAACAAACTTTAAACAACCCCTTTGTTCTTGATTTTTCGAATAGGGCTCCCTTGAAACAGAAGCTTAATGAGGGCTACCTTGGAAATAAAAACCTGAACTTTTCTATGACCAAGACTTGGGTTCTACCCCTTGAAATAGGCAAGTTACTAAGTACCAAACCCCTACTCAGGGTGATTAGGATGACCAAGGTAATTTATATAAAAAATTTTGCTAAAGTTCAATTCTATTTTAGCTTTTCACCGCCTTTTTAATTTTAAGAAATATAAAGCGTAGGTCAAAACCTTTGAGAAAACATTTTAATTTATTTATTAATTCATTTTTAGTTTGATTTGTTAACTTGTTAAATAATTTTTTATTGACTAAAATAGATAGCTCCAATTTATATTTTAAAATTTGACCTTGAAAATTATTTATGTTACCTTCAATTTCTATTTTTATTTTTTGACCAGTTGACATGTTAAACTTTTAAAACCCTTTGCCTTACTATAAAATGATATAGTAAAATTTAATTTTAAAAATTTGACCTTGAAAATTATTTATATTACCTGGCAATTTCTTTTTACTTTTACCTTTTTATATTTCTAAATATAAACCTAATTTACCTTAATACTTTTTTGATTACCTTGCAATTTTTCCTTTGATTGACTTGCGGGTTACCAAATAACACTGGGGTTAAAACGTGGGAAGCACCCAAATTTCCAACCTAGTCTATGCTTTTTTGGACAAATTGGTGCAAATCTTGACAAAAGTGGGACAGGAATGGGTAGTATATCTACTAAAAAGGTTTGACTCGGAGTCGAGTCTGAAGATAGAAGAGGACAGTGTTTTCACCAGCTAAAGAGTTAGATGAAGTAATATAAAATTGATTGCGGTAGGGAATCTTGGGAAAGATGTCCAAATGATATACGAAAGGAGAAGGGGAAACAATTAATTCATTTAAAATCAATGCAAATTTTTATGAGGGAAGAAAAGGTGATTTGTTCAATTCTCTGATTAGAGAGATTGATTAGTTGGGGTTTAATGTGAGGGGTACGCCGTCACTCGTACCAATTGTAGACTAGACCTCACAACCCTGTTGAGTAATTGAATAAAGATGAGATTCATTCAAGAACTGATTTATTCGATACTGTTTACACTTTATATACCACTTTCTACATGACGTGTTTTATTGTTTTGACCTAGTTAGTAGGTCATGTTTTATTCTTTTAAGCGCCTTTTGTGCTTACTAGTTATAATGCATATAGTATAGTGTAATTTCAACCTTACACACTTTTGTATCAGCACAATTTGTCGCAATAATTAACCTGCTTTATATTCAGTTTTGCTTGCGATTCGTTTTACATTTTTAATTCTATTATTACTCAACTTATTACTAAATATAAAATTACTAAAATTATTAACATTATTAAAATACCCTGTTTAATCTGCAAGATTAAACATCCTGTGACCGAAGTTCATGTTCATTTGCAGATTGAACATTCTGCCGCGCCAAGTTCATGTTCAATTGCAAATTGAACATTCTGCCCGACGAGGTGGTTGGGATGGCGTGAAGTTGTTCCATCAGGAATCTTTCTTCCATCTTGGTACCTTTAGTTCTTCTATAGCTTTTAATTCATCCCGGAACTTCACCCATTTTGCTGCTATGTTTTAGGTACTTTTGATCCCATTTGATCGCGCTTATCCATAATTCTTGTATTATTAGTTTGGCTGTTATGGTTATTGGACTGACCCACCCTAGCGGGTCGAAGATTTTGCTGTTTCTGATAGTATGCTTCTTTTTGTTAATGCTTTGTTGTTGACTGCTACCTTGAATTGAAAGCTGTCTTGATCTGGTAGCCATCTCACTCTAGGGATTTTCTTGTTTCGTTTTGGTTGATATCCAGTGGTTCCGACGTTTCTTTTCTTCTTTCCATAATTCTTTGTGGTTTCCTGCCCATTTTCTTAACGTAAATCCTCCTTTCGCTGATAATGTGATTAATTCTTCCTGTAAAATTTTTGCGTCTTCTATTGTGGTGGTTCCAGTTAACAGGTCGTCCACGTAATAATCTTTCAATGTTACTGCTGATGCTTGCGGGTAATTGTTTTCTTCATCTTGGGCTAGTTGCTGTAATGTTCTTACCGCCAGGTAAGGTGCAGAAGGTGTTCCATATGTAACGGTTGTAAGTTGATACTCTTTGATTGGTTCCCTTGGTGTGGTTTGTTGGTAGTGTTCTTCACACTCCTCCACTTGTTGGGACATTTCCACTGCCCTTGGAATTTCCTTGAGTTCCCAAAATTTTTCTAAGTGCATTTCTTCCCGTGACACCATACTGACTATCGTCACTTCTTCTTTATTTTCGGGGCTGCATGCTTCCTTAACTTCTTTGGTTGATGCGTGCGCTGCCGATTTTGTTTGCTGGTGTGTTGCAGGTTTTTTGTATTCCTGGTGCAGTAATGTGTGGTGCGGGTACTGACACGTTGTGCACCGCCGTATTGCGTGGCATCTGATGTTGGAACTGTGGTCCATGCAATTGAAACATAGACGTTTTCTCTCACGAATGTGATCCTGGCTTGTGTTGACAACCCTTTGAACTTGATGCAGTCACCCAACTTGATATTGGTTGCAGTAGACGCATGCTTGCCGTTTATTCTGCCACTGGGGGTTCCATTGGGGCTGTCCTCGTGTGGTAGTATGGTGTGATTTTCTTGCCTTGGACATCGCTTCCATTGACTGGAATCTTAGTTTGAGGAATTCCATTACTTCCTCCATTAGTGGTATTTCATTTGGTGCTTTCAGCGATTGTTCGAAAAGTTTGTTTGTCTCTGCGTCCCATTTTCTTGCTACTATGTGGACAATAAGAGGACCCCAGGAGGTTGTTTCTACTCCTAGGTTCTTTATTGCTTCCAGACACTCATAAGTGGTGTCATGCAGACGCCTTATTGCACCTGCATCTTGCTCTTGGATAGTGGGAAAGTCTAGAATTTTGTCTATTAAAACTTTTACCATTAACCGTTTGTTGTTGTATCTGCTCTCGAGAATTTCCCATGCTGTTTTGTAATTGCATTCTGCTATTTGAAGGTGTTGGATTAGTTTTGATGTTTCTCCTGTGACGTTGCTTTTAAGGTACTGCATTTTTTCTATTGTTGTCACCGTTTTGTTGGAGTGTATTATTTTTTCAAACAGGTCTTGGAATGTCATCCAATTTTCATAGCCACCGCTGAACATAGGTAGCTTTATTTCTGGCATCTTGATGCTGCATGTCTTATCTCCAATCATTTGTATTTTGTTTCCGAGTTCGATGCTTATTTGGTCACACCATTGTTCGGTTTTCTCGAACTCGCTGTTTGAAAAATAGTTGTCCTGATGTTTTGTTTCATGTACCTTGATGTGTTCGTGCAGGTCTTCAATTGCAGTCCATTGGCGCTGAATCTTGTCTTGCCATAACTTAAGTTGGACCGTGTTTTCTTCTTTCTTCAATCTTTCTTCTACTTGTTGTAATAGAGCACCTAGTTGTTGCATCTTGATCTCTTGTCGTTTCAATCGCTGTTCTTGTTCTTTATCGACCCCATCGTCTTCTTGCGAGGTGGTTGTTAGCTTCTTTTCCAGTTCTGCCAGATAGTTCTTAATGTGATTATATAGTTTACCCAATTTTTCAAAGTATTCTGACGTGTGGTAGTCATGATCATCTATCTGCAGTTTGGATATTTCATTTGTGTGCTGTTCGCTTCTTCCCACCATGTTTCCAATGCCTTGCTACGTTCATTAATGTACACCTTGTTCTTCCGTGCCGCCGCATCTTTCTTCATATTTGTAAACATCTTCTCCATAGCCTTGCCAATTTCATTTTGGGTGTTGGCCAATTTGTTTATCTTCTCCATTTTTCGCTTTGAGTCTTGTATTGTTTCTTATTTATAAAGCTTGAATTTCTTACCCACTGTCGTTATGTTTCTTCTTTCCTATAAGGGCGTAAATCCTTATAGTTTACAGAGGTAGACTTGCTGGCGGTGGTGGTGGTGAATTGAATGTAGCTGGTGGTGTTGATGTCTTCAATAGGCTGATGTTGAATAGCTGTTGCCGTTGGTGGTGGCTCGAAGGACCATGACTAATTTTACTGGTTGCCGATGTTGATGGCTCGAAGGACCATGTTCAATTCTCTGATTAGAGAGATTGATTAGTTGGGGTTTAATGTGAGGTACGCCGTCACTCGTACCAATTGTAGACTAGACCTCACAACCCTGTTGAGTAATTGAATAAAAGATGAGATTCATTCAAGAACTGATTTATTCGATACTATTTACACTTTATATACCACTTTCTACATGACGTGTTTTATTGTTTTGACCTAGTTAGTAGGTCATGTTTTATTCTTTTAAGCGCCTTTTGTGCTTACTAGTTATAATGCATATAGTATATGTGTAATTTCAACCTTACACACTTTTGTATCAGCACAATTTGTCGCAATAATTAACCTGCTTTATATTCAGTTTTGCTTGCGATTCGTTTTACATTTGTTAATTCTATTATTACTCAACTTATTACTAAATATAAAATTACTAAAATTATTAACATTATTAAAATACCCTGTTTAATCTGCAAGATTAAACATGATTTATAATCATTAAATTTAGGATAAACCACAAAAATAAGAGATTGTATGAAAAACTTAATGCGGATGTTGAAATTTAATATAAAGTCAATATAGTATGTGTGAAAAAGGTTTAATTTGATTATATGTGCGTGTTAATTAGTTGGGTGTAGCGTGCTGTGTATGGTTAATCCGATTCGTTTGCAGGTATCATGCCAGGTCGTCCTCGAATAAACGGGGGTATGCGGAGGGCATATGGAGTGTTGTCTAGGGATTCTTCTATCTCCTCGGGGAGGTCGTCAAGGAGTTGTGTTAGGATCGAGGGGGGTGTTTGAATTTTAATTAGGGTTTTTTTTCCGCGGGAATTTAGGAAACCTCTGGTCAGGATTGTGTCGCCGAAAATTATTTTGTGTGCAAAGTTTCTTTGTAATGTCTGTATTCTGTGTGTGATGTGTGGTATGTTTGCGTGTTGTATCGTGAAGTCGTTAGGGTACCTCCAAGGTAACCTGTGTATACGTCTGAGTATTCGGAGTTCACAGGAAGCGATAGAGGAGAGGTGATTAGGGTATATGAGTGCTCGTACATCCATAACGGGGCGTATGTGTGTTGTGTAGGTGTGTTGTAGTGTTTGCTCCCTTATCCTGTTTAGTGTTCTTTGTACATCGGAGCCAATTCAGGTTTTCTGGTGAAGATGATTCCTAAGTAGGTGACTTGTTGGAGTGGGAGTTTTTTCTTGATTCAAAGTGAGGGAAACATTACTGTTGGCTAGGTTAGGGAACTTGTCTTCGGTGTAGTTTGGACGTCGGAAGAGGATTGTTTGCGATTTGGAGGGATTAACGGAGTCTCTCACCGGTTCGCCCAATTGGAGAAGTTCTAGAGCGTTTTGGATATGAGGCGGGAGGCCATTTCGCTGTTCCGATTAGCCGCCCAAAAGGTGATGTCGTCCGCAAATTGCGCAACGACTATTTCGGGTTGTGTAACTTCGGGAATGTCGGATGCGGAACTAGTGTAAAGAATCGGGGCTAAGGCATAACCTTGCGGTACGCCTGCTGTAGGTTGAAAAGGATCCTACTTTGACTCGAACTGACCGATTAGTCTGGCACGAGAGTAGGAGTTGGAGAAGAGATCGGGTATGTTGAGGTTGCGGATCTTGTGTAGGAGACCGGCGTGCCAGACCCTGTCAAATGCTTGCTTAATGTCCAGAAACACATTCAGATTACATTTCTCGTGATTGAATGCTCTTGTGGTTTCCGTAAGCAGCTTCAACAAGGGATTGTGACACGTTCGGTTGGGACGGACGCCGAATTGGCTGAGGGGAAGAAGTTCGTTGAATACGAGGTGGTGCTTGAGTCGCCTGGCTAGAATCTGCTCGAAGTATTTTCCAAGGCAACTCAGGAGGGAAATGGGTCTTTGGGAGGAAGGTGTTGTTAGGTCGGAGTGGTGTTTGGATATCATGACGGTGGAGTGCGATTTCCAGTCCGTCGGGAAGTGTGATAGGGTTAGTCATTTATTGTAAATGTCGAACAGTAATCGGAGGGCTGGATCGGGTAGTTACCGGAGGATTTTATGGTTTAGGCCCACATGACCTGGGGCTTTTTAAAGTATGCGTTGACCTGGGCTGGAGTGATGGAGGCGTAGAAGGGATTCTCGTTATCGAGTTGGACTTCGGGAAGGTTAAGGATAAGAAATTCTTCAAGGCGACTCTCAAGGAGTGCCTTAAACTGGTTGTCGAATTGAGGATCTTCTGGGGATTGAAAAATGGATTGGAGCTTTAGACCAAAGAAGTCGGCCTTTTCTTGGTCGGAAGAGATTAGGTTGCCCTGTGGGTCGGTTAGGTGGGATTTAAGGTTTACATTCCTTCTGATCAGTCTATCGAACTGTTGCCAGAAGAGTTTCCCCTTTCTATAGTCTATTTGTGAAGAGGCTTTGGACCAGGAGTCTTCAGCGTGTTTATCTCTCGCCTGATTAAGGGTTTTTTGAGAGCCGGGTCCCTGGATCGCAGGAATTGACGATAAATTCGTCTTTTCTCTTTGATCCAGTTCACGATATGCCGTGTGACCGGTTTGCGCGAAATGTCGATGTTTTTCAAAGCGACTGAGATATCGACCGCTTCCGTAATTACGTAAATTAGGTCTTTAATGGCTCTCTCGAGATCTTGGGTCGTTAGAGGATTGGTTGTTGGAAGGTTATTGGAAATGTGTTCGGAGAACACATTCCAGTCCGCTTTCGAAAATTCTTTAATGACTGTATTAAGGAGGTGCTGGGAGAGCTGGGCATAATGAAGTTTTTAGCAGTAGCGGTAAATGATCTAAAGTGATCGTGGTTCCTAGAAAGTACTCACGATCAAAATAGTGTGCTATGAAACAATGATGTAGTATATCATTGATGCACCTAGATGCTCGAAATATGTAGGCTGTGAGTTAGTGACTCGCAAAAATGGCATCTGTAACAAAGCTGATGATAGCCTGATACCGTTGCTATTACTTCTGGAGTTACCAAATTGGACGTGGTGGGCATTGAAATCACGTAGGATGACTGCATTAAGGAGGCTGGAGGCCTAGATTAAAAGGTCGTCGGATAGGGTGTTGTGATCTGGCGAGTTGTAATATGAAAAGAAAATGATCGGGGTGGGTAAGTGCACCGTCACAGCAAGACATTCGAGATGCTGTAGGTGCGCACGAAGTTGAAATGGAATGGATGGGAAGCAATTTTTAATTACGAGGGCGGTTCTGTAATGGATGTTGTTTAGGAAGGTGTTATATGTGTTAAAGTTAAGTGTGCATCTGTTTGTCAGTTTCGTTTCGTGAGGGAAAGAATGTGTATGTTATGTTCGTGTAAGAGGTTTTTAAGTAGGGAGCGGTTCCATTTTGGAGGAATATAAGGGTTGAGTAGTCGGATTATGGAGACCGCCGTCCGTGTGCAGGATATTCAGGCGCCGGTACTCCGTTGGAGGTAGCGGAATAGCGAATATAGGACACCAATGACCCTATTTCGCCGGTCGAGAAACAAGCTTAAAAGGGTGTGGGTAAGAACATGTAGGAAGTGTTTACTGGAGATGGGCTATGTGTCAGGACTGGGTTTGAGGTGAGCGGTGTCTGCCCAGTCGGACTCTTCCGGAAGACAGGATGGGGTCAAGAATTGCCGTCATCGACGGGAAACTGGGGGATTTCGCAACGGTAGTGTCGCTCGAACATGACGACACCGCGTGCGAGGAGAAAGTAGATGGTGGT
The DNA here is from genome assembly GCA_036346205.1 of Vesta saturnalis. Lineage (NCBI taxonomy): Eukaryota > Metazoa > Arthropoda > Insecta > Coleoptera > Lampyridae > Vesta > Vesta saturnalis. The sequence continues at coordinate 250,211 of JARFJB010001921.1, forward strand.
TTTGAAAGGGATGATGACGCAGACTAGGGATGTGGGAGTGTTCGTGTCCTTAGAGGTGATGCGAACGACCTTGCTCACATGTGGCAGATCGATCGCACCCCGGTTCTCTTCAGCTAGGATGCCCTTATCTACGTGATGAATCACGCAGGAAATGGAGGGAGGTCTAGGATTGGAGTTGAAGGAACGGTGACCGGATAATTGGGATAGAGTAACGGTAGGATCACCGAAGTGGTGCCACAGCCCAAGCTCCGGCAAGGGAGAGGAGGTCTCCAGGAGACAGGTATGGTTATGCTTAAATGTTAAATTCAACCAGGGAAGGTTAAGGGATTTTACAATTTTTACAATTGTACATGGGTTTTCTAGGTGATGATGGTAAAATCCTCCTGGTACGGATATTGCGGATGCAATATCTCGAGGATTGGGAGCGTGTAGGATAAGGATTATGGGCAGTGGGTGTGGGATTCATGGCAGGTATAGGTGGCTGGACGGGTGTAGGTAGCAGAGCGGGTTTGTGTGTGTGATGGTTTAGTGGGTTTGTGTGTAGGTTTTGTGGAGGCGGTGGAACGTGTTGAAATGTAGGAGTGTGTGGCTGAAGTTAAAATGGATGAGTGTGTATGTAGGTGTAGCTGGATGGACGCCGCCGGGGGTTGCACGGTGGCGACCGTGCTTCACCATCACGACTGTTAGTATAAATTAACGGAAAAAATTAAGAACATATTTAACAGAAGGCTGGGTCTCCGCCGAGGAAAAAAGGTTAGGAAATCAGAGACCCAATAGAAAGGAGAAAAACAAATGTTAAAATAAACAAATTAAAATTAACAAAATAAATTAATAAAAATTCTGTATTAACTCTTACTGTTGTCCGACGTCGATCCTAGTAGTTGGCGTAGTCTTGGATTCTTCTTCGCGTTATTCCTGCTGTGTGTCCTGCGGCTCCTGATTACTGCTAGGCTGTGGTTCCCCTTCTGATGACCGATTCTTCGTATTATCTGTATGCAAGCAGTGACAGATCTAACCCCGAAGCGGCGAAGATTACGATGAGCGGACCGTTGAGTGCGAAAACGCTAAGTTCTTTTTTTTGGATTGCTTTAGAGTGTGCAATAAAATTCGCAAGAGCTGTTAAGCGTGGTAGGGACCTATGTTCGGCCGAAGTACAAACTGCCCAGTGTGTTACTACCGTAGCTAACTTTTTTAACGTGTGAAACATCGTGATCTACAGTTTTACTTCCTATCCTAAAAGATGAAGGACAAACGTTTGCCATCGAAGCTGCTGAGTAACTACGTACTATCTACTGATTTTTATTTTCCGCGTATACTTAGAGGTTTTTAAAACTTAAAAAGAGCTATTATGTAATGAGCTACATTTTCTCTAAGAGACTAGATTTGACTCTTTTTGAATTGGATGCTTATGATCTAAAGAAATCTATTTGGGAAATTTGTAAGTTCAAGAATGAAAATTGAAAAAAGCCGCGGGATTTCAAGCGTTTTAGTCATTCGATATATAGGCCATTTTACTACTAACTTAACATTTAACTTTCTTTGTGAAAGTGCCACTTTGACAAGTTATATAGACACCTTATCACATTACTATGATTACTAGTAAAATAATAATTGTCAGATTCGTATAAATATAAATTTAATTAACAAAATTTAAAAGAAATTGCGAAAAATGTATACTTATTCTGAGTTACCTCAGTATTTGGAGTAGCTGGTGCAGGTAGGTAATGATAACGCCATTAGCGCTCAATGATGTTGAAGGCTTTTTTAGTTAATGTGCAAAAATAGCTTATATACCACAAGATCAAAGTACCCTTTAATTACCCTCCGTATTAAATGATGTACTCGAATCCATTGGTATACAATATACGAGGGGTCGTTTTTATATTCACGGACTAGGCAATTTACAATGTTAATGTAATTTTTATTTTATTGATTTTAAATCACATATGCCATGGTAACGTGTTTGACAATTTACGAAACAATTGCAGTATTATTAGTTCTAATATCTGTCAGTTTGCGTTGTAACTTCTCAAAATGGACAAACTTGAATATCGAGCTGATTAAAGTTTCTTACAAAACAAGGAAAATCTCCAAAAGTTATTCGTAAAGAAATGTTGATTGTATACGGGGATAATTGCCCTTTCAAGTCGACTATTTGTGAATGGTCAAAATTGTTTAAACATGGCCGAGAATCACTAGATGATAATCTCCGTCCAGGTCGGCCTGTTCACTTGATCACTTCGGATGTTATTGACAAAACCAAGATGCATGATTAAAGAAGCGACAATTAGGAGTTTCAGCAACCACAGTTTTCAGAATTTTACACGATTACCTTGGCATGACAAAGGTCAGTGCGAGATGGGTTCCACGAATGCTTTATGCCTTTTCAAATACTTACTCGAATGGAGAAGTGTGAAGAATTTTTGGCGCTTTGTGGGGACGAACCAGATTTAATTATTAATCGACTTATCACCGGAGATGAAACTTGGGTCCACCATTTTGATCCTGAGTCGAGACAAGAGTCGATGCAGTGGCGTATTAATGGTTGCAGTCCTCCAAAAACATTAAAGTCACCTCTTCTGCAGGAAAAATAATGGCAACTGTTTTTTTTTTGCCAAGGAATTTTAATTGTTGATTATCTGAAGAAGGGTGTTACAATCACAGGAGAGTATTACGCAAGCTACAATTCATCGCCTCAGAAGTGAAAAGACGCGGAAAACTAACGCGAAGTGTCCTGCTGCTTCATGATAATCCACCATCCCATAAGTCAAGACTTTCAAAAGCTACCGTTGCTAAATATGGCTTCATGGAAATTGATCATCCACCGTCCAGATTAACCCCAGTGACCATTTTTTGTTTCCAGATATCAAAAAAACAGTAAGGGAAAGAAAATTTAGGGACGATGATGAACTTATAGGGGTTGCTGAAAGCCATTTTGCGAGCAATCCACAAGAATATTTTTATAATGGGTTAAAGATGTTATTGAAACGATCTACTCTTATCATGCCTAGTCCGAGAATATAAAAACGACCCCTCGTACTATTTAATCAATGAGAGAGAAAAGTGACACGTTAATCTCTCAAATAAAACACCTTCGTGTTTGAAAGTGGCCTAAGCCAGGATCACTAATCTCTGGATTAATAAATTTGTATTTCTTAATGACGTGATTAAAATGATCTTGCCCTAACACACCTTTGTGGAATCGTTCATATGCATGTTACTTTAGCTTCTGAAAAAGAGCGTTTTTTTCCAAAAAGAAATTAAATATCGGTGAAATATAGTATTCAGATCTTTTGATACTCTAATCAACAATGGACCATAAATATATCATTTGACTAACATCGTGCATCACTATGAAGTTTAACTTTTGGCAAGGTCACTTTAAATAATTTTATTACGAAAACGTAACACAGTTTTGCCATTATTCATAATTTCCAAATAATTAATCCTATTTTCTCAAATTTTCTTATAACAAATATTATTTTATGCGTATTATATTATATAATTAAACTAGAATTGAATCTAATTTGTACGAAAGAATATATTTGGAGGATTGTATGTTTATATACATTTACATGTTTGTTATAGGTTAAACTCCATTACGGTGTTTCATTGCCTGGAGGACATGTCAAAACAAGAAAATACTAACTTATTACTGTTAATAATGTTTGTTTTGTTCTATAGTAATGAATACAATGTTATAAGCAAAAGTGATTATGCCCAAATCTAATAAAACTATTAAGCTCTAGGCGAAAACAGAAATGGAAATAGCATTTATAAACGGTGGCTAAGGAATTGGAAATAAATTGTGAAAGACACAAGGAACTTGCAATGATTTCATTTTCTATTTAATTAGACAGCTAATTGACAAGTCTTCCTAATGTAATATATTTATACGTGTACGAGGATCACTGCTAAAGTTCGCGGAATCAAATACTCCTTGCAACACTCAGGTTCTGCGATTGCCATAATCGTAAAATTTGACTTTTATGTAACAAACAAAATACACCCATGTACCACACAAAATTAAAAAACACCGAACGCGTTTCAATAGGTATGCTATCATCATCAGCGGTCGACTAGTCGACCGCTGATGATGATAGCATAGCTAACAAAATACATCCACGTACCGCACAAAATTAAAAAACAGCGAACGCGTTTCAATAGCTATGCTATCATCATCATCTGATGGATTTCTACCAAAATGTACCTCTTGGAACAGAAAGTAAAACAAGATTAAATACGAAATACGTACGTCTTGTCGTTTTTGAGTTATGGTAGGTACTAGTTACATTTACTTACGCAAGCACCCCACCATCAAATATTCATACACGCGCGCACACATACGCAAACAAGCATACCATACACATACACACACGCGCGCGAGCGCACACACGCGCGTCCGGAAACTCGCATGCGCATTATGACCGATTGGGGCAAAATTTTGTCAAATGTAAAATGAGACACTAAGTCGATTTAGCCATTTGGATCAAATATCGATTGCGGGACCTGTTATACTTGCATCGATGTGGATTGGAAGATAAAAAAATAAAGATTCGCCTTAACTATGCTGTCATTCAGTACAGTATTCCTTAAACACATTGCTACATTTAAATTTATGATAGTATTAGTAACCTTAATAGTTTTGCCAACCCCGTCAGTTCTTCTGATGGTTTATAATGTAAAACGCACTTGGCCTAAGTTCTTTTTTATTAAGTATATCCGCAAAACTTGTATATTTATTAGCTAAGATTTTAATTTTTGATAAGGTTCGTAATATTTAATTATCATTTGTTGTATTGTTGTCAAGATTGATTACACAATTACACATATTTTTTTATTTATTTTACAATTTAGATAAACTCAATTAAATTAGTATTTTGGTATATACAGTTCTGAATTTATGATTGAGGTAAGCTGCATTACATTAAATTCTTTCTTTTGCAGATGTTTTTTCATTTAATATAGAATTCATACAATCTAAATCCCATAAATTATTTGGCTAGTGCACTACTAGTTTTTTTTTATTTTTGCCAATTTACAATGACTACATGCTGTATATGGTATAAAACCATTATCAGCTTATGTTATTAATTAGTTTTATTTCCAGGCCTCCAAGTGTTGAGACTGATTTTTAGCGCGTTTTTCACCGAAAGTTACAGCGTGAATTGCGTTCGAGGACTAAAGCCTCAGGACTACTAAACACTGTGAAAATCTTTGGAAAGCTTTATTTTTTTTTTTGTAGTTACCAAATGTTTCGCACCTCTCCTAAACCTCCTTCACTTCTCTAAACATTAGCAACAAAGAAAATTAAAGAAATAACCTAACCTACTAATACACTAACCTAACGCAGCGGCATCTGCTGTAGGAAAATTCTAGACCGTCCCTACGTAGCGCCAATGCCCTTCTGATTAATCGCCTCTTACGACACGCAGCTGACCTCTGCTGCAGGAAAACCTTTCGACCACACAGCGCCGAAGTGTCCTTAGCACACACCCGCACTAATTCTAAATATCTAACTAAATGGGGAGGCAATAACAATCCGGCCAACTCCAAGCAGGAGGCTAAAGCCAAAATTTGACAAATACGTAAAATAATTCAAAAATCCACAGTTCGGTAAATACATACAAGACATACATGATAATGCTACAAAGGCAAGCTCAAAAGCTACCATAATCAACATTTGTGCAAAGCCACACGGTAATTCGCAACACCATGCAACAAAATACGACTCGAAGCCACTCAACTCAACACGTTCAGATATGACGTCAAAAATAAACAGCATCGCTCGCTAAGTGTAAGTTACCTAAATGGCTAACCAAAGAAGTCTCAAAATTCAAAACTGCCAAAATCGGTAGCTCTGACATTCACAAACATACCGTATACTAAACATCACAATCCAAGAAAAACGACAAAAGCGGCTTAAAGCCAAAATAATATATCTACCATAACATAACAACCTAAAATGTCCTCGAGTATCAAATACAATACTAAAATACTAAATGTCTCTTCACTACAAAATTATACAAGTAATGATTCATATACGCCTAAGCATACGCTAATCTAAAAACCTAACCGCCCATCTAAACTCCTAATTAAAAAAAAACAATACCCAAATGATGGGCATCAAAAATATGTTCTACGCTCAAACGCGCTAGTGTCGTGTCATACTTATAAAAAGCACGGTACCGGCTTACTACAATGGACATGGGCGGGGTCGGGATGAGACGTAGAATGTAGAAATTTGACTTCAAACACCCTACACGTACCCTAAAACAACTAGGGATAAATGTCCTATCTTAAACTGAGATATTAATCTTGCGAGATCATGGACCTCAAGATGTTCGCTTACTCGGTACGTAAATCTCTGACCATTTAATAAAACCTTGAATTAATCAAGTGCGTTAAGTACTTTTAGTAAACACAAGTTCAAAATACTATCAATCCTAAATGAAATATCCGTTCAGCCTTCGTAAAATGTGAAAGAATATTTATGATTACAAACAATAATCCAAAACAGTTAAATAAATAATACCTACTTTGGAAAATAATAGTTAATCTTTAAGTACGAGTTTTGTCTTCACTCGATATGCAACTGTTCCCTATTTTAAAATAGAAACAGGCATAACGCTCAATACTTAAATTGGAATTATATTGCATCAACTATTGTCCTTTGAAAGCTTACAATTAATATACTAAACATAGTTACTATATATTAAATGACAAGGTGAATTACCTTGTATGAAGTCGAAAGATATTAAAGAAAATGTGATTTATTTTTTCAGCTTTGACAGCCTGTAGCTCGGTTATTATCAACCTTTGGACTAAGGTAAATGTAATTAAATCGACTTTTTTTGAGGTGTACTTTATCTAGAAGAGCGTTGTAAAGACCTTTTCGGGATACCTTGTATATAATTTTTCACAAATTTATCATTATTTATGGTTGATACAAGGTAATAAACAACAATAGGTTTGATTATTTCCTTGTTAATGGTTTAACAGAAATTTTTCTAATTATACGATCTTGCAGTGACGAAGATTTATTTATTATTGGTTCATGATTTTGATGAAAGCTTTTTAACGTTAACTAAGGAGAGACTTCAATGCTTGTTTTTTTGCTATTTTTTTAAGATTAACATAATATAATAATGGAAATAGAGTTTCATTGATAAGATTAATGTAAAGTAAAATTTGAGTAAATAAGATTGATGACTTATACGTTTTGTTATGAACGAATAATAAGCTAGCAAAATACATGTCGTAGGTTTAAACCCTACCAGAGGTAAGTCTTATTTGTGTATTTAATAAAATTAATACTAATTTTTAAGGTTGATCTCCTTTACAATTGGCCTTGCAGCACGGTATTTATTTTGAGTGCATTGGAATAATTTGAAACTTTTACAGAAAGCACCGGCTCAGAAGCCTGATTAAACTGATTAACGCAGCGAAAGGTGTGTGTGCGTGCGTGTGTGCGTGTGTGTGTGTGTGTGTGTGTGTGTGTGTGGTGAGTGCGCTGTGCGCGTCGTATGCGTGTTGTGCGCACTTGTGCGTGTGCGTGTGCGTGTGCGTGTGCGTGTGCGCGTTCGTGCGCGTTATCGCGTGTGCACGTTTGAGGGTTTGCGCGTACGCGCGTTTGCACGTGTGCGCGTTTGAGGGTTTGCGCGTACGCGCGTTTGCACGTGGGTGCGCGTGCGCATGTGCGCGTTATCGGTTGTGCCAATTTGCGTGCTTGCGCGGCGTGTGCGTGTGCGCGTGCGTACGTGTGAGTTCGTGCGGTGCGTGTGCCTGTTGTGCGTTTGCGTGCGTTTGGCGTGCGCGGGCGTGCGTGTGCGTGCGGTGCGTTTGGGTCGTGCGCGTGCGGTGCGTGTGCCTGTGCATGTGCGTGAGTGTGCGTGTGCGTGTGCCTGTTTGCGAGTTTGCGCGTGCGCGTGTGCGCGTGCGCGTGCGAGCGTTTGAGGATCGTGCGCGGCGCGCGTGGCGTGTGCGTGAGTGTGCGTGCGTGTGCCTGTTTGCGAGTTTGCGAGTTTACGCGTGTGCGTGTGCGCATGTTCGCGTGTCGGCGGTGCGTCGTGTGTGGTCGCGTGGCGTGCGGTGTGTGTGTGGTGTGTGTGGGTGTGTGTGTATGTGTGTGTGTGTGTGTGTGTGTGTGTGTGTGTGTGTGTGTGAGCGTACGTACGTGTGAGCGTGTGTGTGCGTGTGTGTAATTCTGAATAGTGGTCTCTGTCTCCAAACGTCTACTTGCCTATCGTGGAGTTACACTATATGTTACTTTCTTTTGATTTTGAAATTCTCTTTTTGTGTCCTCTCGGGAATTTGTCAACATGTCTACCAAGATTGGAAATTTTCCTGTCGGGTAATACATTTATGTTCAATTTCTACCTGTTTTTGATTAAGGTGGGATCTGAAAAGCTTTGGTAATACCCCAGTGGGATACAGTACGAAAGCGTAGTAATTTGAGATTATCCTTTATATAAATATGCTTAAGCCATGTGATCAGCTCATTTTCTGCAACACTTTATCATTATTGAAGACACTTTTGCTTTACTTGTTTAATTTGTTGTAAAACAATGTATGATTTAATTATTAAGAACAATGATAATTGTATGTACATAGTTTTCGTACCTTTGCTTTAGGCGCATGAACGAAACTATTAACACAAAAAATGTGCCCTTAAAGACAGCCGTAATACGAGAGTTTCCTAGTTCCACATAAGTTTAGCTTCATGATGGCTACTCTACGATGGATAAGCAATGACTTTAAGCTTGACGAGAGTAATCTCCTGTATCCTGCTTTTCGCTTTTATTTGGTTTCATTGTAGTATTACTTTGCTTGGATTGAATTATGGAATTCACGGTTTATGATTGGCGAGATTTTACTAGTGATCTGATCCTTCCTGTCCATTGATTATTTCTTTACCAGTGTTCCATGTTAAAATACGTATCTTTTGGGGTATGTAACGGTGCATTTTTATAATTTTTTTACAAACTTAAACTTTCGATGGCAATGACTGCTATCGTCTTCAGTAAATAATGATTTAAAAAAAAGAATTAAGATGTCAAGTAAACACATAAGGTTCCAAAATCGCAAATATTAGCCTGCTATAATAGTTAGGGAACGTATATGAAAAAACCAAATACGGAAACGCATTCTTTGTTAATAAAAGTTAGCTAGATCTTTATCAGATTAAAAATTATTCAACCGTCTTAAAAATGAGAGTACCCTCTAGCTGACGAAAGCTAATAATGAAAAATGTTTCGATCTGAAAACAAAATTTAATCAAATCATAAAGTAGTTAAGTCCAAAGTTGTGAAATACTTTAATTTTAAAGTGGTAAATGTATTCATGTATAAAGCAGAACAAATCCAACAAGGAAATAATTTTCCGTTAGCATTTAAGGACTGTAATCGTTATTATACAATAAAAAACATAATGTGTATCCTTAATCTTATAATTTCAACTACTTGTTAAATCAGTGTAAATCTGTGTTAACTTTACATAATTAATTGATAAAGCATTAATTTAAGGTCTAGGATAAACAACACAGCAAAAAACCTAGACATAGCACAATTAAAATTAGATTTAAGGCATTCCATTTTTAATTTTAATTTTAACTTTCGTATGTCTATGGGTTTTTGCTGGTTTTCCTAGACCTTGAAGTAAATGCTTTACCAAAGAGGTAAGTTATCACAGTATTGCATTGATTTAACATATATAATTAAAAGTAAGAACTCTAAGCGAAAGTATTGTAACTAAATATGGAGGACTATATTTCTTCACTAAAATATCTGGTGTGGAACACCACACGACCTTCCAACCTACAAAATGGTAATTAAAAGAAATGAAATAATTTTAATAAAATTTTTTTTAGGATAATTATGCAATCTATTTTATAATGTTAACGGGCTTTTCTTTCGCGGTTAAAACAATGATCTATCTCAGAATGACGTTTAGAACTTCATGCCAGATAGAGATTAATAGACTTAAATATACGTTAACGTAAAAAAAATTCCAAACCCGCGCGTTTCTATAAAAATATCGATAATACAGTTTAAGCATTTTCATTCATATTTATTTAATTTTTACATGTATTTAAAATTCTGGCTCTATTATTTCCTTCTACGCAAGATGACCTTCATATCAAAAAAAATCATCGAAATACATCAAGCGATTGTCTCGCAATCTGCAATTATTTTAATATATAAGATTAGGAAAATATCCAACATTGGAAAAACAGAAACAATAATCTATGTCAAACAGACGTTTAAAACTTCATGCCTGACAGAGGTTAATAGACATCTAGATGCTAACTTAGAAAATTAAAGGACGAAATAATTTAAATTATAATTTTTTTAGGGTAACTATGCAACCTCTTTTTTTATACGTTCATAACGAAAACAGGCAACATTGTAAAAACAAAAAAATAATCTGTCAGAATGATGTTTAAATCTTCATTGATATTAACATATACATGTTAACTTAAAAAAAATTCCAAAGCTGCCCGTTTCTGTAAGATATCAATAATGCAGTATAACCATTTTCATTCATATTTAATTAATTTTTTGATTTACTTTGCGTTATATTAAAAAACTTTATAAAGAAAAGTTACGTAAAATTAAATTTTGTTTAAAAAATACGTTTGCACTTTTTGTTATAAAATTAATCGTTATTCAGTTAAATTCTACCTTTTTTTTGACGCTAAATTTCGCATCGTATCAAAAAATTGCGTAAAACGTAATTAATCCATATGTTTAAGGTATATATGTAGGTATTCTTATATGTTTGAAATGTGAAATATTTGATAAAAACCAAAAACTGCGCCTAACAAATCCCCTCTCCGCCACTGGATTTCTTCCAAAATCTAATCAACTTTAAGCCAATTGAAAACAAGCTTGTAAAAACTGTAAAATGAGCTAATAAGTCGATTTAGAGATGGTGAAAAAAATGCCGATTGCCTAACCTATACCTATAGTCTATTCGATTTAAGAAGGTAGTAGATGGCGGTACCTGTGAGGGCAAGTTTACACAGCTATGTATTTTGGTTATCTTCGAAATGCGGAAAAATTTAAAAACAGTGTAATTTTGTAATCGTCATATATTTTAGAAACCTCTTTAATAAATCAGTGGATTTCTTTTATTAGCCAGTACATGACTGAAATGGGTGTGTGTTTCAAATAAAATGTATTATATGAGATTGTAGATTGCCACTGATGAAAAGAATTGTAATGGTGGATTTTGTTAATATAAAGCAATACGCGAACACGTGACATGGAGGTAAGTGTTATTTACAACGGATTAATTCGCTTAATGAAAGTCATGAAAAGTCATGTGGCCCATTATACTCAAAAGGTTTTCAGTTAATTTCATTAACATTCTACACAAAATGATCAAAAAATGTTCTCATCTTTCCACTTATCGACAATTGTAAATTTATTTCAAAATTAAACGCAAAACATTCGCTAAACCAAAGTGATACAAAAAATATAAGTGTGAACGACAAAATAAGCTTAATCTGTACGATTCATTTTTAATTTAACAAAATGAGTTAAGGTAAAATTATATAAATACATAACAATTACAAGTTGCAAATCTTCGTCACTTGATTCTTCTGAAGAACTACTATCAGAATGCAAATTTATAACTACTTCCAACATACTTTCTATTACACCATCTAAATCCCACATTCGCTATTCCTCATTAATTGCATGTTCCACACAATCATACCATTTTTGTGCTGTAGCGTTGACTAAACCTTCATCCAACAAGTTTTTTATATCGGCAATTGAACTATATGAACTATATAGCTAATACGGGTAATACGTATCCTGAAGATGGCGAGTAGGATCTTGCCAAAACGTCGAATAAACAGTCTCTTAGAGACTACTACTACACTATATATCAAGTAGTATGACATCGAGTGCTAAACAATAAAATAAAATAAATCTTAAAAAGGGTCGTAAAGAAAGACTACGTGGATTGTAGAATATTTGTTTTATTTATTACACGAGTTTATGCCCAAGAATGTCGTTTTACTCTTAATTCATACTTTATGTATAAAGGACAGTTTTAAAACAGGTTGAAGGAGTTCCGATGAGATCACCCCTTTCACCTGCAATTGCGGACATTTATATGGAAGATTTTGAAAACAAAACTGTCGCCACATTTCAATTCGAACCAAAATGTCGGTATCGTCATATAGATGACACGTTTATTGTATGGCCACACGGGTTACAAAATTTAAACTAGTTTTTACTGAATCTTAATAAGGTCGGTCCTAATATTGTATTTAGCATGGAAATTGAATCGTTTACCATTTTTAGACCTTTTGATTACGATAATTGAAAACAGATTTAAGTACACGTTATTTAGAGAACTGACTCTTACTAATCGATACCTTAATGTACATTCACATCACCATCGTTCTCAACTACATGTTGTTATTAGGTCCTTAATAATCAGATCCATACGTTTAACCGATGATGAATCTAGAAAACGAGAACTTAATAATCTGGCCATGATTCTACAACAACATGGGTATCCTTTAAAACAAATAAGAAGGATTACCAGGAACACCTTAAAAAATCAATCAAAACCTAATAATGAATCTAATCAAGTAAAAGAGAAATAGTTATCTTATCATATACAAAAGGTGTAACCGACATTACAAAGAAACTTTCGAAATACAATTTAGAACAATTTGTAAACCGTACATCACTATTATTTGTTACGAAACCCAAAGCACATAACACATGGTGAAGAACATGGAATATATGAAATGCCATGCAACGACTGTCAACACCCTTATATCATTCAAACTAGCAGAAAACTAAGTCCAAAGGCCCAGGAACACAAACTAATCATTAATCAAAATGTCGCATCTACCTCGTTTGCAACACATCATTTAAAAACAGGTCATTGCATAAATACAGACAGAATAAAACTACAACAACATGTAATTTACGAAAAAGGATCACAAGAAATCAATAGAAATTGAAAAAAGTCATTGGCTCTGAACAAACGTTATGATCCAGAATACCAGCAATATGGAAACAACTAATAAGAAGAATAGTGGTTATGTTAAATGAGATTGTTTTCCTTAATGTACGATGATATCTAATATCTTAAAGATTTCCCATTTAAACGTAAGGTCTATTTTAAGTTGCTTGTCTGACTTTAGGGAGCATATTGTGTCTGCAAGTTATGATGTGGTTGGGGTAAGTGAAACTTGGCTTTCTAGTACTGTTCAGGACTACGTGTTGCAAATTCCTGGATATACATTTGTCAGGAAAGATAGACGTACTGATACACGTGGTGGAGGTGTTGGTATGTATATTAAAAACTACATTAACTTTTCTGTTGTAAATCTTGAACCTATATCTGACGCTATAGAACAGATTTGGGTCAAAATTAAAATTAATAACACCACTATAACGGTTGGTACCATATACAGGAGAGAGGAATTTTACTTTGCGGAATTTTTAACTGCTTTTGAAGATTCTTTTTGCTCTTTATTATCTAGTACTGACGAATTCATGTTTTTGGGTGATTTTAACATTGATTTTTTTTAAACTTAGTGAACCCAAATATACTCAATTTAAATCACTCCTTGATGCGTTTGGTTTTAATCAAATAATATCGGAACCTACAAGAGTAACTGAAAATACATCCACTCTAATTGACTTAATTATTGTCCAAGATAAATATGTTGAATCTATTAACTGTGGGGTAATTGATATGCATCATATTTCAGACCATTGTCTTATATTTTGCGACTATCCCATAGGCGATATTTTAAAAAAGCGTACGGAGTTTTATACCTATCGTAGTTTTAATGATTTTATTTACCCAAATTTTTTAATTGATCTCGACTCCATTAACTGGCAGACAATATATGATGTTAACGATGTTAATGATAAGGTTAAGGTTTTTAATGACACACTTCTTACTTTGTTTGATAAACACACCTCTGTAAAAACTGTAAAAATTTCAAAACCGTTCTCCCCTTGGCTAACTGATAACGTAAAACTTATGATGACCCTCAGGGATAAAGCGCATAGAAAATTTAAACGTACCAAAAAGAAAGGAGATTGGGAATTTTATAAATCTCTACGCAATTATACGACATTTGCCATAAATCAGGAGAAAAAGGCGTATTTAGAATTTAGGGTTCGCAACACTCGCCCTTCTGCTCTATGGAAAGAATCAAAAAATTAGATAACCATAATAAGCCTTATCGTCCTGAAATACCTGCCCATCTACAAGACTTGAATCAAATTAATTCTAATTTTCTTAATATAGTTAATTCTAACAGTGGTACTGAGCTTGTAAAATTTTATAGTAACAATCTTATGCACAATTTTACCTCCAAATTTAACTTTTGTTCAGTACCAGAATCCATAATTTTAAAACATATAATTAGTATAAAAACAAATGCTACTGGTTGCGACGGTATAAGTGTTAAAATGCTAGAATTGTGCTGTCCAGTTGTGTTACCTGTTATTACTTATATATTTAACTTCTGTCTCTCTAATAATGTATGTCCTGATTTATGGAAATGTGCTCATGTAATCCCTGTACCTAAAAACAGTCGTCCTGAGACTTTTAAAGATTTACGTCCTATCAGTGTTTTACCTATTTTATCGAAAGTATTCGAAAAAGTGATGGCTCAACAAATTTACAATCACCTTTTTGAATACAAAATCCTTCCTAGTGTTCAGTCCGGATTCAGACCCGGGTACAGTTGTGGGACTGCGCTCTTAAATGTCACGGACGACATCTTTACCGCAACTGATA
>JARFJB010001921.1:270000-372500 GCA_036346205.1 Vesta saturnalis
TATGTGTCTATGTGTCTATGTGTCTATAGTGTATGTGTCTATGTGTCTATGTCTTGTGTCTATGTGTCTATGTGTCTATCTGTCTAGTGTCTATGTGTCTATGTGTCTATGTGTCTATGTGTCTATGGTGTCTATGTGTCTATGTGTCATCATGTGTCTATGTGTCTATGTGTCTATGTGTCTATGTGTCTGTGTCTATGTGTCTATGTGTCTATGTGTCTATGTGTCTTGTTCATGTGTCTATGTGTCTATGTGTCTATGTGCTAGTGTCTGTGTCTATGTGTCTATGTGTCTATATGTCTAGTTGTGTCTATGTGTCTTGTGTCTATGTGTCTATGTGTCTATGTGTCTTGTGTCTAATGTGTCTATGTGTCTATGTGTCTATGTGTCTATGTGTCTATGTGTCTATGTGTCTATGTGTCTATGTGTCTATGTGTCTATGTGTCTATGTGTCTATGTGTCTATGTGTCTGTGTGTCTATGTGTCTATGTGTCTATGTGTCTTGTGTCTATGTGTCTATGTGTCTATGTGTCTATGTGTCTATGTGTCTATGTGTCTGTGTCTATGTGTCTATGTGTCTATGTGTCTATGTGTCTATGTGTCTATGTGTCTATGTGTCTGTGTCTATGTGTCTATGTGTCTATGTGTCTATGGTCTGTGTCTATGTATCTATGTGTCTATGTGTCTATGTGTCTATGTGTCTATGTGTCTATGTGTCTATGTGTCTATGTATCTATGTGTCTATGTGTCTATGTGCTATGTGTCTATGTGTCTATCTGTCTATGTGTCTGTGTCTATGTGTATATGTGTCTACGTGTCTATGTGTCTATGTATCTATGTGTCTATGTGTCTTGTGTCTATGTGTCTATGTGTCTATGTGTCTATGTGTCTATGTGCTATGTGTCTATGTGCTATGTTATGTCTATGTGTCTATGTGTCTATGTGTCTGTGTGTCAATGTGTCATGTTATATGTGTCTATGTGTATATGTGTCTATGTGTCTATGTGTCTATGTGTCTATGTGTCTATGTGTCTATGTGTCTATGTGTCTATGTGTCTATGTGTCTATGTGTCTATGTGTTTATGTGTCTATGTGTCTATTGTCTGTGTCTATGTGTCTATGTGTCTATGTGTCTATGTGTCTATGTGTCTATGTGTCTATGTGTCTATGTGTCTGTGTCTATGTGTCTATGTGTCTATGTGTCTATGTGTCTATGTGTCTATGTGTCTATGTGTCTATGTGTCTATGTGTCTATGTGTCTATGTGTCTATGTGTCTATGTGTCTATGTGTCTATGTGTCTATGTGTCTATGTGTCTATGTGTCTATATGTCTATGTGTCTATGTGTCTATGTGTCTATGTGTATATGTGTCTATGTGTCTATGTGCCTATGTGTATGTGTGTCTGCGTCTGTATCGTGTGTGTGTGTGTGTGCACACGTGCGTGAGTGCTTGAGTGCGCGCATACATGCGTGAGTGCGCTTATGCGTACGTGCGTGTGTACATATTTTTAAAGGTAATTTACGTAATTTTTGCTTCATAAAGTTTCTTAATATAATGTACAGTAAGTCTAAAAATTAATTAAGTATGATCGAAAATGTTTAAACTGTATTATTGATATCTTATAGAAGCTGGCGGCTTTGGAATTTTTTTTTAAGTTAACATGTGTTTATGTCTATTAATCTCTATCTGACATGAGGTTATAACGTCATTATAACATAGTCGATTGTTTTTGTTTTTACAATGTTGCCTATTATCGTAATGTGCATATTATAAGAGAGGTTGCATAATTATCCTAAAAAAAATTTATTAAAATTTTTTCATTTCTTTTTATTTCCATTTTGTACTCGGGATGCTCGTGTGATGTTTTACACCAGATATTTACTAATAACAAGGTTACCAATGGTGGACACTTAATTTGGATAAGACTGTATATATTTGTTCATTAAAATTTCCACGGGTAGTAATTATTCCATTTAATTCTCCTGGATTTCCTCCGTGTTTGTTAGCGTTTATTTTTCTTCTACGTTTCGGTTGCATTTCTTAGAAACCTTTTTCAAGAAGTCAACTAAGTGACACTTAGTTGACGTCAACAGGGAATGTTGATATACGTAATATTAGTTTTCTGTATCAGTAGATTGAGATCTACGTGTGCGACTACGTGTAACAGGGCCATGTCATTCTAGTGAACAATCATGTGCCTCATTGCGAGTGTTTGGTGTCATTGCTTCGTATAAGAGGTTTCCATATATGTGGTAGTCATCCCTTTTGTTTAATGAGTGAGTTCGTCTTGCTATTTCAATGGCTTCTTTGATTATTTTTCTTTGCAGTGTGTTTTCTGAAGCGAGCAATTCAACTTCGTCAATGTTAATTTTATGTCCAGATTTACCTTCGGATTAAGAAGTAATTGGGAAATGGTCTTATATGGTTTGAAAACGACTTTGAACTCACTTTTTGGAAATTTAGTTGCAATTTTAGCTGTGGCACCTTTTATATAAAGTAACATATGTAGCTTTCTATTATTGTTTTCAGTTTAATTAATGTGAACTGTACGTTGTGTTTGTTGCTTCTTTAATATTTTATTGAGTTGAACTACAACCATTTTGTAATTCTCTCGGTCGATGTTTTTCATCTTTTAATCGAAGTGATCTTATACACAGTGTTTCAGCTACTGCATTGAGTTGCATTGGAGGGTGATAAGATTTCGCATTAAGATAACGATTAGTGTGGGTATCTTTTCTATAAACCGCGTGATCGAAACTACCTTGATAGTTTCTTATTATGAGTAAATCTAGAAAAGGTAGTGCACGATTTGTGTCTTTCCTACAGTATATTTTATGTTGGGATGAATGTTGTTTATGTGAGCTAAAAGTTGATCAATGGTATTGAGACCGTCTGACCAAACAGTAAAAATGTCGTCAACATACCTATACCAACATTTTGGTTTTAGGTCAGCCGTGGTGATTGCTCGTGATTCAAAATCATCCATGTAAATATTAGCGAATGCAGGAGAAAGCGGAGAACCCATCAGCGCGTCTTCATTTGTTTATAAAATTTATTATTGTACATAAAATAAGTAGAGTTCATGCAATGCTTTAGTTTTATAATATCGCCATCAATATTTTTTTTTTTTATGTTTAAGGCGTCAACTGCTGTGGTTTTGTGCCTTTGTTCTGTTTTTAGTTGCTATATTCTGTTAAATAGTCTCGTTTCTTTCAAGAACTGTAGTACTTTCTTTGTGTTTTCTAGGTTATCAATTACTATGTCTTCCATTCGGTTGCTAAGTTGCAAACGTTTTCTGTTTTCTATATACAGTGGGCAGTCGATAAATATGTGTTGTAATGTTATATTTTTGTTACAGGTTCTACATATCTCTTGTGGTGATTGTCCAAGTACGTGTAAGTGAGTAATGTTCGTGTGTCCAATTCGGAGTCTTGTCATAATCACTTCTTCTTTTCTATTTAAGTTAAAGCGATTATGCCAGGCAGTTAGTCGTGCCCTCTGTTGATTTAATGCAACATCTTGTTTTCTCCAAGTGTCGTGCCATTGTACCTCAATTTTCTTTTTTAAAAATATCTTTAAGTCATGTGGTGTGACGCTCAGTTCGTCTATTGTAGGGAGCTTGGCGGCTTGTTTTGCTGCTTTATCTGCACATGCGTTTCCATGTATGTCTACATGTCCAGGTACCCACATCAGGTATATGTTTTTCATTTCATTAGATTCTAAGCAGTGTAGTTGGCCTCTGATCATGTTTAATAAGGTGTTATTTTCGTTGGTTTGACTTTGGATCGCTAGTAATGAACCTAATGAGTCACTACAAATGATGTAGTCTTTATATTCTTGGAGCCGGCATAGAAGTAGGGATTGCCAGATGGCGTATAGTTCTAGGGTTTGTACACTGCTTATTTGATTATGTGACCAACTGTGGCATTGTCTGTCAAAGAATATTGCGCTCCCAGCTCCAATTCTTGTTTTGGCGGCATCTGTGTATATGCTTTTAGCTTGTGTGTGTGTTTGCATTATTTGTCTGGCTCGTGTTCGGAATTGTCCTGATGGGGTTGTTTCTTTTTTCATTTTTGTTAGATGTAGAATAAATTTTGTTTTTAGGTTGGTCCAGGGAGGTATTTCGGGCTCCGTGTAGCTGAACACTGGAGGTATTTCAATTTGTAGATCGGAGATTAGTTCAAATCCTCTGATAATTGTAGGTCTGCTTACGGTTGGTCGTTTTTGAAATTCGGCAATAGTTTCTTTGTTATTTAATATTTGGTGGTTCAGGTTTTTAGGTGTTGAAATTATTTTGGTAATATAGTTACATAATTGTATTTGTCGTCTAGCGCTTAATGGTGGAATGCCCGCGTCTTCAAAGATTGACAGTAGCGGACTAGTACGAAAAGCACCAATTGCCATCCTAACCCCTTGAGCATCAATACGGTCAAGTTGACGCAAAGGTGTTACTCTTGCGGATGAGTAAACGATACTAGCGTAATCTATTATAGATAAGACACATGCTTTGTACAATTGTATTAATACCTGCCTATCTGAGCCCCAGTTTATACTGCTCATACATCTTATTAAGTTTAATCTACGTTTGCATTTGGTCATAATATGCTTGAGATGTTCTTTGAAATACAGTTTCTTGTCTAGGATAATTCCTAGGACTTTCAAATTTGCGACTAAAGGGATAGAGGTACCTTTTAAAATTAATTGTGGTTCATCGTGCTGGTGTCTTAGTCTACAAAAGTGAATTGCAGATGTTTTGCTTATAGATAGCTGTTAACCCATTCCTTCCACTTTTCCTTCTATTTCGGCTATTGCTATATTTAGGGTTGTTTGTATGTTGTCCATTGAATGGTCTTCATAAAGAATGATTAAATCATCTACGT
Organism: Vesta saturnalis; assembly: GCA_036346205.1. Classification (NCBI taxonomy): domain Eukaryota; kingdom Metazoa; phylum Arthropoda; class Insecta; order Coleoptera; family Lampyridae; genus Vesta; species Vesta saturnalis. The sequence continues at coordinate 274,882 of JARFJB010001921.1, forward strand.
ATAGGCATTTGTAGACTGGAGATTGTATTAATGTAAGTAGATCATTTATTGCAATTAAAAATAATGAACAACTAAGGACAGACCCTTGGGGTATCCCGTTTTCTAGTACACGAGTTTTTGAGGTGTAATTTCCAAAACGCACTACAAAACTACGATATGTCAGGAAACTTTTTATAATTTGCGGTAAATTACCTTTCATGCCCCACTGATGAAGTTTATTAACAATGCTATATCTCCACATGAGCTCATAGGCTTTATGTATATCGAAGCTAATAGCTACAGTATGGCTTCTTTTTAAGAAGCTTTCTAATACAAGGTGTTCTAAATATACTAGCTCGTCTAGGGTAGAGTGTTGTTTCCTAAAACCCACTTGATGTTTCGATATGAGGTCGTTGGTTTCTATAAACCAGTTTAATCTATTGTTAACCATTTTTTCAAATACCTTGCTTAAGCAAGAGGTCAAAGCAATAGGTCTGTAATTTGTGGTTTGCGTGGCGTCTGTATTTGGTTTTTGTATAGGTATAATTACAGAGTGTTGCCACTGGGCAGGGTAAGTACCTTTTTTGAATATCTCATTATATATGTTTAATAGTTTTTCTTTTCCCGTTTCAGGTAGTTCCTTCAGCATGCTATATACAATTTCATCTGAACCGGGTGCTGTATCTTTTGCGTTTAGTAAAGCTTTGTGTAGTTCGTTTATTGTAAAATTATTATTATTATTGTAGTGCTCGTTTGTAGTAAAATTAATAACGGTCTCATTTTGTTGCTTTAGTTGTAGAAAGGTCGTGGAGTAATTTTCAGATTTACTGTTTGTTTCGAACTGTGAAGCTAATGCTTCGACAATGTGATATTCGTCTTTCAATGTTTGACCGTTTGCGATGGGTATAGGTGTAGGTAGAGAGTTTGCCTTACCAACTATATTTCTAGCTTTTCTCCATATCTCACTAGTGGTTGTTTTGTAATTTGTGGTGCTCACGTAATTGGTCCATGAGTTCTTTTTAGCATTTAAGACTATTCTTCTGGAGGTAGCACGAGCTTTTTTAAATAAACTTAAATTTTCGATAGTGGGGTGCTGTTTAAACACTTTAAAGTAGGATTTTTTCGTTTCCACGGCTCTCTTGATTTCGTTTGACCACCACGGTACACTACTTGCCTTTCTTTCACCCTTACTTTTAGGGATGGATATTTCTGTCGCAGTAATTAAATGGTTTGTGAATTGTTGGACTTGATTATCTAAAGTTTCGTTTTCCTTTATATTACACATACTTTGCACCTGTCGTTTGTAAGTATCCCAGTTTGCTTTTTTCAGTAACCACCTATTTGGTACTTTGGTAGTTTTTTGAAGTGTGCCGGTAGTCATAACGATCGGGTAGTGGTCGCTACTATGAAGGTCCGGCGCTGTATCCCACTTAAAGTGTATTGCTACTGTCGATGTTGATAGCATGAAGTATTGCAGTGAAGGTGTATTGAGGTGGGTAGCTTTATTTGTGTTTAAAAGGATGAGATTGTTGTCTTCTATTATTTCTTCTATGATACGCCCGCGTAAATCAGTGTGTGTAGACCCCCATCCTGTTGAGTGCGCATTGAAATCACCTACTAGTTCTGTTCCAACAGAATGAGGGTAGATATATATTACAAATAGTGACTCTTACGGGGTACATGATAGTTATTGCAACAGCCTGCAGTCTTGTAACGATGTTGGTTTTCTTGTGTGGATATTATTTCGTATATATATTATTACACCTCCACTAGCCCTGTCATGGTCCAGGCAATTTTTGCTATAGTCGTTGTAGCCTCTAAGGTGGAATTGTTGCTCTTTTAGGTGCGTTTCTTGAATACATACACAAAATGGTTTGTATTCCGTTATAAGCATTTTTAGCTCACAGTAGTGTAGTCTCAGCCCATTGCAGTTCCACTGCAGTATGTTTTCATTTTGAGGATCGAATTTTAATTATAGTGTTAATAAAAATAAAATTAATAAATATGACTAGGATAAAAAATATGGGCAAAATAACATAACGTAAAATAAATAAATATGTAAATATAAAATTTAGACTAAATATACTACGCACACTACATATAAGATAAATAAAATGACTAGAGTATATCACAGATTGTATTTTTGACTAGTTTGATAGCTTTCGGGGTTTCCCCTTGGGCCATCCTTTCTTTTTACCTTGTGTCCTTCCTCTAGGATCGATATAGTCGGGATCGTAGCCTTCTTCTCCTTCTGTTGATAAAATTGGAGAGTGTGGAAGGTTTCGTTTCTTAGATATCGTGTCTGTGTCCATTTCATCAAAGTTTAGTAATGGTCGGTTTTCTTAGACGAAGATGCTGGAATTTGGTCTTTTACTGCAGGTTTTAATTCTGTATGGTTTCATTCGGGTCGGGTTGTGTCGCGTCTGCCAGATCAGCCCGCGTCATTTGTATTAGCCCAGCTAGCTTAGGAAGACTTTCGTTTGATTTTATTATTTCGTTCAAGACTTCCTTCACCGTTTCTTTTACAATATTTTTTATGTCTGGTACTATATTCGACAGGTTTTCGTAATTTTTAGTGCTAACGCTAGGAGAACTAGCAGCAACTTGGGCGAAAGATTTACTTGTTACTACAGGCGAGAGGTTAGCTTCTTGTTTCGCTTCAGTATAAGTCAGTTTCTTAGTGGTTCTAATTTCCTGAATAACTAATTCGTGCTTATAAATAGGGCATTCGCGCGATCGAGAAGAGTGTGGGCCTTTGCAGTTCACACACGTGAGTTTTCTGCATTGTTCTCCTTCGTGTAGCTCCTCTCTGCATTCGCATATTTGTTCATGTGTACAGACTTTAGCGGTATGGCCAAACTTTAAACATTGGAAACATCTCAGGGGTAAAGGTATGTAAGGTCTTACGCGCAACGGATGAATTCCACCAACAATGGCATTCGGTATCGTAGGTCGGTTAAACGTTAATACGTAATTATTTGTTTTAATTAGTTTTCCATCTTTTTTGATAGTTATGTTCCTTACTTCTATAACTTTTTCTTCGTTTAGTCCTTCCAAAATTTCCTCAACCGAGCAGTTTGCAAAATCTGGGCAATTTATAACACCTTTGGAGTAATTAAGAGTATTATGAGGGGTAACCTCAATTTCCACCTTGTCAATGCGTGTCATACTTAATAGGTTCCTGGATTGTAAGTTTCCCACCGTTTCTATAAGTAGGCTTCCGTCTTTGTTTTTCTTGGTACGCTTTGTAGCTCCGCAATATCCATTTAACACCCTAGCTAGTAAGAATGGTGACATTTTGGAAAAATCACCATCTTTTCCTTTTACAAGGAGGAACCGGGGAAGATCTTCCGCCTTTTCCACGCTTGTGGGATTTTTCTTACGCGACTCCGTTCTAACCGCGTCCATTTTAGAGGATGGGTCCTCATTTGGTAATTTTAAAGAGATACTCATACTGTTCCCACGAGTAAGGGAAGAACTAAACGTCGACCGCAACAGTGCTCCCATGCTGCGGCAAGGCTTAACTGGTTACAACGAGAGGCAGCCAGGTATCTCGAGGGCTCCGTAAGCGACTAACTACGCATAGCCATTCATCTCTCGGCACGGATCGCGTAACACCTTAGATTTCGGATTTGGTAGTGAAGTTTACTCTCCAAAACATGAAACAAATGACATAGGACCAAGACAACCATAGAGACAGAGACAAACGACATGCGACCAGCGTTAGCGTTACCCGGGGAGTACCACGTGGAGGTGCTGGTTCGACTTTACTCCCCATCCCGTTTGTTTTGGAGAATTTCAATGGTATCATTAATTGGAACTTTAGTGAACAAAGAAGTAACATCAAAACTAACTAAAACATATTGGGAACTAAATACTACTTGTTTGAGCTTGGTTAAAAAGTCAAACGAATTTTTTATATAAGATTTTGATTTTTCACAAATGGGTTGTAATGTTATATGCGCTTACAATTGGTCTTAAGGGCCAACATCTCCTTTGTGTATTTTAGCAAGTCATACAGTAGAAGCTGGACATAACATTAACATTGACGGAGTTTAATTGCTCACTTCAGAAAATACACTGCAAAGAAGAATAATCAGAGAAGCTATTGAAATAGAAAGCCGACCTCACTCATTAAGCAAAAGAGATTACGGTCAACAACTACCACATATATAGAAACCTCTTATATGAAACATAACACCAGTTCCTTTTTATAGATCATCACAAATGACACCAATCACTCACAATGAAGCACATGATTCTTCACTAGAACGACATGGTCCTGTTACACGTAGTCACACACGTAGATCTCAATCTACTGATACAGAGCTAATATTAGGAATATCAACATACCTTATTATAAGTTTTTGTTATGAACGAATAAGCTCAAAGGTAATTATGTAATTAAAAATTATTATTAATTTTATGAAATACATAAATAAAAAGTTTACCTCGTGTAGGATTTGAACCTACGACCTGTACTTTGCTAGAGTACCGCGCTAACCAACTGCGCCATCAAAGTTCAAGCCCCAATCGATGTAAATTTTATCTTTATGTGTGTAAAACTGATGTAAATTCTAAATGTAATGAGACTAGAATCAAATTACTTATATTAATGGAATGTGAGCATGCAATATCGCAAGGATTCACACATACCAAAGCAACTTGACTAAATAAACACAAAGATAAAATTTACATCGATTGTAAGACTACAATCAAATTACTTATATTAATGGAATGTGAGCCTGCAATATGTTCAAGGATTCACACATACCAAAGCAACTTGACTAAATAAACATAAAGATAAAATTTACATCGATTGGGGCTTGAACCTTGATGGCGCAGTTGGTTAGCGCGGTACTCTAGCAAAGTACAGGTCGTAGGTTCAAATCCTACTCGAGGTAAACTTTTTATTTATGTATTTAATAAAATTAATAATAATTTTTAATCAACATACCTTGTTCACGTCAACTACGTGTCACAGTTTTTGACTTCTTGAAAAAGATTTCTAAGATATATATATATATATATATATATATATATATATATATGTAAGATCGTACTCCTGCATCCCTGCTGATAATAAAGATGGGTAGTTCGTGATGCTACCGCTAGAGTTACATAGTCACAGTGAGTTGTCAAAGTTGTCTAGTATATTTTTATTATTTTAAACCCTAATTTAATTGTATAAATTCAGTTTACTTTCAGGTAAGAATATTAAATAGTTTTATGTAATTCCATATGTAACTTAATAAAATACGTACTTTCAGCAATTGAATTTAAACTGTTTTTCTCCAAAACCAAACTAACCTACCAAGCATACACATATTATATAAACTGAATTTATACAATTAAATTAGGGTTTAAAATAATAAAAATATACTAGACAATCTCTTTTGACAACTCACTGTGACTATCTAACTCTAGCGGTAGCATCACGAACTACCCATCTTTATTATCAGCAGGGATGCAGGAGTACGATCTTATATATATATATATATATATATATATATATATATATATATATATATATATATATATATATATATATATATATATATATATATCCTCATTCTATCTTGGATACGAACTAAGATACGGCAAAAGCAATCTGTTGCGTGACGGCATTCCAAAGTACTATGTTGAAAGATCCTGATTCTCACCAGCAATCAATACTTAACATAAGTCATAAACTAAAATCTTTAGATAATGACTACAATTTTAGTGCAAAAAGTTCACTCGTACGAGTTGTTGCGACTTTATTTTTAGTTAATTTTAAATTTGTTCTAAGATTAGTCAAACCCGTATAACGAAAGGGCCTACAACGTGTTCGAAATTAGGCGTGTTTCTCAGTACGTGTTATTATCTTGGCAATATCACAAAGGCGAAATCAGAATTGTAATCGATAATAAATGTGCAAGAAAAGTAGATGGTTTTTAATGTTTTCTATTACATAAAGATAATCCCCTAAGGAGTAAGGCAATACCTCTGAGTATAAGGGCAATGTGTTTCACCAAATCTGTCACATTCTGTTTTGTTTCGTGCACGTTTTAACAAAAAACAAGGTATTGCGAGCCTCCAGCCTTTAAAATAGGTGGACAATGTCCATCGATCTTGGAAATGCAATCATCCGCTTTTACGAAGTTACACGCAGTGTAGCAATTTATTTTCCTCACAAGCAACTGCAGCATTGCGACAAACAGAGAGAGTTACAACTGTCTTTAGATTTGCACATCGCGTGGCACAAAGGGACTGCAATATCTAAACAAAGGACCATGAATGCGACATTTTAAATATTTTTAAAGGGAACAAAGATATGCGAATGCAAAACAATTGTTTTATGAAATATAAAGATAGCGCCGCGATTAATTAAAAATTACTTAATTTAAGACGGGAACTGAAAAAAAAATATAAATAAGTTGTTTCTTTTGTACTATACCGTGAAATTAATTATTCATTTAATTTCTAACACGAATGCATTACTTTTTTAACCCTTTTTTAATGAAAATTTTCATAATTAACGGTGTAAAAAACTTACGTTCAAGATAAACCGTATACTTAAACAAAATCTAAACTCTTATGAAAACTTCATCCATTAGTTGATTAATCCTCGTAGGATTTTAGCAGTAATTAGTTTAATTTAACCTTCTCGGAAGTATCTTCAAAGAACTAATGGTCGTATTTACGAATCACAGTACCACACACAGGATTGAGAAAGAGCAGGTAATTTTTCACGTTTGGTAAATGATCCGAATAATTTGGCGAGAGCAATCGAACAAAAGTAATTTAGACTTTGGACCTATACTACGACAATTCGACGTTAAGACTAATGCTTTTTATGTGATATAGGTGATCGAGTTTCTTTTAATGTAAATTGAGGATAGGGTCAGAATTAGATCTTTTTAATTAGTAGACTTAGTGGGAACTAACGCAATTGCATAATAGTTATATATGTACAAGACAAATTTAGTTCCAATTTCCACGTATACTAATTAAGTTAGGTTTGTGTTCCGAGCAAATACGATAATTACTTTTAAGGCATCTATTTACTTACCTCACCATTCGCATTTATGTTTTTATTTTCACTTTGGATCGAATTAGATCTAAAGCCGAAATTTTTAGTGCAGTAACGCACGCAAAAAATATGAGCGTGGTGAGTTTTACTTTTCATTATCCGTAGTTTTTTATTCCAAACCTTAATAAAAATCTTTAATTTTCACCTTACTGTCACTAAGGATAGATTGCCCATTAATATGGTACATGTAATCCTTAGTTCTTTTTGTATACCTATTTTACAACGTGTATAATGGTTTGCAATTATTTAGAAAAAAGAATAGATTTCAAACACTTTTTATCACTATTGCAGTAAATATTCTACGTTCTATTAGTTTTTCATGGTATCCCTTCATTTATTTGTAATACACAGTATCTGGATAATAACACGAAAATTTTTTTATATTGTTTGGTGTTATTTATTAATTGTTATTCATGATGTTCTTTGATTAATAATTGTGATCGCTCTATACTTTACTTCTGGGTTTGACTCCGTCTCTTGTCTATTTCCGTATTATCCTGTATATTTCTATTTATTAAAAACTCTTTTATTGGTAACATTGCACGTAACTTCATGTGTAATTGTGTAATTTTAAGAGCACTAGGTAAAAACTGTCAGAGTTGGCAGAGAGTTGAGTCTTGAATTGATCCTGTAGTTTAACGAAGCGGAGCTTCCATGGTGTTAATTAAAAAGCAGAACGCAACCTATTTGTTCATTCCATTTCGCATGGGGGTCCGCAGGGAGGGGCAGGGAGCCACGTCTTACTAGGATATTCACATGAACGCACCTTAAAAACAGGGCAACAGAGAAAAATAATAGGGAACTTACCGTAATGGTGTCGGATATATTTCGAGTACGTAAGAACTTAAATAACTTTTGTGTGGACATCGTTATAGGTTTCACAGCGAACTTACTAAGACATCATAATGGCAAGACCTCAAAATTTAAAGTTGACCTATTGTGGTAAACGTGAAAAATCTGAATTTTGGAATTTCGCCTTTCGGAAAGATCTACAACTAGTAATTTGACAATTTAATTCGAAAAATATTTTACTTTGGACAAACTGTATCATCTCGTTAAAACAAATTTAGATTTTGATAGGAGTCGAACAACATTATTTAGAAAAAGGAAAGGAAAGGAAGGAAATGCCTTTCATTCCCTCCCCGAAGGGAAGGGCGAGCTGCTCGAGCGTTCCACGCTCCTTTGGCCACAGCGATAGATTTCAGCATTCATATAGAAGCATGGTGGAATTAAGAATGGTGTGGTCAGGGTTTTACACTGCAATTACACAAATTGACAAAACTCGGGAGTTACTGTACCCAGTATAAAACCCTCAAAGTTCTGTAAGTATACTTCTACACCCATGGCTACAAATTTTAGCTACTTAACAGTTTGGGTAATAACTAGAAGATTTTGTGCCTTATGCTCAGTCGTAGATTAAAGTGGGCCAGGTTCATAAAATTATCGATTTGTCTTATTAACAAAAAAATATTTACATGTACCTAGATATGTTCGCTTTAAAATCGAGGTTGCTTCTTCCTGAAGCTAATTGTTAAATACTCGGATGCCAGCTTGTTTTTAAATATAGAATAAACAATTAAACCATTATACAATAAAGTTAAAACAAAATTTCTAAAATAACAAATTTTATTACACTACCAATATTTAATTATAAACTGAAATACCTTAATGCTAATGTTACTAACGTTATAACCTAATGAATAATTAATATTATTAGTAATTAATGGAATCAGAATACTTTATTCTTAGTCACACTGTAGATAACGAAATGGCTGCATGCTTGTTTAGCGTTTTGGAAATTGTCGCGTAATATTACTACAGGGTTAAAAAAAAATTAGTTTTGTATTTTTCATAATTCCCCAAATGAATAAATTTGCAGGATTAAGGGGTTCTAGAATTCCACTTACCATTAACGAAGGTGATTACCCCACTCTTAATTAATCGTACTGATACCGTAAATTGGATTAACGGTAAAATAATTAACTGCGTAGATGTGTATAAACGTGTGAAAAGTAACAGCAAAGGTGAAGTTAAAGTAAAAAATAAAAATAAAATGTAAAAGTGAAAGTAAAAGTGCCTGAAATGCAAACGTCTCAAACATTGTAAAATAACTTCAAATAAGCTCACCGTAAAATTTACAGCACTTTTAATAAAAAATATTTAACAGAGCTAAAATGGATGCTCTACTACCCTTCAATATCGCATAAAAACGACGCTCCCAAAAGGTCTTCGCGCATGAACATTGCTGAAACTGAATGTGCAAACGATATGCGTGGAAGGCTCCACTTTAAATAAGTAAATTATGTTTTATGCAGCGATGATATGCAGCACACATGGCACGAAATGCACGTTAGTTACCTACAGAAAGGTGAATTATTAACAACACAACTTGATGGTTGTCCTGCCCACTACGGAAGAGGTGTGAGAGATTGGCTAAACGAACATTATCCCCAACGTTGGATTGGAAGAGGTGGTACAGTGGCGTGGCCTCCAAGATCTCCAGATCTCACCCCTCTTTCTGGATGAATTCTTCTTGGGAAAACAGCTGCATACAGTCTAGCAGCCTCACTCGCATTCCCTTGGGCAACACCATAATAATAATGAATATCGGCATATTCTTCATTTGAAAACATGATTCAGGAAGGAAAATACGAACACGAACAAGAACAATAATAATAACAAGAACAAGAACGTCTCCAAAACTAAATTACAATATCACTACAACCGAAAGAACTCGTATTGAAATCAGCAAAACTGTAATAGCACACAAATTTTGACAACTGACTTACTAATGTCAAGTCGTTGCTACGGTGATGAAAAGATATCAGTAAAGGAGACGTATTTCTTGCCGTAAATGTACAGAATGATTAAAAAGTGAGGGACAAATCGTCAATTCTCATCTACTCTACCATATTTTTGAAGGTAATTTTATGCTCTAAAAGTTTTTCCTGAGGTGTATTCCTGTAACAATTCAGTAATTAGTACGTCAACCATAAGTTTTTTTCATATCGTTGTGAAGCTTATGAAAAAAGGAAGTTTTTCCTTTATCGGCCATGTATCAAATCCATCTCTATTGGAAAAATATTCCTCTTGGAAATTTGTTTTGGGATTTGAAAAAAAATTATTTCTGAATTCATTATGTCATTAAAAATGTTGAATGATGAGTTTGTCTCGAATGAATTCAATATTCTTTAAAGCAATTTCATCTTCTACAAATTTCTCCTAATGTGTTTTCTTGTAACTCTTCTAGTTTGGAAGATACAGCGTGATTTAAAAAATAAGTCCACGAAATAGAAAAAATTTAAAAAAAGTTAACATCTTGGAAACCATCAACAATAGACACACCCTGTATTAACAATTTTTTGTTCCTTTTGGCCAGAGCAATCAGCTGTTTTCGTTTTGGCCATCGAATTTGGGTCACCCTGTATATACACAGTAAGTATTTCTAATTTTTCAATTAAAACACTAGACCAATTTTGTTTTATATTACTATTCAGTATTACTATTATTTGTTCTGAATTTTTTAAGATTTGGTTTCATGTGTTCTTGTATTCATAAATATCGTTTCATGGAGAAAAACACTACTTGGTTTTGTTTAATTTAATTTGTTCCTAAAAGAGGTTACTTTATTATGTTTTCCTAACTTTTTATAAAAATAAATGTTATATGAAATACAACAAAAAATTTATGTTTTGCGCCCCTCAAAAAAACCCTGCGGGTGCCCAAGACAGTTCGTGTCCGCTATAGATTTACAATATCTGGGGGTGAAATCACACACGACCTTCCAACCTACAAAGTGGAAATTAAAAGAAATGAAATAACTACGAAAATAGGCAACATTGTGAAAACAAAGATAATAATCTATGTCAGATAGACGTTAAAACTTCATGTCAGATAGGCATTAATAGACATATAGACGCGAAGTTAAAAAAATTCAAAGCCGCCCGCCTCCATAAAATACAGGTAATAAAGTTTATGCGTTTACAATCCTTTTGTTTAATTATTAGATTCAGTTTGCTTTATATTAAGAAGCTTTATAAAGAAAAGTTATGTAAAATTACATTTTCTTTCAAAAAATAGGTTCATGCATTTTTTTATACAATTAATCGTTATTCAGGTATTGAAGAAATTTTGAAATTCTAGCTTGGGAATTTTTTGACGCTAATTAATGTGTCGTATCAAAAAATTGTATAGATTATAATTAATCAATATGTTTAAGGTCTATATGTTGGTATTTTTCTATCATTCTAATATACAGCTGTTTCAGAAATATTTGATAACAACCAAACACCGCGCCTAATAAACCCCTCTCTCCATAGCTAAATTTCTCCCAAAATCTAACCAGCTACAGAACAAACGAAAACAAGCTTAAATACGAACTTCGAACAACGTATGTGTTGTTCTGGGGTTATCGTGGATACTAAGATACATCCACACACACGCACGCAAGCACGTACACACTCAAAAAGCACACGCCCTCACGCAAATACGCACACACACACCCACGCACACGCGCACATAGACACATACACACGCACACGCGCACACACGCGCACACATTCACATGCACGCACACACACGCACGCACGCACGCACACACGCACCACGTACACGCACATACACGCAGTTACATCAGATAAATATACGTACAATTCATTTATAAATATTAATTATTTTCTGAGATGTATGTAATGTGGGATGGAAAAGGTGTACCCTGTATAGTAAGATCAACATTTTTTGATAGTAAAAATGTACTATTATGTGTTCAATTATTCTGATATGATTTCTATGCGTTTTGCTGGTTTTGTATGATAGTAAAAAGAAATTCATAGTATCTGCCACTAACGCCAAGTAAAGAATACGTATAGTACTACAGGTTAGTGAGGGAAACCAACAATAAAAATATGTATATTCTTTGATGCTCTATACATTGCTTTGAACTCATCAAATTCAGAAACTTCTATGAAAATATATAAAGTTAAACTAATAAAATTTCAATCTTGATATAAAGACTAAGTTTACATCAACTTTATTATTCTACTTAAAACAACTTTATCTTATCGAAGAGCACTAATAAAACCTTTCATGTCCTTTTTATTATCTTGCATAAATCAATTATGGCATAATTGCTCTGTCTGATAAGTCTATGCTTATTTTATGATTAAGATTCTAGTTTTGTTTCTTTCTTATACTATTTTCTCGTTGTTAGATCTTATAATGAAATTCTGTTTTATTTTTCTAGAAATTATTCTCTTCTGTTCTTTAGCTAAAGCTTAATAGTAAATAGGCTGAAACACAAGTTTAATACATTTTATTGTACAATGGTGACCGTTATAAGATGAAAAAATTTTAAGGCTAAATTAAATCTGCAGTAACTTTATATTGTGACAATAGAAGTCAATATAAAACTATATTTTTCCTTTTGTATTTAATGTTGTTTTAATGTTTGTTATTTTATTCAAACCGCTGGTACCAAGCAAACACTAAGTTCTCATATTCAGTTATAAATTTAATAAAATAAATATTTTCGACATTAACGGTCCTACATGATACCCAGCAGCGTAGAACCATACGACTTAGTTTTCTCGCGTAGGGAGAAGAATGTGACGGTTTTCCTAAAGAATTCGGAGCTCGTTTAGGCAACACCAATGGCGACTAAGTGAAAATGTTTGATTTACCAATTCTAAATAATGACCAACACTGTAAAGCCATACAATTTAGTTGACATGTAAATGCAAAATTTGAAGGTCTTTGGTCCATAATGATTACCCAAATCATAAAGCAATACCTTTTGACGATAGAATTCCCAATATTGAGAATTCTATTAAGTCGTTACCTTTTGATGCTGTGAGTGAAGTTAGATATAACACTGTCAGCATATTTGGTAAAGCAAAACCTCCAAAGTCGTTCGCGCTGTGCTTTATTTGATCTTAAACCTAATGAAAGTATAATAATATTACAATCTCAGATAAAGGTAATGCAATATAACATTACAGTAGATCTGGAACACTGGAACTATGGGAGGATCTGTAACAAACAAAATACACCCATGTACTACACAATATTAAAAAACACTGAACGCATTTTACTAGCTAAGCTACCACCATCAGCGATCGACTGGGACAAACTAAAGAAAATTTCTACTGTAACAAAGAAGAAATAGATTTATAAAATAAAGGTTTCAAATATAATCTTAATTTAATACAAACCTCCGTTGGATAACATCATAGTAGGCATTGAAAGTTCGATTAAATCATTGGATGAAAATTGCAAAAAGTTTGTTAGACAAGTCAGTAAACTTCAAACTTCGGAAAATGTCCAACAGGAGTTAAAATTTAATTTAAATCATTCAGAACTTCGAATTGTTAAAGATCTAAAAGCAAAAAAATGTTTTTATTTCAAAGCATATAAAGGCAATAATGTAGTCATTTTAAACAAAGAGGATTATTTTCCTTCAGCCAAAGGACTCATAAGTTCAGATTCTTATTCAGTCATTACCAAAGATCATCTTACCAAAATGATTACTTCAACTAGGAAGGTTTTATTAGCATGTGGATGACTCTCTTCGACTAACAGTATCCAATCCGGTCCTACCTAGAATCCATTGCTTGCCAGTAGTGATTAGGGACCGGTTCTGGACAAATTCAAGGTCACTCGCCCTCTGGTGATAAGAAATGTAAACTTTTGGATCTCTTCATGGTCAAACTTTTGGCTAAAAATAGAAATTGCATTGTCCTCATCACCATCATATTACAAGGTCACTTTGCGCTCAAATTTTTTGGCGGGAAATTTGTATGTCAAAGTCAAAATCTAAAAACAGAAATTGCAATGTCATCATCATATTACAATTCTTAGAAGTCTAAAAATAGAGTGGTCAAGGTCAAAGATTATTGACCTGTAGGGGTATCGTATGACATTTCTTAGTTTATAATAAAAGGCTTTCTTTGCGTGTGCATGATTCAGTAAACTTTTTATAGGCAAACATGACGAAAGTCCAGCCCTTTCAAACAAAACAATCAATTCTTCTCGAAAACGGGCCAGAATTTGCCAAAAATAAATTTAAAAAAAACCCATCTCCTCCTGTCGGCTTTTCAACGTATCTAAGACATATATCAAATTGAGACAGCTACCCCTAGTAGGTGGTAGAAGTATTTTTTAAGAAATTTTTCTAAGTTCAGCCTTTTCAAACAAAAAAGATCTAAATTTAAAGCTAAAAATAGAATTTCCAAGGTCATCACCATCATCATGATCATATTACAATTCTTAGAAAGTGAAAGAGTAATAACCTGCAGGGGTATCATATTACATTTCTTAGAAATCTAAAAATAGAATTAGTTCACGGAAACATGAAGAATGACAGGTTGTTATGTATGTATGTATGCTAAAATGTAGATCAAGGTCAAATGGTACTTAGCTTGACTAAATTGTGTGAAGGTGAAATAGTTTTCTAAACTAAAAATAGGACAAGGTGGGTATTTAACAAGTTTAAACATGTTGTAAGGGATACTCAAATCAAGGACACATTTAGATCAAAATTTAAAGCTAAAAATAGAAATTGCTAGGCCATCATATTACAATTCTTAGAAATCTAAATATAGAGTTTTCAAGGTCAAAGAGTAGTGACCTACAGGTGTATCATATTACATTTGTTAGAAATATAAAAATAGAACTAGTGTATGGAAACAAGAGGAATGACAGGTTGTTGTTGTCTATGTTAAAAAGTAAACCAAGGTCAAATAGTATATTACAATTCTTAGAAATCTAAAAATAGAGTGCTCAAACTGCAAGATTATAGACCCGCAGGAGTATCATATCACATTTCTTAGAGATATAAAAATAGAATCAGTTTATGGAAATAAAAAGAATGATAGGTTGTAATCTATGCTAAAAGTAGTCCAAGGTCATACTACAACCCCACCATATGTAAATTACACATGAATCACTTCTTCAACAGTATTTAGTCTTATTACAATTGCGAGCAAGTAAAGTCGTTATAATGCAAGCAGCAATAATATCATTCCTGGAGCGATATAAAAAATGGACGGCATCTCCTGATGGTAGCAGTTATTCATCATCAGATGCAGATTAGCTTACTGCTGCAATTCTCAAAGCACACTCTCCCCTCTACCATCAAAAATCGTGATACAGTAATATATAGAAGGACAGTTCCGGTGTCAACTCAAAATTCAAAAGCGTTCTCGAATCAATAAAGATGAATTCTATCTGCATTGAACAATAGCACTTTCCCTAAATCCTTCACGAACGTAAAAGACTTGGAGGTGGGTGCAAAATATAAAGTGATTGATATGTATACTATCGACACGAAGTATGGTAAACATATTATTATTATTATTATTATTATTATTTATTTTTGGTGTTAATAACATTAGTTTTACACAGGTCAACATAGTACATAACAAGTTGTAAAGATATCAAGTATCACATAATTTAAATCACAGTTGACATTTACATTAAGAAATTCGTCAATGCTATAAAATGTCTTTTGGATAAGATAGGTTTTTATAATTTTAAAATTTATCTAAAGTGTCTGATCAAGCTGGTAGTTTGTTATAAAACTTAATTCCATAATAATTCCAGCCATTACGACTACTACTTAATCTGATTTTATCAATCCTTATTAATTCAGAATAGTATTATGTTCATGAAAACTGGAATGCTTTTGATATTGAAATATTGTCATAAATAAATTTTATACATTGATATATATATAATAAGAAGGAAAAGTAAGTAGTTGCAATTCTGCAAATTTTGACTTAACACATTCTCTGAAGCATATGAAGAATTATTCTAATAGTTTTCTTTGCAGTGCAAAAATTCTGCGACAACTGTGAGCATGGCTAGTTTATTAGTCCGTAACAAATTACAGATCCTATTAAGGCATGATAAGCTACTTTCAACGTGGCTAAATTCATTAGGCTACTTAATCTTCTTATAACAAACAGGTTTTTGTGATTTTGTTGGCTACGTAATCAATATGGTGACACCAAGTAAGTTTTGGGTCTAAGAACACACCTAAAATTTTATTTTTCAGTATTATTAATATTTGTTACCTCACGGTGAGTAAACATCATTTCAAACGTTTTATTTTCATTTAATACCAATTTGTTCTTTGTAAACCACTCTGATCCGTTGAACGTATATTCATCATTTGACATTGTACCTCATTTAAATCTATATTTTTGGTAAGCAGAGTAGTGTCATCAGCAAACATAACAAAATCAGAATAATCTATACCAATTTTAAAATCATGAATATATAATAGAAATAAAATTGGACCCAACACAGAACCTTGCGGAACACGAGACTGTAACAAATAATCAGAAGATAACTGATTTACTATACATACTGTTACCTTTTAATCAAATAAGATTTAATGAGATTACAACTGGAGCTATGGAATATTATCATTGAAACCGAGAACTTTAAGTGCATACTTCTTACGATTTTATGAATACTTCAAAAAGAAGATCGCATTGAAAAGTTTAAACAATATCTGGCTGAGAAAGACGTGTACATCACCAGCACCGAAACTGTAGGAAAGACAACTAATTTAACATTTCTGTAGTAAAAAAAAATAATAACATATATCTATGTATAATTGTTTGGAAATAAATTATATATTTTTTATTGCAAAAAAACGTCTTCTATTTTTTGGTCAAATGAAGAGTAGGTACATCATAATGAAGAGAGTTGCTATTGATGAGACTAAAAAAATGTAGCGTATAACATGGTGTCTGAAGGTTTTTATATATTGGCTAAGCTCTTCAAGGTTAAAATTTATTGGTATCATATTACTAGAGCTGATTTTAGTTTAAATACCTATTTGCACAGTTCCTAGATTGCGTTTTTATTATACAGAATTTGAATCAAACCAGCTATCATATAAGCAATTTGATTACATTTTTACCTATTTTGTCACTTTTTAGAAATGATACCTATTTTGTAAGGTTAGTACCTAATTTAAACTTTTCTGTAACAAATATTGATATGTCCGGTGCTGGTACGTGAGCTACTCTATCAAACAAAATTTGCTATCGATACTTAAACAGCTTAAACACACAATTATAAGCTGTGCTACTTATATGTGCAGTTTCAGTTAATATAATTAAATTTTAACATTAACGATGCCTAAAACGAAACAAGAGAAAGTGGCTTTAGTAACTGACTTTAAAGGCAAAGAAAAAGAGTTTCATAGACGGCAATGCATTATTTTGCAGAGTTTGTTTTAAAGTTGTAAGTATAAAATTAAATAGTTAGGTTTAGATTAAAATTAGTTTCTTGTGGCTTTCAGATTCCTTCTGAACAGAAATCTACTTAACGCAACATGAGGAAAGCAAGAAACATAAACAACATCGAAATAAATGGAGAAGCAATCGCAAATTAACAAAATCCTTCTTTAAATGAAAATCTGTTTTACTTGGACATGTGCAACGCCTTTGTTGCTAAACATACCGTGGCGAAATTAGACTGCCCACAATTTAAAACTTTCTGGAAAGGTATTGCAAAAACTGTTCCAGATAGAACAACATTATCAAAAACTATCTACCAAAATGTTACGATCAGGTAAATTTATCTTCATCGATTTACTAACATTAGGTTTTCAAAATTTAACCATATTTTTAAGGCAATTGAAAAGATACGCAGAGATATTGAAATTGCGATATTTGATTTGTGCTGATGAAACCACAGATAGCGTCTAGATATATTTCAAATTTAATTGTGGGAAAAGTTTTTGCAGAAGGACTGGTGTTCACATTTGCTCGCATGCCGGGTGTTAGATAAAACCAAATGCTACTGTAGCGATTCATAAATGATTCTCTGTGTAAGTGCTATTTAATCGTAAATTTATTAAAACTATAAAGATGTATTTAATATGTTTATAGCTATTTTGTGCTGAAGGAATTAAATACGATAGAGTCCGACTGTTCTACTCTGATGCGCAGCATACATGCTAAAATGTTCATCCAGCCTCAAGATTTTTAAAAACTTATTCATTTTACATGTTTGGCACATGCACTCCATCGTATATGTGAAACTATAGAATAATTGTAATATGATATTACAATTCATACAAACCAATTTTCAAGATTAAAGTTTATTGACAAGGTATTGAGAAGGAATCATATCACAGTTCTTATGTTAGGTTCTTCAAGGTTCTTAGAAATAGCAAAATAAGCATTCTTAACCAATGACTCATCTAACTGGCTTTGTGTATACATAGGTCAAGGTGAGTATTGTCGGACTTTTGCATGCTCGGTATTGCTCGGGTATCCTCGTGGAGTCTGAAAATTTTCCAAACAAACAATTTAAAAATTATTGCATCAAATAATTATCTTACGATAGAATTCCAATATTGAGAATTCTATTAAGTCGTTACTTGATGCTGGTGAAGTTAGATATAACACTGTCAGCGTATTTGGAAACAAACTCAAAGTCGTTAGCGCTGTGCTTTATTTGATCTAAACCTAATGAAAGTATAATAATTACAATCTCAGATAAGGTAATGCAATATAACATTACAGTAGATCTGAACACTGAACTGTGGGAGGATCAAAACAAAATACACCACGTACACAAAATTAAAACACTGAACGCATTTTAGCTAGCACCATCAGATCGACTGGGACAAACTAAAGAAAATTTCTACTGTAACAAAGAAGAAATAGATTTATAAAATAAAGGTTTCAAATATAATCTATTTAATACAAACCTCCGTTGGATAACATCATAGTAGGCATTGAAAGTTCGATTAAATCATTGGATGAAATTGCAAAAGTTTGTTAAGTGTAAACTTCAAACTGGAAATGTCCAACAGGAGTTAAAATTTAATTTAAATCATTCAGAACTTCAATTGTTAAAGATCTAAAGCAAAAAAATGTTTTATTTCAAGCATATAAAGGCAATAATATATTTAAAAAGATTATTTCCTTCAGCCAAAGGACTCATAAGTTCAGATTCTTATTCAGTCATTACAAAGATCATCTACCAAATGTATTAAAGAAGTTTTATAACATGTGGATGACTTGACTAACGGTATCCAATCCGGTCCTACCTAGAATGCATTGTGCCAGTAGTGATTAAGCGGTTCTGGACAAATTCAAGGTCACTCGCCCTCTGGTGATAAGAAATAAACTTTGGATCTCTTCATGGTCAAACTTTTGGCTAAAAAAATTGCATTGCTCATCATCATATTACAAGGTCACTTCGCTCAAATTTTGGAAATTTGTATCAAAGAAATCTAAAAGAAATTGCAATGTCATCATCATATTACAATTCTAGAAGAAATGGGTCAAGGTCAAAGATTATTGACCTGTAGGGTATCGTATGACATTTCTTAGTTTATAATAAAAGGTTCTTTCTGTGCATGATTCAGTAAACTTTTATAGGCAAACATGAAAACACCTTAAAAAAAAAAATCTAAAGAGAATTTGCAAAAAAATTAAAACCTTCTCTTGTTTAAGATCAAGAAATAAAATTGAACATCGTAGTGGTATTTTTAAGAAATTTAAGTTACCTTTCAAACAAAAATCTAAATTTAAGCTAAAAAAATTTCAAGGTTCACATCATCAGATTATTACATTAGAAAGTGAAAAATAACTGCAGGTATTACATTTTAATAAAATAAATATTCGGAAACATGAAAAAAGTTTTAAAGCTAAAAGAATCAAGGCAATGTTATTAAATTTGAGAAATAGTTTTAACAAAAAGCAGTGGTTAAAGTTTAAACATGTTGAAGGTTAAAAAGGAACATTTGAACAAAATTTAAGCTAAAAAAGAAATTCTAGGCTATATTACAATTCTTAGAAATCTAAATAGAGTTTTCAAGTCAAATATACCCAGGGTATCATATTACATTTTTAGAAATATAAAATAGAACGTATGGAAAAAGAGATGTTTGTTTCTATAAAAGTAAACCAAGCAAATAGTAATTACAATTCTTAGAAATCTAAAATAGAAAATCAGTTATAACCCGAGATACCATTTCTTAAGTATAAAAATAGAATCTTTATGGAAAAAAAGAATGATAGGTTGTAATCTATCAAAAGTATCCAAGTTACAACTAAACACCAATTATAATGTACATGATCAGTTCAGTTAATATAATTAAATTTTAAATTAACGATGCTAAAACGAAACAAGAGAAAGTGGCTTATAACTGCTAAGGCAAAGAAAAGAGTTTCCATAGACGGCAATGCATTATTTTGAGAGTTTGTTTTAAATTGTAAGTATAAAATTAAATATTAGGTTTAGATTAAATTAGTTTCTTTGCTTCAGATTCCTTCTGAACAGAAATCTCCTTAACGCAACATGAGGAAAGCAGAAACATAAACAACATCGAAATAAATCGGAGAAGCAATCGCAAATTAACAAAATCCTTCTTTAAATGAAAATAGTTTACTTGGACATTGCAACGCCTTTGTTGAAACATACCGTTGCAAATTAGACTGCCCACAATTTAAAACTTTCTGGAAAGGTATTGGTGAAAACTGTTCCAGATAGAACAACATTATCAAAAACTATCTACCAAAATGTTACGATCAGGTAAATTTATCTTCATCGATTTATAACATAGGTTTTCAAAATTTAACCATATTTTAAGGCAATTGAAAAGATCGCAGAGATATTGAAATTGCGATATTTGATTTGTGCTGATGAAACCACAGATAGCGTTAGATATATTTCAAATTTAATTGTGGAAAAGTTTTGCAGAAGGACTGGTGTTACATTTGCTCGCATGCGGGTGTTAGATAAAACCAAATGCTACTGTAGATTCATAAATGATTCTCTGTGTAAGTGCTATTTAATGTAAATTTATTAAAACTATAAAGATGTATTTAATATGTTTATAGCTATTTTGTGGTCATGAAGGAATTAAATACGATAGAGTCCGACTGTTCTACTCTGATGGAGCTACATAAAATGTTCATCCAGCCTCAAGATTTTAAAAACTTATTCATTTTTACATGTTTGGCACATGACTCCATCGTATAGTGAATATAAAATAATTGTATGATATTACAATTCATACAAACCAATTTTCAAGATTAAAGTTTATTGACAAGGTATTGAGAAGGAATCATATCACAGTTCTTATGTTAGGTTCTTCAAGGTTCTTAGAAATAGCAAAATAAGCATTCTTAACCAATGACTCATCTAACTGGCTTTGTGTATGCATAGGTCAAGGTGAGTATTGTCGGACTTTGTGCATGCTCGGTATTGCTCGGGTATCCTCGTGGAGTCTACCCTTATATATAAGTTGAAATTTTATAATCACATATCATTCGCTTCGACATCATGTTTTTCTAAAAAGTATATATGTAAAAGCACTGATTTTGCACAGTAAAATCGCTTACGTATTTACTATTGTAATAGTGTGTGTAAACCAAATCAGAAAATCAGTTCTATTTGTTTAAATGTAGCATGTAGAAATACTGCACGATTGCATTAGCGTATATACAACTGGCTAACCAAGACAACCAGACAAATATAGAAAAGTAATGGTTGTTATAATTGATCTATAAGGATTCAAAACAGCAAGAAATATATTTACACCTAAGGAACTAGCGATATATAATGGAGAGCAAATTGGTCATTATGTATTCAAGCCTCCATTTCCATGGCACACCTTGGATAGTGAATTTCAAAAACAAACTAACTGGTTAATTCACAACCACCACTTTAACAAGTGGGAATATGGATATACTTCTCCACATCTATCCCCTGGTATACTTAGTGATTCGCTTTTGCTCATCTATATCATTTATCTAGAAAATTGTAATGAAATTCTAATAAATAAAGATTTATTAACTAACATCTATATACATATCTTATTCACATGTATTACCTCGACGCTTTTAAGAGTATTTCACAGAAGAACTGGATCACTTTTCCCAAATACAGATAACTGTTATTCTTAGAAACAGGAAAAATTGATTGGGGTTGTTGAGAGAGAAGAGTGATGAAACTTATCATCACTTTGTGTGAATGTCTTTTCATATTTATTCATTATTTCAAAAACTTAAGCATTGAACATTAGCACCAGGCGTATATGCATCTCGTTTTACACAAATGCTTATTCTTACATAACATTTATTTGATTGTACACTCACAATACATCAATATATATGTTTGGCCTCCTGAAACGTAAAATTGACATTGCAATCTTGTGAACGTCAAGTGTAACTTTATTTTTACGCACACTATTGTAAAAACACCGCTACAATGCGGTAAAATGGTCAGTAAACTGTAAACTTTCAGAAACATAGAAAAAATATATGAAGTATGAGATAATAAAATACATATGTTTAAGGAAACTTACTTTACCTTTTCTGATGAAATACATGTCCAAAACGACGTTATTTTTACATTTTTGGTTAAAATTATAAGTTACCGCCATCTCTCGATAACTTAAACAGTGATGACGATAACTGACAGGCTTGGCAGGAGTTAGTAAAAGTTAACATTTTAGCAATTTATTAATGTTCGTTATGTTTATCGATATCACCAGTTGTTAAATTTACAAGAAAATAATTTGGTATTGTTTTATTCAATACTATAAACGGAACATTGATAACTTCATTTTTTGTAACATAATTACGAGTGTCTTTTTTTCTATGTATTATAAACAGTACCTATACTAATAAAAAGTTTCAATTTATGTGATTTAATAGAATTATCCTTATTTTATTAATTAATTAAGACAAATTCAATTTTAGTATAGCGAAAATTTGTAACGTTTATGCAGTGAGTTGACTCAAGCCAACAACAATTTGTAAATTGTTCGGCAGAACATTGTAAACACCGAAAATGTGAATAGTATAAACTTTGATACAGTCACCTCAAAAACAGATACCTGTTTTTCCAGCAACAGGCAGTAACTGTTTCCCACAGAAAAGCTCAAAGGAGCAGAGTAAAGGCAGTTTAAGTTCTCATTATCCAAAAAACAAATTTTACTACAGCTAAAAAAATTTAAGTGATAGTTAAATTTGCGCTAGAACAGTGAAATGATCTACGTTAAGGAAAAAATTAAAAACATCTGGAAGTCTGACTTATTCATCTGCTCATGTATAAATTTCTGCATCAAAGTAAAGCAGTCATTTTTTGCAAATTTTAAGTGCATGTTGCGTTACAAATTTATTTATTGTAAAATATCATGCATATAAAGAAAGTGTGGAAATATAGTACAGTTAAAAGTGAAAAAAAGCTTGCGTTAAGTAAAAGTCAAAACAGTTCCCAAAAGCATGTAAATCTGAAAACTTTACGCCATGTATTTATAATACAAATGACACAATTGCATTCATACATTTGCAAATCCCGTTTCAAAATTGTAATGTACATTGGTGACTAAGAGAAATATAGAATGTTCGCATTCACACCTGCATACAATGCTTTCAAAGTAAAATAACTGCGTTCATTATCCTACAATTCTTGAAGCAGTAATATCCACGCTCCATCGAAAATTGTAAATTTGGAGTCCTAATCAAACTAAATTAAAAAACAAGTCATGTTTTAAGTGTTGTTTGTTGTTTCAAAATTGAATCGGTTAATTTAAGGATCATTTTGATACATTTATACATGAAATGGGTCAATTGCATGCAGGTGTTCCTTCTGAGCTTACGTAAGTTAAGTACAAAAAGTTGTGTTTTAAGTGCTTTTGTTGTTTCAAAATGGAATTGGTCAATTTAAGAGTCATTCTTTCATATTTTGATAAATTTATACATGAAATTGGTAAATTGCCACCTATAAAACACAACTACGTTGAAAAAAAAAATTTTTTTTCTGACAATTAGGCGAATAAAACAATATCAAATTATTTTCTTGTAAATTCAACAACTGGTGATATCGATAAACATAACCAACATTAATAAATTGCTAAAATGTCAAATTTTACTAACTCACCTCTCTCTCTCAACAACTCCAATCATTTTTTCCTGTTTCCAAGAATTACAGCTATCTGTATTTGGGAAAAATCATCCAGTTCTTCTTTGAAATACTCATAAAAGCGTTGAGGTAATACATGTGAATAAGATATGTATATAGATGTTAGTTAATAAATCTTTATTTATTAGAATTTCATTACAATTTTTTCATATAAATGATACATATGAGCCAAAGCGCAGTGACAAGTGTTTTGTGTATGAAAAAAACAACATGCATTAAGTTTGGGTAAAGTAGGTTGTTTTTCAAACACCGTAATACGTTGTTTTAAAAATTTTTGAATATAATCAGCTTTCTCTCGTCCTTTAACGTACACCTCATCTGTTGTTGATATGGAATCACTAAGTATACGAGGGTATAGATGTGGAGAAGTATATCCATATTCCCACTTGTTAAAGTGGTGGTTGTGAATTAACCAGTTAGTTTGTTTTTGAAATTCACTATCCAAGGTGTGCCATGGAAATGGAGGCTTGATTACATAATGACCAATTTGCTCTCCATTATAGATCGCTAGTTCCTTAGGTGTAAATGTATTTCGTGCTGTTTTGAATCCTTGCATATCAATTATAACAACCATTACTTTTCTATATTTGTCTGGTTGTCTTGGTTAGCGCGTTGTATATGCGCTAATACAATCGTGCAGTATTTCTACATGCTACATTTAAACAAATAGAACTGATTTTCTGATTTGGTTTACACATACTATTACAATAGTAAATACGTAAGCGATTTTACTGTGCAAAATCAGTGCTTTTACATATATACTTTTTAGAAAAACATGATGTCGAAGCGAATGATATGTAATTATAAAATTTCAACTTATATATAAGGGTAGACTCCACGAGGATACCCGAGCAATACCGAGCATGCACAAAGTCCGACAATACTCACCTTGACCTATACATACACAAAGCCAGTTAGGTGAGTCATTGGTTAAGAATGCTTATTTTGCTATTTCTAAGAACCTTGAAGAACCTAACATAAGAACTGTGATATGATTCCTTCTCAATACCTTGTCAATAAACTTTAACCATGAAAATTGGTTTGTATGAACTGTAATATGATACCAATAAATTTTAACCTTGAAGAGCTTAGCCAATATATAAAAACCTTCAGACACCATATTATACGCTACATTTTTTTAGTCTCATCAATAGCAACTCTCTTCATTATGATGTACCTACTCTTCATTTAATCAAAAAATAGAAGACATTTTTTTGCAATAAAAAATATATAATTTATTTCCAAACAATTATACATAGATATATGTTATTATTTTTTTTACAGAAATGTTAAATTAGTTGTCTTTCCTACAGTTCCGGCGCTGGTGATGTACACGTCTTTCTCAGCCAGATATTGTTTAAGCTTTTAAATACGATCTTCTTTTTTGAAGTATTCATAAAATCGTAAGGGAAGCATGCACTTAAAGTTCTCGGTTTCAATGATAACATGTTTACCATACTTTGCGTCGATGGTATTCATATCAATCACTTTATATTTTGCAGCCACCTCCAAGTCTTTTACGTTCGTGAAGGATTTACAGAAAGTGCTATTGTTCAATGCAGATAGAATTCATCTTTACTGATTAGAGAACGCTTTTGAATTTTGAGTTGACACCGGAACTGTCCTTCTATATATTACTGCATCACGATTTTTGGTGGTAGAGGGGAGAGTGTGCTTTGAGAATTGCATCAGTAAGCTAATCTGTATCTGATGGTGGGGTTGTAGTATGACCTTGGTCTACTTTCAGCATAGACAACAACCTATCATTCTTTTTGTTTCCATAAACTGATTCTATTTTTATATCTCTAAGAAATGTGATATGATACCCCTGCGGGTCTATAATCTTTCAGTTTGAGCAGTCTATTTTTAGATTTCTAAGAATTGTAATATACTATTTGACTTTGGTTTACTTTTTAGCATAGACAACCTGTCATTTCTTTTTTTCCATACACTGATTCTATTTTTATATTTCTAAGAAATGTAATATGATACACCTGTACAGGTCATTACTCTTTGACCTTGAAAACTCTATATTTACATTTCTAAGATTGTAATATGATGGCCTAGCAATTTCTATTTTTAGCCTTAAATTTTGATCTAAATGCGTCCTTGATTTGAGTACCCCTTACAACATGTTTAAACTTGTTAAATACCCACCTTGTCCTACTTTTAGTTTACAAAACTATTTCACCTTCACACAATTTAGTCAAGCTAAGTACCATTTGACCTTGATCTACATTTTAGCATACATACATAACAACCTGTCATTCTTCATGTTTCCATGAACTAATTCTATTTTTAGATTTCTAAGAAATGTAATGTGATACCCCTGCAGGTCATTATTCTTTCACCTTGAACACTCTACTTTTAGATTTCTAAGAATTGTAATATGATCATGGTGATGATGATGATGATGATGACCTTGGAATTTCTATTTTTAGCTTTAAATTAGATCTTTTTTGTTCGAAAAGGCTGAAAATACTTCTATCGCCTACTAGGGATAGCTGTCCCAATTTGATATATGTGTTAGATACGTTGAAAAGTCAACAGGAGGAGATAGGGGGGTTTGTTTAATTTATTTTTGGCAAATTCTGGCCCGTTTCCGAGAAAAATTGATTTTTTTGTTTGAAAAGGCTGGAGACTTACAAAAATCTGCTTAAAAAATATTTCTATCCCTACTAGGGGTAGCATTTACATTAGGGGTAGCTGCCCAAGTTTGATATAGGTGTTAGATACGTTGAAAAGTCGACAAGCGAAATGGGGGGGTTTTTAATTTATTTTTGGCAAATTCTGGCCCGTTTTCGAAAAAAATCGATTTTTTTTGTTTGAAAAGGCTGGACTTAGAAAAATCTGCTTAAAAAATTATTATATGACCTACTAGGCGTAGCTTTTACATTAGAGGTAGCTGCCCCAATTTGATATATGTGTTAGATATGTTGAAAAGTCGACACGGGGAGAGGAGGGGGGTGTTAAATTTATTTTTGGCAAATTCTGGCCCGTTTTCGAGAAAAATTGATTTTTTTGTTTGAAAAGGCTGGAAAAATCTGCTTAAAAAACATTTCTATGACCTATTAGGGGTAGCTTTTACATTAGGGGTAGCTGCCCCAATGTGATATATGTGTTAGATACGTTGAAAAGTCGACAAGGGGAGATGGGGGGTTTTTGAATTTATTTTTGGCAAATTCTGGCCCGTTTTCGAGAAAAATTGATTGTTTTGTTTGAAAGGGCTGGACTTTCGTCATGTTTGCCTATAAAAAGTTTACTGAATCATGCACACGCAAAGAAAGCCTTTTATTATAAACTAAGAAATGTCATACGATACCCCTACAGGTCAATAATCTTTGACCTTGACCACTCTATTTTTAGACTTCTAAGAATTGTAATATGATGATGACATTGCAATTTCTGTTTTTAGATTTTGACCTTGACATACAAATTTCCCGCCAAAACGTTTGACCGCAGAGTGACCTTGTAATATGATGATGATGATGATAACAATGCAATTTCTATTTTTAGCCAAAAGTTTGACCTTGAAGAAATCCAAAAGCTTACATTTCTCACCACCAGAGGGCGAGTGACCTTGAATTGGTCCAGAACCGGCCCCTAATCACTACTCTTGCCTAAGATTCATAAACCGGATAACGCTATGCGGCCCATTGTTTATGGTATTAATGACCTACTTATCTGCTGTTCACATGGTTATCTAGTAAATTTCGTAACTTCTCCTACCAACAGCCCAACTTCAGTGTTTCAAATTCGAATTTAATGATAAAATTAAAAATTTTGAACTTACAGAAGACGAAATTTTAGTCCCATTCGACGTTTGTTCACCATTCCCGAGGATCCAATCTATCAAATTATTTAGAAGACGTTTTAAAACAAAACCGTTTGGACCATGCAGAAGTAGAAGATTTTCTTCAATCAACAGATTTGTCTATGAAACAAATCTTTTTCAAAATTAACCATCAATATTTCCAACAAGAACATGGTACAACAATGGGCAATAGCTTATATCCGTTTATGGCCAACCTATTCATGAGTAAATCTGAGACAGACGTGCGTTGCCTTATTTTTCTAGAGTTTGGATTAGATACGTGGATGTTGTGCTTGCCATCCTTATTACTAAAATTTGTAGTGTCGAGAATTTTGTAGAAACTTTAAACTCTAAATTTCCGTCGATCAAATTTACTTTTATAAAGGGGTATTACAAAACAAAATTTTTATATTTTTTACCACGGTTCTCTCGGTCGGGAGATGGGGTGAATTCTTTTCTTTAAATACAGTTTTACAACACAATCATACTAAACAGGCATTATTCAGCATAAATACTGGTATAATAACACAATGCAAATTTAACAAAATAAAATAAAAATGTAATTTCAAACTTAAATAAAATGCGCAATTTAAAGTGAATGAAAAATAATTCTGGACTTGGCCTGGCAGGCCAAGTGTGTTTTTTATTGACGCCTGGAATTAATTACAATGTCGATTTTAACGATTCTATTATTTAATGGGTGAGTTTTCTTTATTTATATTTAATTAAAAAAATAAAATGTAACCTATATTAGATTTCAACAATAGTAAACGGGAAATGGCGGTATTTACTTATTTCAATTGTAATTTTGTCTATTGAAATGTGATTTCAATAATAGAATGAAAGCTTTATCTTTTATGAAAAGATTGAATTAGCAAAACTACGTTTTGTTACGCTAATGTGACTGATTAAATTTTATCAAACTTAAATAAAATTATACAGATGTAAGCATACAATAATATGCTTATCAATTTTCTTTTCAATGGAACTTCTTTATGAAGGTTTATACTGTAAAATTTATTTTAAAGAATATAAATTTTATGATTACTTAAACAGGAAAATTAAAATGTTTCCGTGCAATGACAGGAACTAAATTTGTTTTTTAAAATAAATTACGGAAAATGAACAGAAAATATGTTTCTGGTATATACAGGATGAATCTTAATTGTGTATGTCGTATTTTGTACGGGTGTAATGTGTGTAATTATTTTGGTTAAAAGTAGTGTTGCCTAAGCTGTGAGGGTTGTAGCAGTACAGTTTGTACCCATAGCTTGAAGAACGGAAAGTGTTTCAATCGTGTGGCTTTCACCGACAACTCTGGAAATGATATAGTGACTTCTACGTTGGTTTAACAACGCGTGCAGAGAAGGTACAAAAACGCACGGTTCGAGAACCTGCTGGTTTGCGACTAGGTTGGCTGGTTGGAAGTGGCGGGTAATTTGATTGCGTGTGCCGTCTCCAAGGTTTTGCACCAGGAGGGGATGAACGTGTACTGATTGTGTATTTGTAAGTTAGATTCAGGCGTTCTGGTTTATTAGGAAGCGGATCAGGCTGGTTTGGTTTGATTTCTCAAAAGACAAGAGGATCAGGCTGGTTTGGTTTCTCGAAAGAGAAGAGGATCATGCTGGTTGATTTCTCGAAAGAGAAGAGGATCATGCTGGTTGATTTCTTGAAATAGAAGAGGATGAGGTTTGGTTTCTCGAAAGAAAAGAGGAGTTTGGTTGATTTCTTGAAAGAGAAGAAATGAATTTAAATTTGCAGTCGCTTTGATAGTGACGGAGCCGGATGGAAGAAGAATATGTTTTGCAAATTTTATTACCAGGGATTGGAAATGGTAGAATTGGTGCGCAATTAACGGATTTTGAACATATAGGAATACAATTGCGGGAATTTATAGGATTTAATAAAGGAATGTTAATTAGGATAAGGAGCGGCATCTTTGGATTTTTACGATAAATATCAGGATCTTTACAATATAGTTAGGAAACAAACACATAGGATGAGGGTTAAGAATGTAACTATATTAGGTAACGCTAGAGAAGAAATAGAAGCAAAGTATGTCAAATTACCAAACTATCCTGCTTATATAAAAGGCCTATATAACATTCTTTCCAAAATTAATTTGAAAACAGTCACTACTTCAGATAATAATAGCAAACTCTTTTAGGCAATCCAAAAGATCAAGTTGATAGGTAGGATAGGTCGGAAACTTCTATAATTAATTGTAAAAATTGTGAGCAAATATATGTAGGGCAAACTAAACGACCAATCATAATTCGCTTTAAAGAACATTTAGCTCATATAAAATACAAACGTTGGGCCAACTCTGCCATAGCTCTACACATTTTGATAAAAATCATGTAATAGATAAAGTATCCTTAATCAAACATAATAACCACGAACTTGATTGCTATGAAAGTTTATAGATCTTCCAAAACAAACAAATTCTAATGAATAATGACGATCAAGGACGTTTAGGCTACTCAGAACTCATTAAACTTTCATAACTTTCACTTACACCAGATAAGCAACGAAGCGTTACTCGCTGATGGTATGTATCTACCAGAAATTTTCTTTTGTACGTCCCAGTCGACCGCTGATGGTGATAGCTTAGCTATTTAAACGCGTTCGGTGTTTTTTAACTTTGTGTAGTACATGGGTGTATTTTGCTTGTTACTGTTGGAACCACAGACTTATCGTGAACTACCAAAAGATCATACAAGAAGTTTCTTTTGAAAACTAAAGAACTGTCTAAATTATCATCCATCCCTGAAGAAATAAAAAGGAAACTAACTAACTCTGAACCTGTTCCACCAAATCAATACGTTCTACCACAAATCCATAAACTTAATGTTCCTTTAACGTCTATTGTTACATCTCTATAGGTAAAACATCCCATTATATTAAAAATTCTTCATTGAAAAAATACATAATTTCAAAATTGAAGAGGGCGATATAATGGTCAGTTTTGATGTTGTTTCACTTTTTACAAAAGTCCCTCTAAAAGAAAGTATTGAATATATTGATCACATTTTTCCAAACGATGTAACAATTCTTTTCACTGCCTTACCACGACTTATTTTCAGTGGAATAATAAATTCTATAGACAGCTTGAAGGTGTAGCAATGGGTAGCCTCTTTAGTCCTTTATAGCTAATTTTCACATGGAAAGATTTAAAACCATAGCGTTACAAGATGCAGCTAAAAAACCTCTAGTCTGGAATAGATGTGCAGACGACACCGTTTCTTGACATACTAATATCTAAAACTAATAAATCACTATCTCTTAAGGTATACAGATAGCCGACACGTTCATAGATACCTTCATTAATTATCAAACCGCCATTCACGTCAAAAAAATAGTATAATTAAATCTTTAGTGGATCGAGCAAAACGAATTGGTGATCCTAAATTTTTGAAAAATGAATGTTAATATTTAACAAAATCCTTACAAGCTAATGAATATTCACTTGATGATATTAACACATTCGCTACCGTGTGTATCGTTTAGGATACACTGAGTAGTGCTTATCACAGGCCGGGTGTATCCTAATTGATGCACCAAGTATTATTGTTCTAAACAGTGGTGTATTCATTAGAATACACCGCCCATAAGAAATACATTAGCTTAGGGTTTATGTGACCTGGCACTATAAAGAGCAACTTAAAGTTGTGGCCTGGAAGGCCAATGAATTGGGACCAGCCTCACTTTTTTCTAAAACTTGTGTTGCATAAAGATTTGTCTCATCAACTATTTCATTTAAAACTTGAGTAGTCAAAAACAGAAGAAAGTAGTCTATCGGGTCTGCCGACGCCAAAATCCCACTAGTGTTGGGATCCATTCCACTGGATCCAGTGAACTGAAATATCTTTTGGTTTCCAATGGGATCGGTCCATGCAATATTGTCAAACATATTTCTTGGTTGGGGACTGGCTATATTGGTATTTGTTTGGGGTGATGGAGAACGGCTGGTGGCCATATGGTTATCGGATTGGGGCGATGGAGATCGGCTTATAGCTCTACTTGTACTTGATAAGGGTGATGGAGATCGGCTAATAACCCTATTTCTTTTCAGTTAGAGTTTTGAAGTCGAAGCACTAACTTGTACCATTGAATCATCACTGTCACTATCATACGTTTATGACTCTTCCTGGGAGTGTGGATCCGCATCGGAATCACCCAAATCTTCGTCACTCATATCCGTGTCAGGGTATTTCCTTGTTTCATGCATTTTTTCCAATTTACTGTCTTTATAGGTTCTTTTATACATTTTGCACTTTATCACTATAGTCTCTAATTACTTTTATCCTTATTTTTATTCTTTTATAGATCACTAACACTTGAAAGCCTCCGCCTCTGTAACAACAGTTTATTTACGTACATTTTTGCATTGACTGAGAAAATGGAGCGTAAGCTATCCTTTTATTTCTTATTCTAGAAAAGATAGATTAGGCTCTGAACCAGTACAAAAGTGATCGTAGGTCAAAACTAGAAGAGATCGCAGCTCGTCAATCTAAAACAAAGAAAAACCACATAATATACTAGTACATATACTATAAACTAGTACTATACTAGGAGCTATAATGTAGGTACAGTCTGGATATAGGCTCGCTCTTCGAACATTTGGCTCGGGATTATACAGTATATTGGACAACTGGGTTACATGTGTTTGGATAAAACGGACCCTATCCCAGACTTCGGCCGAATTAAAACCTAATTTTTGCATAATAAATATTACCATTAGGCTCTCCCGGACTAATATTTTGTCGAGATGAGTATTGCATGAAAGATTTTAGAAATATATCTGAAATCCTTGCCACAGCTTTATCAAGAAAGTTATAAGTAGCGTTTTGTAACATTTCTGTAACTATTGCACACGAAAACAGGATTGCAATCCCCATACAATTCCACGAACTACTCTTTTGAAAGGGAAGTTAACGATTTGAGGTCACCGTCTTTTAAATTACTATCATTAACGAATCTCCTCTCAGTCGTAGGCGCGCTTATCTTAATCCGCTAACCATTGCTTTATTACATTACTACTATTAACCCAATACATTTAAAGAAATTAGTCCAATACAGAATTAAATTAATTAGGATTGTTCAATATTGCAGCAATGTAATTTGATTTTAGTCATCATTATTGTATTTAACCCTGCGTTACCCGCAGAGTGAGCGCGGAACTCGCCTTTTTAATTGTTTCGTCACTACAATAAGAGTCTTGCACTAATCGACCCGCCCGTCCAGTTAATCGCCACCAGTAGTGTTAGGTACAATTGTATGTGAGTGGTTTTGCCGCTGTAACGCGTTCAGTTCAACTGAAGAGTTCTTAGTGCGTGCATGTCGTTATGTTTTGTGTTTTTGTGGAGTAATGTTGTGTTTTATATTGTTTTCTAAGTGGTTGGGTTAAAAGTGGATCCTAAAGAAGAAGCAAGACTTTTTAAAATATTTGAAGAGCTGGAGCAAGAAGAACTGCTTGATAAAGAACATAGAGTTCCAGAAGAAAAATTGGAGGATACAGACCGTGACGAAGACTGTGTCGAAAATAATTTGGACTTCGATTCATCCGCGGACGATTCTGATGATTCTGAGGATGGCCCAAATTATATAGGTAAAGACAAGAAGACAAGTTGGAAAATTCACAGAAAACGTTTGAAGCGTGGAACTTATTTATAACGGACCAAATTATTGAAGAAATTGCCCGATGTAAAAATATTTATTTATCTAGTATCCGTGAGAATTTTTTCCGTCTGAGGGATGTTATGAATATAGATGCTGAAGAGATTTAAGCTGATTTTGGTATCTAATACATGGCAGACATTTTAAAGTCAAGACATACGAACCTGAATGGTTTATAGGCTACTGATGCAACAGCTCCTGAATTATTTACGCTGGTAATGACCAAAAACTGCTTTTATTTGTTACTAAGTTAGTTGCGTTTTGACGACATTTCCACTGGAGCTGCAAGAAGGAAATTCAACAAACTTGCCCCGATAAAAAACATATTTGGAAAGTTTCAAGAAAAATGCAAGGCTTGTTACACTCCAGGCGAAAACTACACGATTGACGAAATGGAAGGGTTCCGTGGACGTTGTAGCTTTCGACAATGTACAGGGTGACCCGAACTCGACGGTCGAAACGAAAACAGCAGATTCCTCTGACCAAATGAAACAAAAAATTTTTAATAAATGTAGGGTCTATTGTTTCTGGTTTTCATAATACAGTGTTTTTTAATTTTTTCGATTTCGCAGAGTTGCCATAAAAAATGACCCTGTATGTTCCAAACTAGAGGAGTTACAGAAATATGCCCAAGGAACAATGTGTGTTATAAACAATTCGTTGCCATGGATTTATACAAAACAATTCATGTACAGGAAAGTAACAACATTCGTTAGGTGGCCGAGGGTTAGCTCTGCTGGTTTGCAGTTATTATCCCTCTGAAGTTATGAGTTCAGATCCCGGCAGCGCAAAGTTTTTTTTTTCGAAAAATGGCTCAACTGTGGTCATAATTCGAAAACTAGTGTGTTAACCTCCCACTTCAGTTAAAGCTTACAGAATACAGAAGTTTTTCCTTTTTCCTACATTAAGTGGGTCCACATAAAAGACTACTGCTCTTGGAAATGCGTCATAAAGTTTGAAAAAATCTTATGTTGAAAATGGTAAATAATGAATTTGTTTCGAATCGATTCAAGATTTCGGAAGGAAATTTCGTGCTCTTCAAATTTTACCTTGCAGGGTTTTTATGGTAACTCTATTAAATCGAAAAAATTTAAGAACGCTCTGTATCTTGAAAACAGGTAACAATAGACCCTACATTTATTAACAATTTTTTGTTTCATTTGGTAAGAGGAATCGGCTGTTTTCGCTTTGACTATCGAGTTCGCATTACTCTATATACCAATCAAGTCCAACAAATACGGAATTAAGATTTTTGCATTGGCAGATAGCCGTTTAGTTTACACAGAAAATGGATATTTACGCTGGCAAACAACTAGAGGATCCATTTATGATTGACAACTGCTCACCCAGTGTGTAAATCGTTTGTGTGAGCCAATAGCAAACTCTGAGCGAAGCATAACGTATGATAACTAGTTTACGTCAGTTTCTTTAGCTCTAGACCTCCCAAAAAATTAAAGATTAACTTTGGCTGAAACGATGCGCAAAAACAAGCGTGAAATTCCGCAAACCTTTATTGCAATTAAAGAGAGAAAGATATGTAGCAGTATGTTTGTTTGTGGATGAGATTGCATATTAGTGTCCTATGTTCCTAAGGTAAATATAAATGTCTTGCTGTTATCTACATTTCATGATTGATCCGGAATCAGGTTATGCATTTAAACCAGAAGTTGTAACTGATTACAACAGAAATAAATCAAGAGTTGATACAGAAGATTAGCTAAAATGCATTGCAAATGACACTTGTAGGTGGCCTAGGACAGTATTTGTTTCAGTGCTCAATATCGGTTTTGTCATATTTAGTTCCAACAGTCTAGATCAGTGTTTCTCAAATTTGTTTGTCTAATGGCACACTAAAATTATTAAACAAAATTCACGGCGCTCCTACTATTTATTTTTGCTTTTTGACAGTTAGTAAAGATATGAAGGATGAGAAGTCTTTGAAAAAAATTAAGGTTTTTTAAAGTAAGTTTATTTCCAAACAACATAAAAACGTTAAAAACAAAAGTTATTATAAATAAAGGTACCTGGTGATAAAATGTGAACTTAATGTGAAGTATGCGCTTGACTGTGTTTGCATATTTCCTTGATGTTAGGTTGTGTCATTTTCAAAGGACTTCAGTCTTTCTCTCTTCTTTATTTTAATACTTACGAGTGCAGAGAATCCCACTTCACAGAGATACGATGTGGAAAACTGCAATAAAATATTAAGTGTTTTGACCCCATTCCTTTATAATTGTTATCCAAAATGAATTCAGACTCATTTCTGAATGCTTCAATCTTAACGTACTATCGTACGTACACCAATTAATTCTTTATCTTCTGCAAAACTGAACTCACGTATTTCTGATGTTGTCTCTGCAAAAGGATTTTCAAACCAGTCGTACAAATCAAGTGATATTCCATGGAAAATAATGGTTAATTTTTTCTTCTAACGACGTTAAATGACTAAATAATTTTTTGCAAATCTGTATTATTATATTTTGCTTTGGCAACTTGTTCAAGGCCTATCGTCTTTGCTACCCATGATTCAGGATGAATGAAGCAGTGAGTTGTTACAATGTTTTCGTTTTCCTTCTTAGCGTATGTAACAAATCATTTTACAGTTCCAGTCATTGAAGGAGCGCCATCTGTGCATTCACCCACGCAATATTTTCATGATAGACCATTTGTATTAAAATATGCCTTCAACATATCAGAAACATCTTTTCCCGTCGTAGTTTTTTCGAATTTCCTGCAGCCTAAAAATTCTTCCAAAATTTCATAATCTTCAATAAATTAAGTGAAGACAAGTAATTTTTCTTATCACCGATATCAGTTGACTCATCCAATTGCAAACTAAATAATTTCGATTCGATTATTTTACCTATAGTGTTATTTGACAAAGGAATCTTTTTTATTTCTGCTTCTGCTTCAGTACCAAACATTGTTCTCACAATTGCTGTACAAGCCGGACGAATCAAAGTTTCGCCAATAGTATGAGGCTTTATTTCTTTCGCGATTATTTCGACGACTGTTGAACACGGTCAGCAATTGTATATTTTTTACTTCGTTTTTCTTGTAATTTTATCAGATCTTAGAAATATTCAAGGGGTTTCTTAGACCAGTGATCATATTTTGTGGAGAAGTCTCGCAATAGTTTACTGGGAACCACAGCTTCATTTGATAAAACCAAACCACACACAATACATTTAGGTCTGGAAATTAAATTTTTACCACATCAGGTAAATCCAATTTTTAGGCAGCTGTCTTGATATACGCGAGTTTTTGCATTCTTTTTTAACGCAACATTTTTACGAGAACTTATTGTTTCGGTTTCTGGTGTTTCAAGAGTGCTTGTTTGTTGCTCAACGTTAAAAATAGTCAAATCTTCAATAATAGAGATCTCAATTTTTGATGATTTACTAGTGCTAAATGATTCCTTAGCTTTCGTACAAGTAGCCACTTCTCGATCATTAGAATCTTCACATTTTCTTTTTTTAATGAAAAAATTATTCATGGTATTGAACGACATAATTAACTTCAATATTTTATTATAAATTTCAAGTACAAGGTAATAATTTATTTTTTCTTGCTGTGAAGAGGAAACATATTTGTATATGATGCTTTTTCGTTATTGTCAGAACATATAACAATAATAAAACAACTACTTACTGCATTCAACGCGTTTCGTACTGCACTTCTACTCGTTGCACAAAATAGAACAGACGACCAGAACCAGTTCGTTTTATACAGTATTTACGTGTCGGCATTTACTGAGTCACTGAGACAAGTGGTGAAGTAACAAGATTAGTAGAAAAGACATATTGAGAGTGGGAGTTATAAAATAGTGGGAAAGTGAGACGTAGAGATTGATAAATGAAATAATAAACCATAGAAGTAAATAAAATAGAAACATAAAAAACGGAATTGTAATAAAAAACTAACATTCAATTTTTATTTAATTTGATTTAATACTTTAATTCAATTATTTTAAGTAATTTTAATTTAATTATTTAAAATTGCGCGGCACACTTTGTAACGAAACAAAATTTCCGTTACAAAAAATACATTTTTGTGCGTGCACGAAGCCAGGTGTGAGTCCAGATCTATTCAAGTAAGTTTGTTAATTAAGCAAATTAATTCGAGTTAGCTACTGTTGATAAATTACCGTCCGCTATTCTGCTACTTTTTTTAAACAAGATACAAGTTGTAAACCTTATATGTGTAGCTATTTCATTTATGGAAAACATATTTAAGTAAATTTGTGTCCAATTATCCGATAAGCGTGTTATCAACGAGTTTCTTTGCAGCTTAGAAACACTACCGTTACCGTCTTAATTAAGTCAGTATTTCTACTAATATTAACTGGCTATCTGTACGATAATTATTTTTAAACCTTTATAGGTGAACATTTCATCCGTGAGTAACCGTTTACAAATAAAATTGTTTCAAACCACGAATCAACTGCATTGAGTTTGACCTAAACATTAGCAGACATATCTTTTCATT
Source organism: Vesta saturnalis (assembly GCA_036346205.1). Lineage (NCBI taxonomy): Eukaryota > Metazoa > Arthropoda > Insecta > Coleoptera > Lampyridae > Vesta > Vesta saturnalis. The sequence goes on from JARFJB010001921.1 coordinate 312,879, forward strand.
GTATGCGATTGCATAATTAGGATTTTTTTTCTTGTGTTTAGATCGAAAGTATTTATCCTATAGTTTCAACGTCGTCCTGATTAATTTTGTTGCCGTCCGTTTAGAGTGTTTAGACAGATAAGATCAGGAATAATTAATCTATTGATTCAACCGCGATTTCTTTTCTACAGCTCTAAATGCGGAATGAATTGCTACCGCTTTTGGAAGAAGTACCTTTACTAACAAGACAACAAATGTTTCTTCAACAAGATGGGGCTCCTCCTCATTTTAGTCGACAGGTGACACCTATATATATATATATATATATATATATATATATATATATATATATATATATATATATATATATATATATATATATCGATTTTAATTTTTTTTACCACAATTAAGAGGACAAAAAACTGTATATTAGAACAAGTTAATAAGGCCTACAATAGCAGTTTTTTAGGGTCAAACATTAAGAAAAAGTGCTAGGAATTTTTTTATTGAAAATATTTCTACGCCACTGTCTTCAGCATCTTTCAAAACAGATGGATACCAATTTTCGTTGAAAAATGTAGAATAGAAAAAAAATTATGAATTAAGAACATCTACTAGAACAAGATTTATTGTAACAAACAATCTGAAAAATGAAACAAAACTAAACATTATTTTATGTATTATGTTACAATGAAACAAAGAAATACTAAATAGTAGAAGCTTCCACAAGATCTCCTTGAAGTTCAATGCATTTTTCATATCGCCTTAAAAGATTTCTTTGTACCATTCTAAGTTGGCCTTGAGTTATTTCAGCGCAAGCGTTTCTTATTCGAACTCGAAGATCTTGGATTGTTTGAGGCCGCGATTTATACACTTTATTCTTGATTATACCCCATAGGAAAAAAATCTAATGCGGTTAGGTCTGGAGATCTTAGTGGCCATTCTGCTAATGGGCTATTACGACCTATCCAACAGTTCTCAAAGTTAGTATTCAACCATTTCCTCACCATAGCGGCATTATGCACAGGACTCCCATCCAATTGAAAATGTAAATTCATATGATCTCGTAGTGGAATATTTTCCAGAGCGTTCATGAAATCATGTTCCAGGAATTCCAAAAAAAGTTGTGAATTTAAATTTTGCTCAAAAAGGAAAGGTTCAATAAACCTTTCGTTGAGAATGCCACACCACACATTCACCTTTTGGGAATATTGACTTCTGCAGTTAATTACCCATTCCGGATTTTTATTAGACCAATGACGTTGGTTTTGAGATGAAAGCACTCCATTGGTAGTGAAAGTGGCTTCATCACTGAACAGTATATGGTTTAGAAAATTGCCAATGTTGAGATATTCCCCTTGAGACCACAAACAAAACTCAATTCTTCTTTCAGCATCACCTAGTCGTAGAGTATGCAAAAACTTTGGTTTATACGGTTTAATTTTGTTCTTTTTAAGACGTATGGTTTCTTTACGCACATTCAAGTCTACACTTGCTACTCTTAAGCTGTGCCTAGGATTGTTGTGGAAGTAATTTAAAATCGCACGATCATTTTGACTCACCCGTTGACGTCGATTATTATTTGCTTTCGATAGATGTAGTGAAACTGTACCTGTTTCATCAAAGACTTTATTGATGTTGTAAACTGTACTGCAGCTTATTGGGTGTCTGTCAGGACGTCTATTATTAAATTTTGTAGCAGTTTCTCTGACCGTATGGGCATTGTCTCCAGTTAGACGTATTATTTCAATTTTTTCGCGTAAACATAATTGTTGCATAATTATAAGTCTTTATTTTCATAGAGAAATATTAAGTCTAATCAGTTTGACGTTTCAGAATGTTGCCATGGAATTCCATGGCAGGCTGATTTGGCCATTCTCGCTGTAAAACATGTTATATTGTCATTGAGATTTTGATAAAGTAAAATCTGTTTTGAAAGATGCTGAATACAGTGGCGTAGAAATATTTTCAATAAAAAAATGCCTAGCACTTTTTCCTAATTTTTGACCCTAAAAAACTGCCATTGTAGGCCTTGGTTTCATGAATTTAAATGTATTACCTTGTCCTAATATACAGTTTTTTATCCTCTTAATTGTGGTAAAAAAATTAAAATCGAATCATAAATAACAATTTTATACGAGTGTTCTGGTTTTAAGTGGGCCACACAGTATATATATACATATATATATATATATATATATATATATATATATATATATACATATTATTTTAATCACTGGAGTTGTTAATCTTGTTTTACCACTACAATTTTTTCAGTGATAGCTGACTGTGTGTGACAAATTATTTTGTTAATTGACATCACCAAGCATTATAGTGCGCTTTGTTTTTTCAGCTGCCGAATAAATTAGAGGCTGAATCTTTCGATAACCACCCATTTTTTTGTATTATTTTGTCCGAGAAATATTAATTTAATTTGTCCCACTTACCCATGATAACAGAATTAACTTCTTTACTGACGCCGAGAGTTTGATTTGTATTTTTTTTTTATGTATCGTTTTGTTGTCTAATTTCCAACTTATAAAATTAAGTTTTTATTATTTATTCGTACGGTGTGTGAAATCGCAAGTCGGTCCCGCCTACGCGAGTGCAGGTTTTAAGAAATTGCATAGAGTGATTAGATTTTAAGGGTTTAAGGAAGTCACAGTAGGGCGATTTAAGATATACAGAAGCTCATATAATAAAGAACAAGCTACAGGGCAAGTATAAAACGAGAAATCGTGTAGTAAACAAGTGTAAACACCAGCTGATATTCATAGCGAGCAGCGACCTTGGGAGAGCGCAAGAGCGGCATTTCAAAATTCTAGGTACAGCGCGATCACGGTAAGTGGCAAATAAGTTGTGAACTTAAACGAGTGCAAATTCCGAAGTACAGCGCGATCACGACAAGGGCCGGTTTTAAAAAGGAAAAGCCAGGACGACGTGTGCGGGAGTGTGGTACGGGTGAGACAACAGAGTGTCGGCCGTGTGTATAGGTAACGAACCAAGTGAATTCCCACTCTTAGACTGAATCTAAAAGGCAAGTGAAGTACGTCACGCAAATCGACCGGGACAAGAAACATAAAGTAAATGAATGATAACACAACTAAAGGCAGATCATCCAGTACCGGATCATTAAGAGAATACCTACAAAAAGGAAAAGAAATAGAAGCCAATCAAGAGGAAAAGCAAGTACAAGAAGATACTGCAAAGCAAAAACGCAGCAAAGGAATGCTGAGGACCCCCAGAAACAAGAAGAACAAAGCACAAACATGGATAAGATTGAACAAATACTACGAGCATAAACTTACAGCTAGCGGAAATCAAAGAGGATGTGAAAAGCACGAAGAAGACATTAAAATCATAAATACCCAATTGAACTCTTATGGAGAAGAAATTCGCATGATGAAAGAAGAACAATCCAAACGAGAAGCCGAGTGGGAGCAGGAAAAGACCTCATTAAGAAATGAGATAAAGACACTGAAACTTAAAATGGAAGGGCAGGAAAAGAGCCATAGAAGAAATAATTTAGTGATCAAAGGAGCCAACTTTGAGGACCACAACCTAACGCAAGAGGTTAAAAACTTCCTACAGAGTGGGATGGGAATTAAGACCGAGATAGAAGAAGCATATAAGGTTGGGAAAGGAAAGCCAATACGGTAATAGTCAAATGCAAAATTTTGAGCAAAAACTGGAAATCCTAAAACAGAAACCGAAACTACCACGCAAGTATACATTGATAGTGATCTTACGCAAAATGAACAGAAAATACAAGCAGCCATACGGAATGTGGCAAGGGAGGAAAAAATAAAGGGAAGAAAACCCAAATAGGCTACCGAAAGCTAACAGTGAACGGGTGAGATATAAATGGTCGGATGAGAAAGGAGGCAGTCTGGTTCAAGAAGACACCAAAAACTAACCAAAAGGAACCGGATGGAAACGAAAATGGGCACGAACAAGTCTACACTTGCTACTCTTAAGCTGTGCCTAGGATTGTTGTGGAAGTAATTTAAAATCGCACGATCATTTTGACTCACCCGTTGACGTCGATTATTATTTGCTTTCAATAGATGTAGTGAAACTGTACCTGTTTCATCAAAGACTTTATTGATGTTGTAAACTGTACTGCAGCTTATTGGGTGTCTGTCAGGACGTCTATTATTAAATTTTGTAGCAGTTTCTCTGACCGTATAGGCATTGTCTCCAGTTAGACGTATTATTTCAATTTTTGCGTAAACATAATTGTTGCATAATTATAAGTCTTGATTTTCATAGAGAAATATTAAGTCTAATCAGTTTGACGTTTCAGAATGTTGCCATGGAATTCCATGGCAGGCTGATTGGCCATTCTCGCTGTAAAACATGTTATATTGTCATTGAGATTTTGATAAAGTAAAATCTGTTTTGAAAGATGCTGAATACAGTGGCGTAGAAATATTTTCAATAAATGCCTAGCACTTTTTCCTAATTTTGACCCTAAAAACTGCCATTGTAGGCCTTGGTTTCATGAATTTAAATGTATTACCTTGTCCTAATATACAGTTTTTTATCCTCTTAATTGTGGTAAAAAAATTAAAATTGAATCATAATTAACAATTTTATAGGTGTGTTCTGGTTTAAGTGGGCCTCACAGTATATATATATATATATATATATATATATATATATATATATATATATATATATATATATATATATATATATATATAAATATTGCACCCACTACAGTGAGTAATTCTATTTCGACTAAAATAATTTTTTATTAACAGCAAGTAGCCGATCATTAATTACCAATATTTTTTTCTGATTTTTTTTGTCTTATAATTTTGGATCTTGTACGATCTGTTATTTAAGTTGTCAGATCATAACATTTATTTTAGTTATACCGTTAGGCTGTCTCAAACAAGTTACAAGGGTTAATTAGTTTCTATTTTTTTACGAATTTAGTTTTGGTTTTCCGTCGCCGTTGACAATTATTATATATACATATATATATATATATATATATATATACAGTGTGGCTCACTTAAACCCAGAACACTCCTGTAAAATTGTTATTTATGAATCAATTTTAATTTTTTTTACCACAATTAGATTTTTTTGTCTTATAATTTTGGATCTTGTACGATCTGTTATTCAAGTTGTCAGATCATAACATTTATTTTAGTTATACCGTTAGGCTGCCTCAAACAGGTTACAAGGGTCGCCGTTGACAATTATATATATATATATATATATATATATATATATATATATATCGATTTTAATTTTTTACCACAATTAAGAGGACAAAAACTGTATATTAGAACAAGTTAATACATTTAAATTCATGAAACCAAGGCCTACAATGGCAGTTTTTAGGGTCAAAATTAAGAAAAAGTGCTAGGAATGTTTTATTGAAAATATTTCTACGTCACTGTCTTCAGCATCTTTCAAAACAGATGGATACCAATTTTCGTTGAAAATGTAGAATAGAAAAAAATTATGAATTAAGAACATCTACTAGAACAAGATTTATTGTAACAAACAATCTGAAAAATGAAACAAAACTAAAATTTATTTTATGTATTATGTTACAATGAAACAAAGAAATACTAAATAGTAGAAGCTTCCACAAGATCTCCTTGAAGTTCAATGCATTTTCATATCGCCTTAAAAGATTTCTTTGTACCATTCTAAGTCGAAGATCTTGGATTGTTTGAGGCCGATTTATACACTTTATTCTTGATTATACCCCATAGGAAAAAATCTAATGGGGTTAGGTCTGAAGATCTTAGTGGCCATTCTGCTAATGGGCTATTACGACCTATCCAACAGTTCTCAAAGTTAGTATTCAACAATTCCCTCACCATAGCGGCATTATGCACAGGACTCCCATCCAATTGAAAATGTAAATTTCATATGATCTCGTAGTGGAATATTTTCCAGAGCGTTCATGGAATCATGTTCCAGGAATTCCAAAAAAAGTTGTGAATTTAAATTTTGCTCAAAAAGGAAAGGTCCAATAAACCTTTCGTTGAGAATGCCACACCACACATTCACCTTTTGGGAATATTGACTTCTGCAGTTAATTACCCATTCCGGATTTTCGTTAGACCAATGACGTTGGTTTTGAGATGAAAGCACTCCATTGGTAGTGAATGTGACTTCATCACTGAACAGTATATGGTTTAGAAAATTGCCATTGTTGAGATATTCCCCTTGAGACCACAAACAAAACTCAATTCTTCTTTCAGCATCACCTAGTCGTAGAGCATGCAAAAACTTTGGTTTATACGGTTTAATTTTATTCTTTTTAAGACGTATGGTTTCTTTACGCACATTCAAGTCTACACTTGCTACTCTTAAGCTGTGCCTAGGATTGTTGTGGAAGTAATTTAAAATCGCACGATCATTTTGACTCACCCGTTGACGTCGATTATTATTTGCTTTCAATAGATGTAGTGAAACTGTGCCTGTTTCATCAAAGACTTTATTGATGTTGTAAACTGTACTGCAGCTTATTGGGTGTCTGTCAGGACGTCTATTATTAAATTTTGTAGCAGTTTCTCTGACCGTATGGGCATTGTCTCCAGTTAGACGTATTATTTCAATTTTTTTGCGTAAACATAATTGTTGCATAATTATAAGTCTTTATTTTCATAGAGAAATATTAAGTCTAATCAGTTTGACGTTTCAGAATGTTGCCATGGAATTCCATGGCAGGCTGATTTGGCCATTCTCGCTGTAAAACATGTTATATTGTCATTGAGATTTTGATAAAGTAAAATCTGTTTTGAAAGATGCTGAATACAGTGGCGTAGAAATATTTTCAATAAAAAAATGCCTAGCACTTTTTCCTAATTTTTGACCCTAAAAAACTGCCATTGTAGGCCTTGGTTTCATGAATTTAAATGTATTACCTTGTCCTAATATACAGTTTTTTATCCTCTTAATTGTGGTAAAAAAAATTAAAATCGAATCATAAATAACAATTTTATACGAGTGTTCTGGTTTTAAGTGGGCCACACAGTATATACATATACATATATATATATATATATATATATATATATATATATATATATACATATTATTTTAATCACTGGAGTTGTTAATCTTGTTTTACCACTATAATTTTTTTCAGTGATAGCTGACTGTGTGTGACAAATTATTTTGTTAATTGACATCACCAAGCATCATAGTGCGCTTTGTTTTTTTTTTCAGCTGCCCGAATAAATTAGAGGCTGAATCTTCGCACCGTAACCACCCAATTTTTTTTTGTATTATTTTTGTCCGAGAAATATTAATTTAATTTGTCCCACTTACCCATGATAACAGAATTAACTTCTTTACTGACGCCGAGAGTTTGATTTGTATTTTTTTTTTTTGATGTATCGTTTTGTTGTCTAATTTCCAACTTATAAAATTAAGTTTTTATTATTTATTCGTACGGTGTGTGAAATCGCAAGTCGGTCCCGCCTACGCGAGTGCAGGTTTTAAGAAATTGCATAGAGTGATTAGATTTTAAGGGTTTAAGGAAGCCACAGTAGGGCGATTTAAGATATACAGAAGCTCATATAATAAAGAACAAGCTACAGGGCAAGTATAAAACGAGAAATCGTGTAGTAAACAAGTGTAAACACCAGCTGATATTCATAGCGAGCAGCGACCTTGGGAGAGCGCAAGAGCGGCATTTCAAAATTCTAGGTACAGCGCGATCACGGTAAGTGGCAAATAAGTTGTGAACTTAAACGAGTGCAAATTCCGAAGTACAGCGCGATCACGACAAGGGCCGGTTTTAAAAAGGAAAAGCCAGGACGACGTGTGCGGGAGTGTGGTACGGAGTGAGACAACAGAGTGTCGGCCGTGTGTATAGGTAACGAACCAAGTGAATTCCCACTCTTAGACTGAATCTAAAAGGCAAGTGAAGTACGTCACGCAAATCGACCGGGACAAGAAACATAAAGTAAATGAATGATAACACAACTAAAGGCAGATCATCCAGTACCGGATCATTAAGAGAATACCTACAAAAAAGGAAAAGAGAAATAGAAGCCAATCAAGAGGAAAAGCAAGTACAAGAAGATACTGCAAAGCAAAAACGCAGCAAAGGAATGCTGAGGACCCCCAGAAACAAGAAGAACAAAGCACAACCATGGATAAGATTGAACAAATACTACGAGCATAAACTTACAGCTAGCGGAAATCAAAGAGGATGTGAAAAGCACGAAAGAAGACATTAAAATCATAAATACCCAATTGAACTCTTATGGAGAAGAAATTCGCATGATGAAAGAAGAACAATCCAAACGAGAAGCCGAGTGGGAGCAGGAAAAGACCACACTAAGAAATGAGATAAAGACACTGAAACTTAAAATGGAAGGGCAGGAAAAGAGCCATAGAAGAAATAATTTAGTGATCAAAGGAGCCAACTTTGAGGACCACAACCTAACGCAAGAGGTCAAAAACTTCCTACAGAGTGGGATGGGAATTAAGACCGAGATAGAAGAAGCATATAAGGTTGGGAAAGCGAAAGCCAATACGGTAATAGTCAAATGCAAAATTTTGAGCAAAACTGGAAATCCTAAAACAGAAACCGAAACTACCACCGCAAGTATACATTGATAGTGATCTTACGCTAAATGAACAGAAAATACAAGCAGCCATACGGAATGTGGCAAGGGAGGAAAAAAATAAAGGGAAGAAAACCCAAATAGGCTACCGAAAGCTAACAGTGAACGTGAGATATAAATGGTCGGATGAGAAAGGAGGCAGTCTGGTTCAAGAAGACACGCCAAAAACTAACCAAAAAGGAACCGGATGGAAACGAAAATGGGCACGAACAAGGACAATGCAAATAGGAAATATGAATTGTTGAAAATCGGGACTTGGAACGTTAAGAGTATGACTGGGAAAGAAGCAGAACTAGTGAGAGAATTTAAAGATTCCAAACTGAAAATATTGGGAATAACAGAAACTAAAAAGAAAGGACAGGGATGTACAGAAACAGAAGGGGGAAATATCCTAATATATAGTGGCGTAAACAAAGAAGACAGAGCGAGAGCAGGAGTAGCATGCCTGATTGCAGAAGAATGGAAAGAGATGATAAAAGCTGGGAATGTTACTCAGAAAGAATACTAAAAATAGAGTTAGAAATACCAATTGAAGAAGAAACACTGCTCAATATAATAGTAGTATATGAACGAAGACGCGAAAAAGAGAGTAAAGAAAAATTTTATGAAGAACTACAAGAGGCCTGGGACTCTACAAGAGGCACAAGTATACTAGTAGGAGACTTCAACGGAGAGTGGGGAATAATAGCAAAAATATGCAGACGTAATTGGCAAAGAAGGGAAGATATGTTGAATGACAACGGAAGAAGACTCCTAGAGTTTTGCGTTGGAAACAATCTGATTATCACTAATACCATATTCACATAAAACAATCCACAAGTTCACTAGAAGAATGGCTAGCAGGAACGAAGAGTCGATAATAGACTACATAATTGTACCAGATAGCATTAGAAAACTTATAAAAGATACTAGAGTACGGAGGAAACCGGAAATAGACAGTGACCACTTCCTGTTAGTATCAGAAATAAAAATGAACCACAACACCAAACAAACGGAATTCGTAGAACGGCCAAACACAAATGCAGAAAAAATTAAGATTCATAAACTTCGGGAGACTGGATACATACAAAAATACCAGGAGCTTATCAAACAGGAAGTAGACAAAGACAAAGAAGAAGAAGACGGAAATATAGAACAAATGTGGGGAAATTTCAAGAGAGTGGTGCTAACAGCAGCAGAGAAGAGCAGGATTAAACCCAACAAAAAACAGACAGCATGGTGGACAACAGAGGTAAAAAACGAGATAAGAAAGAAAAAGGAACTATGGTATAGATATCTGAACACCAACCAGCAGACAGACCTAGAACTATACAAACAGCAGAGGAACATAGCAAAACAGACCGTAAGAGCTGCTAAAAACCAAGCATGGGAAAAATTTGGCGAGACCATGGAGAATAACTACAGAAACAACCAAAAACTATTCTACAAGGTAATGAAATCCTTCAGGAAGGGAAATAAGAACCCGCTGCCGCAAGTAGAAGACAACCACGGCAAGGTCATCACAAATCCTACCGAAATTATAAATAGATAGAGACAATACTTTATGGCTCTATTAGAGGGTACAGAAACCGAGGAAAAAAGAGGAGAAAACAAGGAAAACGACGAAATTAGAGCAGAAGCGAAGCGAGACAATAGTCGGACGGAAGTCCCAAAATACCCAATAACAGGAAAAGAGCTGCGGGAAGCAATAGACAAACTGAAACTCGGGAAAGCAAGCGGGCACGATGGAATCTTCCCAGAAATGGTAAGAACAATGGGAGAAGACGGGCTAAAAATGTTACTTAACATCATGAACAAAGTGGCAAGACAAGAGGATTCCGGAAGACTGGCAAACAGCCGTCATTCTGCCCATATTCAAGAAGGGAGACAGTAAAAAATGCGGGAATTATAGAGGAATATCCCTACTCAGCGTACCTAGAAAGCTATACGAAAGGATACTAGAAAACAGGCTGAGGAAACAAGTGGAACACCAACTTGAGGAATCGCAATGCGGTTTCAGGCCCGGACGAGGGACAAGCGACCTAATATTCAGCCTTAGGCAACTGACAGAGAGCCATAGAATATGATCAAAGGATCTACTGTTGCTTTATAGACCTAATCAAGGCATTCGACCGCATACAAAGAGAAGAAATATGGAAGGTACTGAGAAACAGGAATGTAAACGACGAATTAATAAGAAGCATACAGAGTCTATACAAAACATGCCGGAATTATATAAGAACAAACAACAGAAAATCGGAAACGTTCCTAACTAGACTAGGAGTCACTCAAGGAGGAACCTTGAGCCCGCTACTATTCATAATAGTGCTAGACGATATAATCAAGGAAGTGAAAGGACAAATCAAGAAATTCCACGCAGGATACTATAAGCTGAAACCCATATATATAACAGAAATGGCCTATGCGGATGATATGTTAATAATCGCAAACAATGAACAAGACCTACAACACAACATACACATATGGGACGAAGCACTGGAAGAAAGAAACATGAAGATCAACGTAGAAAAATCAAAGACAATGGTTATCGCAAGACAACGGGAAGACATCACGATAGAAGTGAAGAACCACATATTAGAACAGGTAGAAAGCTTCAAGTACCTGGGAACTACAATCGCAGCCGATGGGAAGCTAGAGGAGGAGCTCAACAGCAGAATCAAGACAACAAACAGAGTACACGGGGCGCTTTATAAAGGTCTTATGAACAAAAAAGAAATCTCTAAAGAAGTTAAAAGCAAAGTCTATAAAGCAGTATACATACCCACCCTCACATACGGCTGCGAGGCATGGACACTAAACGATAAACAGTATAACTGCCTTCAAGCAGTAGAAATGAAAGTGCTGAGGAAAATTAGAGGAGTAACAAAGCGAGACAGATACAGAAACGATAAAATCAGACAAGATCTGGAAACCAAACCATTGCGCCAACATATAGAAGAAAACAAACTAAGATGGTTCGGACACCTAATCAGGATGGAGGAGCAAAATGCAACCCAAATAATATGGAACTGCAAGACACAGGGAAAAAGACCAAGAGGAAGACCCAGAAACAAGTGGAACAACACAATAGGGAAAATCCTACAGGATAGAGGGAAGAGATGGACAGAAGCCGTAGAACTAGCAAAGGACCGGAAAGTATGGTGAAACTTGGTGAGAAGACCCCAACCCAAGACGGAACACCTCGACACCAATAATGGTATAAGAGGACAGGATTAAGAAGAAGATTATTTATCCGACATAGAAAATATTTGCTTCCGACATCCGTATCAGGAGTCATACTACTGAGACCGCGCATTTCCGACTCAACAACTACACAAGTCTTAAATACCAGCACGGATCTAAATCTTCAGAAACCCTGGTGGACCGACGTCTTCACTACTGATGCTTGGACCGCTTTTACTCCTTTAATTCTCCGCGAAGAGGAATTTAGGCCTCTATATCACCGTTTACCTAGATTGGCGCTCGAGTAACCCGATTATACCACGATAGTCCAACCGCAGTTAACCGCCCGCCCCTCTCAGATAATTTTGATAATAACTGACCGTTCATCGAAGGTAAAAGCGTTATAACTTGTGGCGTACTTGCGCCAACCTAAGGTGCCGCGGCACGGGCTTTGTGAACCACTGGTCTAGATGCAAAAGACTCAAGGTGATTATATCTTAAATGTTTGCCATCTTCTAATCTTGCAAATTAAACAATATTTAAGCCTACCTTTGACAGAAAAACCAGATATGGTAGAACCGGAGGTGACTGAAACTAGACCGAAATGTTCTTACTGTCCAAGGAAGAGAAACTACAAGACCAGTACGAAATGTGCCTAAGAACAATTTGTAAGAAGCATACTATTACTTATTGCACCGAATGTGTAATATCAGACTCCGAATAAATATAAGTTTGTAGTATGTAAGATTTCTATTTATATTTTGTTTCTTTTTGCGTTCAAAAGTTATTAAATTAGGTTAGTTTAAGTTTGATCAGCCTAACATTTAGAGGAGGCTGTAAATAAAGGAAGGTGTGCCGTTTTTCTAACCTCAATCTGTCTAAAGATGGAAATGAAAAAGAAAACTAAAATCTACGGTAACCTAGGAAATTCAAATCTACGGTAACCTAGGTTACCGTAGATTTTAGTTTCTTTTTTATTTCCATTTAATTAGGTTAGTTTAAGTTTGATTAGCCTAACATTTAGAGGGGGCGGTAAGTAAAGGAAGATGTGCCGTTTTTCTAACCTCAATCTGTCTAAAGATGGAAATGAAAAAGAAAACTAAAATCTACGGTAACCTAGGTTACCGTAGATTTTAGTTTTCTTTTTTATTTCCATTTAATTAGGTTAGTTTAAGTTTGATTAGCCTAACATTTAGAGGGCTGTAAATAAAGGAAGGTGTGCCGTTTTTCTAACCTCAATCTGTCTAAAGATGGAAATGAAAAAGAAAACTAAAATCTACCGTAACCTAGGAAATTCAAATCTACGGTAACCTAGGTTACCATTTTAGTTTTCTTTTTTATTTCCATTTAATTAGGTTAGTTTAAGTTTGATTAGCCTAACATTTAGAGGGGCTGTAAATAAAGGAAGGTGTGCCATTTTTCTAACCTTAATCTGTCTAAAGATGGAAATGAAAAAGAAAACTAAAATCTACGGTAACCTAGGTTACCGCAGATTTTGTTTTCTTTTTTATTTCCATTTTTTAAGTCTAACTATAAAAATGCCTTCGTTAAAACACGGCACACCATCCTCTATTTACCGCTTCGAAACATTTAGACCTTATGTTAATTTTTTGTTCCACTTTATGTAACAAAATAAAATATTTTGTTAGTAACAATATTTAATTTCTTTCGCCCAAAAATAATTTTTTTTGGGCAATATGGCGTGAAAAATTAAAGCACATAGTGAAGCACAACGCTCACCTGCGTGTAACGGTGCTATTTTAGGACCCGCGGATAACGTAGCTAATATCACATTCTAAATGTCACACTACACCTTGGTACCTATTTTCACACAAAGCGAGGTTGATAATCGGCATACATAAAATACTGGTAAGTTGAAAGAAATAAATACAATTTATCGCACTGTTGAATTTAGTTTAATGTAAATGAACTTAATTATTATATGTAATTTAAACAACAAAGAAACTTGCAGAGACTATTCAAATAAAACTTACCTACACAGAAATCTAGATATCATGGATGAACTAAAAGTACGTGTTGAACTTGAGTCGCAACAGGTTGCTATGAGAAAAATTATGGTGGAAATATTCTCATTTTTATACTATAATTAGATTATCTACTTAGTTGGGCATTTTCAACAAAAATATTTCTCTTGTGAATATCCATTTAAAAGTGTTTTGAACACTAAACACTTACATCTTGTTTTTGCTTATTAAAGGCTATGCTTGCGTATATTATATTAGTCTTTGATGCACTTTGTAAAATATATTTAACTAATTAGTACTATAAGAATAAAATATTCTTAGCTTGTATTTAGACAAAAAAAATGTATGTGGAAATATTAAATTTTCTTTTACGGAAAAGAAATCGTGACAGAATTCTTAGGGACGTCACTAAAACTTATAAACTAACAAAATAAAATATAAAGCATCAGGAAAGGAAACTTTTTAAAAGGAAGTGATAAAAAGCACCGGGGAAATTCGCAAACGCGACCGCATTATTAATATGAACAGGAAAAAGGGGTAGGGGGATGTTTCAACTTCATTCCTGGCTTTTAAATGTTTTTGAGATTCCTAGTGGGTTCGGCGTAACTATTTTCCTCTGGTGTGTCGAATTGAATAATATATGGCCGTAAGAAGGTAAGCAGAGTAGTCTCAATTTTTACGATATTCTTTTGAATGTGGTTCTCACGTTGCCATTCTACTATTCAATCTGAGAGAAATGCGGAAACGAGGCGATTTAAATTCATATTTCATCCCCTATAGAAAATTAATAACGTTGTGAAAGCGATTGAATAATTGAAAGATCTAATCGTTCTAATAATAATTTCAATTTCACGTTTTTACTTAAAAAATATTTTTAAATATAATGACGTAGAATTATATAATTGGAAATTTGGTCGATATTTTTCTCAATGTTCATTGAAGCAATGTTATAGAAATAAGCTAGAAATAATCACGTAACACGATCAGTTCCGTATAGAGATAATCTGCTACACTTTATTCTTTTAACGAACCTAATTTTTTCGTCGGCTGGAACATTTGTTGTCAGAAATTGAATACAATTGGGGATAAAGAATGAAAAATCTAACTTGTCACATTGGGTAATGAGTTTTATGAAAAAAGCTTGTGCGATATGAAATTCGCCATAATCTCATTAAAGAATCCATTTAAATTAGCGACACGGACGTTTAATTAGATGAAGAATTAACATTTCCTGTAATCTCATCAAGACTTAAGAAAGATGATTAAAAGTAGCTCTTTGTATAAAATAACTTTATTTCAGAAGACGATATTATCACTCCATTGAAATTAGAAACTTCTGTTAAAAGTCATTTTTTTTTACTAGATTGTTTTCAGATAAAGATATTAACAAAGTAAAGAAATGTAAATCGTTCAGTTATTGATGTTCAAAAAATTTTTTCCTAAGAAAAGGAACTTCAAAAGAAAATATGCAAAGTACAATTTTGCATAAGTCTGAAGTAACGTGTTTCTTTTAAATCAATATTCCTGACGACGGTCGGGCAACATAAATCCCAGAATTTTACATTCTGGGCGGATCAGGACTTAACATCGAATTCGAAGTATAAACGCACGCCTCATTCTGCAGAAACATCTATTGTCGAACAAGTTCCAGAAAAGTTTGATTATCCTTTCCAAAGAAATGTTACTCTTACATTTTCTACATCGGAGAAAAAGGTGACACAAATTCTTCATTCAACTTTCTTTTCGAAATAAAACAGGAAAAAGTTTCAGAACTGACGAAGTAATTTGTATTTAAAATTGCTTTCAATTTGTTTTTTCTATTGAAACATATATATTAAATTTTTTGCACAATAATTATAGACATACAATTAGTTTGCTTTCTTCAATATTAAAATTCAGAAAAAAATTTGTCATAAAATACATATTTTTATAATTTCAACTGAACTAAGTATATTACTTTTGTAATTTTAAGTAATTGGTGTAAAAAAATTGTAACTTTGCTTTTACAGTTTTAGATTAACAAAAAATGAGCTTTAACACATTTGAAGTGCTTTGTTTCAAACGGAAAAATTAGTGCAAACAGACTAAGGTTGAAGCTTGCGATATACAAATCGTCGGCCTAATGTGATAAGTGCATAACTCCAAAAATCATAATTTTACAGTAGAGAGGAAAAACTGATTTACCGCATTAATTGACAAGGATATTTTGTTCTTTTATAAATATGCTTTGTGGTATCGATTTTTATCCATGAAATCAAAATTATAGAAAAATACTAGAGCTGTGCAAAATTCATTTCCATATTCAAAATTTAACAGGGAGTTGTGCAAAAATCATATACAATAAAGAATTTAATAATCATTATATTATTATTGTTTTTATTAACTAATCGTACGTAGGTACATAAAAAAATATTTCTTGTTAGCAATTTACTAAAACGGAAGTGAAATAATGTAGCTTAGCGTTTGGAATGTCCGCTGTGGTGATCTCCGAGTCAAAATTTTAGGAGGGGGTGTGTAACAACCAATTTTGAGTTGTATTAAAATATACCGTAATTTATGTTCTTTGTTCACTTAGTTGTAAATATAACAAAAAATTTTATTATTAATGAATTATAGGTATGAAGTAGGCAACTTAATTTGCATTTTGGTGTAACTTAAGTGTATATTTTCTTAAGGGTTTATACTCCCACTTCTTTAAATTATTTTTTTCTGCACATATTTTCGCGCAACGCGTCATCATCTGACTTCCTAAGCGTCCATTTTTTCATTTCTTGTGGTACTCTGTTTGATGCATGAAGCCATTTTTGGATTTCCACCTAAATTTTGTGAAAAGTGCCATTGATTTAATGGTAAGAAATACTAAAATCTAAAACATTTGCTTTTCAGGCATTTTTTTTACTTTAACACTTTCATTTTACCACTTTTAATTGCACATTTAATTCTACTTTTACGAACGCTTTTATTTTATGAATGCGTTTTGCTTTTAATGCAGATCTAAATGTAGATCCCATTATTTATTTTGAACTTTCGAGAGAATGCAATAAACTTTGGATTATCCAAATTTCTTGAAGAGCAATTTATAAGAAATAAAATTCCATTTTGGTGAGATTTGCAACGTAAAGCATTGTTATTGCAATATATTGCATTGATACAAGGATTACATCACCTTGGTTGGCATTTCCGCATTTATTTTTTACAACACCAGGGGTTCTCAAGAAGATGTATTATATTTTGCAACAGGTATTTATAGGTTTAATGATTTCCTAGTATAAGGCTATTTTTAAGATATATTTTATATAACCCTAAATTTAACTGTTAATAAATATAGTTTGTATATATTTTTATCTTTTACATTTTGGTAAAATTTTTATTGTAAACCTCGGTTTAGTTATTCCGAGTAAAATTAAAAAATAACTTGGCGTCCGTGATCATTTTTATTAGTGTTACATTGCTGTTTCTATATTGATGTTAAGTGAAAATAACAATCATAAATTGTGGTAATTAAGCAAAACAAAAGCATGGACCGGCCTATTTTAAACTACCGACTGAGACAAAGGCAATATTTTTGGTGAACGGGTTGTATCTCGAGTTAGTTTAACGATTTGTTTTGGAGAACATTTAACACCCATTAATTTATTACATTTTTCAAACCTATTCAATCACGTCATTATAAGTGGCGCATCGAGCAAGAGACTTGATTTGCTTTCATTACCATTATTTAATTGTGCTGTTTATTTCTGCTCTTGTTTGTTTCAATTTCTATTGTTAGAGTTGACCATTTTAAAGGTATTGTAACAATTTATTATTACGATTGGATATTTTTATTGTATTTATAATTAGTGAAATTTTATTGTTTGTGTATTATTCGTTACCATGTCAAATTTGAATTATTTAGTAGACGTTCTACGTAGTGATAGAGTTAAATTATAGAAATATTAATGATGCGGAAAGGTTAACTGTTGACGAGAAACGTAAATTACTAAGGCACAAATTAAATTTAGAAAGGATTGGTCCAAATTTATTTGATTCGTATAAAAAAGTTGAAATAAACCAAACCATGGAATTGGAGTGCATAAAAGATAAACTTTATAACATACAATCTTTGATTAATTTGTTTAAAGATAAACCTAGTAGAGAATACCTTAGACTTAATACTCGTTTATTGCATATTTTGAAACGTTTGAATTATACCACTTTGATAATGAATTTTTGTATTTACACGATCAATTGCTAACTTTATGTAATGAGTCAATAGAAGTAATTTAATCTATTAATGAAAACATTGAATTGAATAATTAGTTACCATATTTAGACAGTTCTAATATTTCTATGTCACATAGCGACAATGTTAATACTTCAGTTAGTATTCCGGCTGAAGATTTTTCCAAAATAATTCAAAATTTAAAAGTTTCTAGAAATTCTGTTCCAGTTTATAAATTAAATCTAAAATTTAATGGTAGTGAAAAAGAAGTTTTTACATTTATACAAAGATGTGAGGAATTAATGGTAGCCCGTAACATTTCGAAGTCGGAGATGCTTTTATCTGGTATTGATTTATTTTCAGGAAAGGGTATAATATGGTTCAGAGCAGTAATTAAAAAGTGACTTTTTACCCGAAGGACATGATGAAGTGTTGTTAAATGAAATTAAGAATAGAAAACAAACTTTTGAGGAAATTCCAACCCTCTTTATTTCCGAAATGGTTAACTTATTTTCACAATTAGACATTCCTCCTTCTGAGTGTGAACAATTAAAAATCATTATGAAAAATTTACAACCTTGGTTCGCTACCCAGTTAGCTCCTGTTAATGTTACTGATATTTTCCATCCGGTTGAATTATGTAAAAAATTGCAGCAAGTGAAAGCTCAGAATTCTAAATTCAAATTTAATTCTAGTTCAGATTTTCAAAGACAATCTGAATACAAACCCAAATCTTCTACATTGAGTCAAAATATTGAACCTAAAGTCAATTTTACTGGTGCTAAGCCAAAAAATACAAATTCACCTTTTAATGATTCAAAAATTAATACAGCTAAATCCTCAACGACATGTTTTAAGTGTAAACAATTGGGTCATACCTACCACACCTGTGACGAGGATGATGATAAAATCTTTTGCTTTAAATGTGGTTATTCCGATGTTACTTTTACTAATTATCCGAGGTGTTCCGTTAGTCCACACATTCCTTGTGATTTTTCAGAGGCTGACAAGCATGTTTTTAAAGAATGGTTAATTATAGTTAATAAATTTTATGGAACTCCAAAATATTGTCCCAAATTTGTTAAAAAAAATAATGATATTAGACCTTTTATTAATGTGAAGATTCTTAATGAAAATTTTGTTGCTTTATTAGATAGTGGAGCTACAATTACAATTCTAGGTAAGCCTGCTTTGTATTTAATTGATAAATATGATTTAAAATTAAATAGGAATTCACCTTTTTCATCATTGATTATTGCCGATGGTTCTTTTGGTCCATTTTGGGAAGTGTTGATTTATCTTTGACTGTTAATGATATTACTAAAACAATTTCTGTTATTGTTTCTGAATCTATTACTACTGCAATTACTTTGGGAGTAGATTTTTGTCAATTATTTGAAATTAGATCTGATTTTAGTGAAAATTCTTTTGTTGCAAATTCTGCGGAGACAAATTTTTCAATGATTAAGAATATTGATGATCTTAATAATGATCAAATTTTTGAATTAAATCAAGTCATTGACCTTTTTAAAACCTTATCAAATTCGAAATTAACTAAAACCAATACAGTTTTTCATTCCATTAATACGGGTGATGCAATACCAATTAAACAACGTTAATATCCATTATCTCCTACTATGTTGAAGCATGCAAACAGAGAAATTGATGGCATGTTAGAGCAAGGAATTATTAAACCCAGTTCTTCTCATTGGAATTCACCAATGGTTTTGGGTTCGAAAGAAGTCAGGTGAATTTAGAGTTTGTTTTGATGCGAAGAAATTAAATTCTATTACTAAAAAGGATGCTTACCCTTTACCATTTTTAAATGATATTTTGAATAAATTAAGAGATACTCGTTATTTAACTTCGATTGATTTAAAGAAAGCTTTTTGACAAATTCCTTTAGACCCTGAAAGTTGTGAAAAGACTACTTTTACTGTTCCACGTAGAGGATTATTTGAGTATACTGTTATGCTCATGGAACTTACCAACGCACCCAGTACTTTACAATGATTTATGGATACAATTTTAGGTCCCAATCGGTTTTTGTTTATTCGGATGATATCATTATATTTTCAAGTACATTTAAGGAACATATTGCTATTTTAAGAGAAGTGTTTAAAAGGCTTAATGATGCCAAATTAAATATTAATTTAGATAAATGTGAATTTTGTAAACCTCAATTATCATATTTGGGTTTTGTTATAGATAAGAATGGTCTTCATACTGGTCCTTCAAAGGTGGAAGCTATTGCTAAATTTCCTCAACCAAATACTTTTACAGAAGTTAAATGTTTTATTGGAATGTGTTCTTGGTATAGGCGTTTCATTAATTATTTTTCCACAATTTTAGCTCCTATTAATGATTTATTGAAAGGTAAAAAGAAATATCAGAATGTTTTATGGAAAAAAGAAGCGAACGATTCATTTTTGAAAATTAAATCTCTATTAGTTGATGCTCCTATCTTAGCGAGTCCAGATTTTTCTAAAACATTTTATTTACAATGTGATGCTTCCAATTGTGGTGTTGGATGTATTTTAACTCAAGGTGAAGGAGAGGATGAGGTTGTCATTGCTTATGGTTCTCGTACTTTAAATAAAGCCCAGCAAAATTATTCAATTACAGAACGTGAGTTACTTGCCGTTATTTTTGGAATTCAAAAGTTTAGACCTTATATTGAAGGTACCCATTTTAAAGTTATTACGGATCATCATTCACTTATTTGGCTCAATAATTTAAAAGATCCTTCATATCGATTAGCCCGATGGAGTGTTAAACTTCAGCAATTTGATTTTGAAGTCATACATAGAAAAGGTAAATTAAATGTTGTTCCGAATGTACTTTCTAGAGCACCTTTGGAAGTTAGTTCTTTAGAAGTTTCTGATGTAGATTTAGACGATTGGTATAAGAAAATGTTAACCAACGTTTCTAAGAATCCTGAATTATTTCCTGATTGGAGAGTGGAATATAATAAACTTTACAAATTTATTTCAAATGATTTAAACATCGAATCCAATTTAGTGGAATGGAAATTAGTTGTTCCTAAATCTTTAAGGATAAATATTTTACAAAAATTTCATCAGTACATTTTGGTGTTTTAGAACTTTTTCAAAAATTAAAGAATTTTATTATTGGCCAAAAATGAAGTCCGACTTTTCCAAATACATTAGAAATTGCAATATTTGTAACCAAAGCAAGTCTTCACAGTTTAATCATTATGGTTTTATGGGTAAAGAGAAAAATGTTTCTTATCCTTTTCAATGTATTTCTATTGATTTAGTGGGTCCTTTTCCAAGATCGAAGAGTGGTAATAGAGTTTTATTAGTTATTTGTGATTGGTTTACTAAATTTACTTTGATTAACCCAATGCGCAGTGCTACTGCTAAAGGTATTTGTCAGTATATTGAAAATTATGTATTTCTAGTTTACGGTGTTCCTCAAATTTATATAGTGGACAACGGTCCTCAATTTAAAAATGCACAATTTAAAAATTTAATGAGTTCTTACAAAGTTCAATCCATTTGGTTTAATGCAAGTTATCATCCCCAAGTAAATTTTGTTGAGAGAGTTAATAAAGTGGTAGGTACTGCAATTAGGTCTTATATTAAAGATGATCACAAGGAATGGGATGTTGAAATTCACAAAATTGCCCATGCTATTCGTAACGCTGTACATGAGTCTACTAAATTTTCACCTTCCTTTTTGGCTTGGTTTCAGACCACCGGGGAAGGGTAATGGAACCGCTCTCTCTCGGCCTCAAGTCTCGCGATTTTTATGGTTTGTCTGGAAGGAGTTTAACTCTCGAGTGGAGTGGAATTTTGCCGTGATTTTTTATCGTTGCACCTGAAACTGTTCCCGGGTTCCCCGCCCGCTGGCTCTTCAGGTCATGGTTGGTTTCTGTTCTCTTTTACCTTAGCTTCAATTTTTGTTACCGGTTTTTCGTTTTGGTCCTCTGATGGTAGTTTGCTTCACAAACCCCACCAGCTAAAGTTTTTTGCTTTATTTAAGCTTTCAGGTCCTTTATTCTCGACCAGTGGCGTGTGCGGGTGGTAGCGCATCATTAGCTTTTATGGTGTTACGAGGGGTCTTTCCTGACCAACATTACCGCATTTTCCGTACTTCTTGGTACACTTAGTATATGATTTTGTTCTATTTAATCTTTATTTAGCATTTTGATTTTTTCCCTTTTATTTTATTTGCATTTTATTTAGATTTTCGGTATTACTGTTTAAATTTTGCTTGAATTTTAATTAGTTTAACTTTTTCCTTAGATTTTAATAAATTCATTTATTAGCTTAGCGTTTGGAATCTCCGGTCTGGTGATCTCCGAGTCCAAATTTTAGGAGGGGGTGTGTAACAACCCATTTTGAGTTGTATTAAAATATACCGTAATTTATGTTCTTCGTTCATTTAGTTGTAAATATAAGAAAAATTTTTATTATTAATGAATTATAGGTTTGTGGTAGGCAACTTAATTTGCATTTTGGTGTAACTTAAGTGCATATCTTCTTAAGGGTTTATACTCCCACTTCTTTAAATTATTTTTTCTGCTCATATTTTCGCGCAACGCGTCATTATCTGACTTCCTAAGCGTCCATTTTTTCACTTCTTGTGGTACGCTGTTTGATGCAGGGAGCCATTTTTGGGTTTCCACCTAAATTTTGCAAAAAGTGCCATTGATTTAATGGTATGAAATATTTAACTCGTAATACTAAAATCTAAAACATTTGCTTTTCAGGCATTTTTTTACTTTGACACTTTAATTTTACCGCTTTTAATTGCACATTTAATTCTACTTTTACGTACGCTTTCATTTTATGATTGCGTTTTGCTTTTAATGCAGATCTAAATGTAGATCCCATTATTTATTTTGAACTTTCGAGAAAATGCAATAAACTTTGGATTACCCAAATTTCTTGAAGAGCAGTTTATAAGAAATAAATTTCCATTTTGGAGAAGGTTTGCAACGTAAAGCATTGTTATTGCGATATATTGCGCAACATTAATACAAGGATTACATCACCTTGGTTGGCATTTCCGCATTTATTTTTTACAATACCAGGGGTTCTCAAGAAGATGTATTATATTTTGTAACAGGTATTTATAAGTTTAATGATTTCGTAGTGTAAGGCTATTTTTAAGATATATTTTATATAACCCTAAATTTAACTGTTAATTAATTTAGTTTTTTTATCTTTTACATTTTGGTAAAATTTTTATTGTAAACCACGGTTTAGTTATTCCGAGCATAAATAAAAAATAACTTGGCGTCCGAAATCATTTTTATTAGTGTTACATTGCTGTTTCTATATTGATATTAAGTGGAAATAACACATCATAAATTGTGGTAATTAAGCAAAACAAAAGCATGGACCGGCCTATTTTAAACTACCGACTAAGACAAAGGTAATATTTTTGGTGAACGTGTTGTATCTCGAGTTAGTTTAACGATTTGTTTTGGAGAACATTTATCACCCATTAATTTATTAAATTTTTTAAACCTCTTCAACCACGTCATTATAATAAGTATGGCACGAAAATAATAGGTAGTAATTTATTCATGATTTAGACTATTGTAGAAAGAATGGTAATCCTTCTCAATGGACTTTTTTAAGAATATAAGATGCTCGAATTTCTCTTTTTTGATTTTTAACTGGTTGCTAAGACTTTAAATTCTTCAGAATGTTTAACTTTAAACTCAATTCTGCCATCAAAATTATATTTCAAAACCCTTAGATTATTTACTGCGGAATCACCCACTCTATGTCCAGGTTTTATAGATTTGATCAAATTTAATGTAGAAAAATTAAAATGCGTGTGATCCGGGTAGTTAACCTTGTACGGCTTAGGATTTTTCCGAGCAGATTTACATAATGCTACGTAATCGGCTGGCACATTGATAGTTCTGCCTTTTAATTTTTGTTCAATGGTGGAGTGCACAGTCACACTT
Source organism: Vesta saturnalis (assembly GCA_036346205.1). Taxonomy (NCBI): domain Eukaryota; kingdom Metazoa; phylum Arthropoda; class Insecta; order Coleoptera; family Lampyridae; genus Vesta; species Vesta saturnalis. Next base: position 336,768 of record JARFJB010001921.1, read on the forward strand.
CATCTGGGTGTGGCCCTTTCCCAAATATTTCTGTATTATGCAAACTCCTTTTTTAACAGCCAGGTTCAACAAAGTATTGGCCAAAGTGCTGTTACGATTTTGAGCACTGCAACTCTCACTGTTTAAAATTATTTTTTGTGTAGCTTCAGGCTGGGGAATAATTGTAGTGCACAAAAAAGAGAAATAGTTAGCATTAAGCTCCCCTTCACCCTCGTGCCACAAAAAACAGTAGCCTTCTTTTGTACCCACATCAAAAATTGTGAACAATCAATTTGGTTCGGTAATGGAGAGCCAATACATTCGATTTGCGACATAAAAGTACCGACTGAAGGTCCATTGTGAACACTTTATTATTTGAATTTTTGTCTTCCGCCTTTTCTTTATGTGCTTCCTCTTTTTTGCAATATGTTCTGTGTATACGTTTCTTCTATACGTTTTGTTCTGTGCCCTACACAAATAAGGTCACAATCATCTTTCTTTCGTGAGAAAAGTGCTAGGTTTAAATCCTCAAACATGTTCGAAAATGTAGCTATCGAGAGTGCCCCAGTTTTCTGTTGCATACACCAGTCTTCTTTGTAAATATCATACAGTTATGATTTTGTTTTAAATTGAGGCTCTAAATATAATTTTTGAGTCGATTTCCTGCAATAGTGAGATTCCAGTTTTTCTCTCCTTATTTTTCTCTCTATTATTTGGTCCGGATACGTTTTCAACGGCAGTGGATTTATCTGTCTTTATCCATTCTGAAATGGTTGTCATAGCTACACCTTAAGTGTTGACCATTTATATTTAGGAAATATTCATTGGAAGTTGATCTTTGACTGAATTCCACATTTTTTCGATCTCTCGCCCTTTTGGTTTCTTTCTGTAGAACCCCAGCTGATACATAAATCTTCATTTTCAACCATGTGAGATTCCAAAAGTTGGTGGTATTATAATTTCCATGTTTTCGGATTACTCAATCTGCGTTTGGCTCTTTTTCGTGAGGGTTGAACTTCTTCATCTGAACTCTCTTCACTATTTTCGGTATTTTCGCGATTGTTATTATATGTTGTCACTTTTTTTTCTGAACTATACGTCAATATCTCATCTACTTCGGTATCGACATTGTCTCTTGTAATGTTGTGTGTTACTTGCTCTTCATTTAAAGTATCTGGAATTTTATTTTCTCCTTCCAATTGTTCAATCGCATTGCTACTTTTAGCCGCATTGCTCAATGTGCCCTGGGAAAAAATATCAAAGTGTTCTCTATTTCATCTAGATCGCAGATTGTAGTATAATCTATGCTTGTGTAAAGAGCTCTTCTGTTTTCCTTCCTTTCCTTCCTTTAAAAAGCTAAAGACAGTATTTTGAAATTTCTGGATTTAGGATCCATTTAACTGAAAAAAATAATCCAAGCTACTCTGATTTAATTTGTAAAAAGTTGAAAGTAGCTAGCTATGATACGAATTTCAGTATTTAAATATTCTGAAATATACCTACATTTTGAATTTCGTCACTAATATAATATGTAACAAGAATTACTGGTCCTGAATTTATAAAAAGCAAACAAGCAATTATGAACACCAGCACGAAAAAAAAATTAAGGTTTATGCCACAAATTTATTTATTAATTTATTACTCAAAGATAGGAAACAAAAATATATACATACTTGTCAATATTTTATCACATCCACTATAAAAAAGTCGATTTATTAACAAATTAACACAATAAAAGTCACTGCGGCCTACGCCACCATGTTCTCTACTGGGAGTTATGCATTTATCATATTGCTACCTAAGGCCTAAGGGGCAGGAGTTGTGCAAATTTCATAATCTTATTTTTGAGCGACATCTAGAATTTTCTTTAGAAAGCGCTAAGTTGTAGTCTGTAGATTCTATACTTGTTTATTAGATGGTACTAAACACTCAAATCCGGCAAAATTGAAGTTTTCACATTAGGCCGACGAAATGATGCATACCGAGCCCACGATGGCTGCTAACCTGTAGGCCTCGAGCATACCCAACCAACACTGATTGAAACTGTTACAGTAACAAAAGCGAAACAAGAAAATAGATTGTGCTAATTGAAATATTATAGAAATTGTTTTGTTATAATTGTAAACGGTTCCTCATATTTAATTGCGATTATGAGCTAAATCTAAATTAATTACATTTCGTATGTTATCAACGGTAGGAATAGTAATTATTACAAATCAAAAATGTATCAAAACCATTTGATCTGTATTTATACTACATTCACTATACCGAAAGTGTTTAAGAACACAATAAAACGACAGAATCAATTACTAAATTTGTTTTAGGTTAGAACGTTTTGCAATAAAACGACAAGATTTTAGTTGTTTTTGAATCATTAATCAATACGAATTAAGTTTCACTTTCTTTAGGTGTAACAAATTCAATTACCACGTAGCATTAAATATTTCAAGTTTTAATACTATACAGTATATCAACAACGTGCATATATACGGTGTGTCCCAAAAGCTTGGAAACGCTCAAGTATCTCAGTTATTTGTAAAGTAACATAAATAAAAATTGGGGAGTTTACATTAGCAATCATGCTCTATACAACAAAAATATTTTCAGTGATGCAGTGTTGCCGCCACTTCTACTAAAAATTAAAAGCAACTTTGATCATTCAAACAGAACACCATGTATATTATTCAATTTCTAATGCTCGGAATAAATCTAATTACATCTTATGTATGAAGTCCTATACCTATCTTCAACCATTTATGAAATAATTGACAGACCATTTCGACACTTTGACAGGCTGTAAAATCCAAACCTTAAGAGATCAAGAAAAACGGTTTGCACATTCCTACCTTAATTTTTCATAAGCTATCGATTGACAAATACAAAAACATCCAATCTTTTGACAAGGAGTTTGTTGAAAAATTGTTTAAAAAAATTAGGCAACTATGTATTATGTAACTGTTGCGGGTGATGAGGCACAATAAAGTTACAGTTGTAAATAAAAAACTTTCACGACGTTTGAATGAATTTATGTAAATGTGGTTGAAAATATTTGACATTTACAGTAAAAGTAAAAACCAAAATCTAACTACGAAACGCACATTACAGGGTATTTAAAACATCAAAAAAAAAGGGCTGGAAAATACAATTTTCGTGGGACACTAATGGAAATGGGCAGTTGAGAGAATACTCAATCATATGTACTGACTCCACAGGAGGTAAACTAAGCTCAAATGTGTCTGCTTAACTTAAGAATAACTAACGTGTGCACAAAGCAATGGTATCAAGAAAATATTTGACAACACAGTATGTTACTATTAAATGTCTTGTACAGAAAATGATGTTCCTAGTAAAATATTCTATCTATTTGTTTTCGGGTTAAAACAGGCATTACGCTTGACTTAATATGAAGCGATTAACTAATTTGTCTGACTGTAGTACATGACTAAATTTGAAAGGCCTGGTTTCATAGAAATAACTTAGAATAACAAACAATTTCTGAATAATGTTAAAATTGTATAAATATCTCCTGTTTTATTTTTTTTAAACAATTTTTCAGTAAATTCCTTGTTAGAAGATTAGATGTTTTTGTATTTCTTAATCGATAGCTTATGAAAAACTAATTTAGGAACATGCAAACCGTTTTTCTTGATCTCTTAAGGTTTAAATTTTACAGCCTATCAAAGTGTCGAAATGGTCTGTCAATTATTTCGTAAATGGTTGAAGATAAGTACAGGACTTCATACATAAAATATATTCATTAATTATTAAATTAAATAATATACATGGTGTTCCGTTTGAATGATCAAAGTTACTTTCAATTTTTAGTAAAGGCGGCAACGCTGCATCACTGAAAATATTTTTGTTGGATAGAGCATGACTGCTGTAAACTTCCCAATTCTGACCTGTCACTTTATAAATAACTGAGATAATTGAGCGTTTCCAAACTTTTGGGACTCATAATTAAAAACAAAATGTCGGAGGAGTTAATTATGACTCATAATTTAAAAAAAATGGCGACACAATTTAATTATGACGTCATAGTTAAAATAATTGGACTTTAACTGGGTTAGGTGACCACCCCACACCCCTAACCCCAGGGGTTGGCCTGACAAAAAGGCTCTTAATACTGGCAACAGGGTTCTAATCACGCCGTCAAGGGGTTGAAAATGATATCACGGGGATGAAAATGACGCCCGAAAAGAACCCGACCTCACTCTCACCCACACCCCTAGCCCCACGCCGTCCACCACCACTTTGAATTAATTATGACGTCACGTCCCAAAGTGCCCCCATTCTGCTATATATATATATATATATATATATATATATATATATATATATATATATATATATATATCGTACAGTATCTTCAACTACCCTAGGTAATGTTTCACATGCAAAGCTAGCGCACAATGCAAACGAATGACAAACACATTTAATTAAAAATAAATATGTTATATTCTCCTTTAATCTAGAATCGTGTTCCCCTGCCATATTGCTAGCTCTATCAGTGGCTAGGCCAATCTTTTTTAACAATCAACAATTTTCACATAAATATTTTCACCAGTAGCAACACTAATATCAATTATTGCTAAAAACAAGTCTTTCACTTCATTATTATAAACTATTCTAGTCACAGGCACAACATTTTTAATACTACTTATGTCTGTTGACTGGTCAACAATTAAAGAAAATTTATCATGCTGCAAAGAGAGCACTATCCCATGACTTTTCTGCACATTTAGTTCGCCCCAAAGAAATACGACTTGCGACCTCTTTATTTATTGATAATGACTTTATCAACAGTGTTAAATGATCAGCTATAAATGAAGCAATTCTAATTTCTGCAATTTTAACGTAGGTACTGTCAATAGAATTATCGTTTGTTGCACAAGGTATCACGTTAATTTGGGGCTGACTTATTCAACTGCTTAATTTCTGCTTACACCGTTTAGTTGATGCGTGTTTAAATACGTCACTTTTACAACCAACGTAATTACAAATTTTACAATGAAAATAATTGCTTCCCTTGAACTTTTACATCCTACACTATAAATGAAATGATTAAAATATGTTTTAAAATCAAAAGGACTATTTCACCTTTAAACAAGGGCGAGCTTTCCGAAACAGTATTGTAATTTTGTTTATTCACAATTAGTTTGTAACATACCGTTTTTTAACCATTTAAAGGTTGAAAAGTGAATAATTCTACGGGGTTTACTTTAAGCGGTCAGTAATAAAAAAAAAGGAGACAGTAATGAGATGAAGCGGTAGTAATGGACCAACCTGTGGGTGAGCTACTATCGATTTAAACTATCAATGTCAAATTGACAACTTGCAATTTTAATAAAGGGTCAATAGTATGCAACCATTTTTTCTCACGTGCGTAGATGAAAACAAACAACACGTTTTCTTTAATAAAAATATTTAATAAGTGAATTACTGATAAGTAACGACAAAACCAATAGTAAAATAGTAAGCATAACATTTCTGGCTTCTCATTAAAGTAAAAATTAAAAGTCGCATTGTCGCGACCTTTAATATTAAACGACAAGCCGTGATGGATGTGTTCCATAATTTTTAATTTGAACTGTATAATGTTGCTTGTTCTTTAGTTGTGAATAAAATCCTATACAAACCTAGGCAAAAGTACCATTCCCCTGTCTCGAGAACTATTTCTCGACAGGAATGGGACACTTTCCGCCTCGGTATGTAATATACTATTATACGAATACTTTTTCTTTTGTTTTTTATTATTCGTACTCATTGCAGTTTCAGATTGGGCTTCGGTAGATGAAGAAGCGTTGGAATCGTCGAATTGAAGATCGGCCATATCAATTAAAGTTAAAGTTAAACTTTCTTGTATTTTATTAAAATAAAGATAGCCAGTGACTGCCGAAGTGACAACTGGTATTTTACTCAAATTTAGGTTTTAGCAGACTACATAAAAAAACGACATAAAAACGCTTAAAAATATTGAAAAATTCCTATGGTTTCAATTCAAAATTCTTAATTCTTTTTCGTTGCGGTTAGTTCACACGATACGGTTTCGATGATTTTTCCGAATCATTTTTTTTTTACTGTATTTTACAATGGCGTATACATTTACAATGTATATGTTCAGAAGATGCGTTAAAATCCGTGTGCACTAAAATATTCGATTCGAACATTTCGTGCATTAAAATTTGTCACCGAATTCCGAAAACAGTAAAAAGACCGAATCGAATTATGCAAGTAGATATGCAACACACGCTGCACGAGATGCACGTTAATTGCCTACATGGATGTGAATTATTAACAACACGTTCGAAGTTTGTTACACTCACATATAGAAAGCGATAATCTGAATCTACAACTGCCAGTAAAATAATCGAAAAAAGTCATTATAATTAAAATACATCGAACCACTAAGTGGTGGTTTTTTAATTCTATGTGCTTTCCGTCCAGTGAGAGTGGGGAAAATTAGCTTTTGTTTCAAATCCGAGCGCGATTTCTTCCCATTCAGAGATGGTACTGGGTAGTTGCATAAATTCATTACATAAATTGCTCCATATACTTTGTGTCGTTTCTTTAATAACAGAACTTATTGTCAAGGTACCCACCCTCTAAGAGAATGAACACCCAGATGCCATATATCTGAAATAAATAAATAAATTACAGTACTTGTAATTAAAATGCATTTATTTGTTACAGGTAAGTTGATTGTAAAGGAATCGACACAAACCAGAGGTACTTGGATGAGATGCATTAGGAAACAAAAACAAGGAAAATCATTTGGTTTCTAGACCAAACCTTCAAGACTGTATGTATATCATGAACAAACGTTTTTAAAAAAAATAATGATACAATGGTTGCTCACGAAAACACGTATGAATACAGTTTAGAAGGAAATAATGACGAGGAAACAGGAACTGACGAAACTGAAACTGGGATTGCACAAAATGACGTAAGCTCCAAAGGTACGGTACAAAAACAGAGATCTTCTGATAAAGGAAAGAAAAGACCTATAAATGAAGTGGATGCAAACATGATATCGTTTATCGACTGTTGCCGTCCCTCTCTTCATTTGATGATGATCAAACTTTAGAATTACAATCCGATGTTTTACATTTGATACAAAAACTTAAAAGACAGAAACAAAGTCCATTCCATAACAGACCATCACAAATTAATTACAACGAATGGCGTTCCGGTCAACCGCAACCACAAACATCTGGTTATATCCAGTCAAAGACTAATAATTATACTGAACCGCAATCTCGCGGTTATTTCAGTCCACCACTAACAGAGTCTGCTCAACCTCTCAGCTACTTCACTCAAACTCGAACTCAGTCTGCTCAATCTCACAACTATTTTACTCAACTACAAACATACGCAGCTCAAACGCAATCTCACAGCTATTCTACTCTATCGCACACTCCTGGTTCCTTATCAGAAGTTTCACAATCACCAGCACCATCCACTGAAAGCCAAAGATTCTGATTTACCGGATTTATCCAACTTCTAATTTTAATAATGTTTTAACTCAGAAACAATAAAATTTATTGTTTTGTGACCATTTTTTATTTTAAATGTGACGTTTTGAAACATCTATATGACGTATAAATAAAATCTTTTAATTAATAATGTACTGAAAATTATATAAATACGTTCACTTGCCTTATGCATATCGCCAATTTTTCTTCAGCGCTTATACTTTCCCTCATAATCGTATTTTGTCTTGTCAAATCCACTTTCACTATTCTTAAAAGATCATCAAAAGTAGATATCGACATGCGACATAAGTGTACGGAAGGATCCCAAATTAAATCGCTGCTTTATAATTGGATGTAACCAATATTTTCTGTTTCTTCTACAGTTGCGGCGGCGTTTATACCAGTACAAAATCACTAGTGTATTTACGTCCATCTGATGTTAAAAACTAGTGGGTATACTGGACGCCAACAACCATATACACGGCAAAATAGACGATACGGGAAAAAACAGAGCCGTGTGAACGCACTGTATTAGTCAGTACCGATTCGGAAAAATTATCGATACGGAAAAAACGCAATATGTGAACGGGCCGTTAATGCCGTTTAAGAAAATCCGAAGATCTTAAGAAAATTCCTATGAATTGGTAATACTGACTGTTTCGATCCCGCTCGCAAGTGAATACAGATTTTAAAATAAAACATCGCCGCCGTTGACTGTCATTTTAATGTTTTATTAGTCAGGTGGTTTTATACATTAATAATATTTATTCTCTCCTAAATCCTAAATTTGCTGCCCCTGGATATTTGCCGCCCTACGCTGCTGCGGAGTCAGCGTATAGATAAATCTGGCACTGTCCTTAATTCCAGCATGCATACATACTTAATGTATGCATGTTGGGAATCCATAATTGTGGCTGACGGAGCTTGGAAAGCCCAAGCAGCACGTCCTTGTCCTGGGAAAGGAATGAAACACGTGGCCTTTTACTTTTCCTTTGGCACTAAAGTGAACACGATAGGTTATGTGATGGTCAAGTTCATTGTTAGATTATTTTTTACATAAATGGTTGCCATCTTGAAACTTAAGTTTTCTAAAAATATACAGAACGACCATTGTGAAAAAACAATAAAACTTCCAACCAGTCCGCCATTATGCATATGGTTTATTGGATAAATAAAGGATTATTATTATGTTTATATCAAGTACTTCGTTAATTTACAATTCGTTTTTATAGTCAGCTATCTATGTAACACATAATCAATGGTCAAACATTGTGAAACTCTTTCATTGTTTTACTATGTACTACCTAATGTGCAACCAACAGCCCACTTCCCCGATGCGACTCGAAAATGTCTGCACGGAGAATGGGTATTTTGAAATAACGTAAAAGTAGAAGACGGACACCATGCGCCATCTTGGATTTTCTGGGGAAAACCCACTTTTCATTTTTTATACGCTCACGTGGGGGACCGTATTTTCCACCCCTATGGTTTCTTTTCGGAGGCCTTTTTCAACCCCTTGATGGAATTTTCATTCCTAATTACTGGCTTTTTGTTTTTAATAGCCCACGTGTAGGACGCGTTTTTTCACCCCTATTTTTGACGGCTTCTTTTCAGACATCATTTTCAACCCTTGATGAGATTTTCATCCCTAATTAAGGCCTTTTTTGTTTTTACTCGCTTACTTGATGGGCGTATTTTTTCAACCCTTATTTTATGGCCACCCACGTGTGAGCTCGTATTTTCCACCCTTATTTTTTATGGCTTCTTTCCAGATGGAATTTTTACCCTAATTACCGCCTCTTTGGCAGTTTAGCCGCTAGAAGGTAGGCAAATGCGTGCGCGTACGATATTCTAATAAGAGACCCTAATGCTACCTCATAAGACAGATATAAGAAGTTGTGTTAGGTCTTCGCCCGGGCCCCTTGGCTGAAAATAGTATTATAATAAGGGGTCCCTAATGCTAAAGTGTAAGACAAGTGTAGGAACTAACATGTAGGCCTTCGATCTTGTGTTAGGGTCTGCGCCCTGGCCCCTTGAGTTAAAATTGATTTTAGCGCCATCTAGTGGTGTATAGACTAATGAACATTTTCTATAATAGAAGTTGATTATGCACACCTCTCTCTTGCTCTATCTCGTTTCTCTCTCCCTCTCTCTCTCTTTCGACTCTTTCTCACACACAAACAAATCAATTAATTAATTATTCAATCAATCTCCAACAAATCTTTATCAAATTTTTACCCTAATTACCGCCTCTTTGGCAGTTTAGCCGCTAGAAGGTAGGCAAATGCGTGCGCGTACGATATTCTAATAAGAGACCCTAATGCTACCTCATAAGACAGATATAAGAAGTTGTGTTAGGTCTTCGCCCGGGCCCCTTGGCTGAAAATAGTATTATAATAAGGGGACCCTAATGCTAAAGTGTAAGACAAGTGTAGGAATTAACATGTAGGCCTTCGATCTTGTGTTAGGGTCTGCGCCCTGGCCCCTTGAGTTAAAATTGATTTTAGCGCCATCTAGTGGTGTATAGACTAATGAACATTTTCTATAATAGAAGTTGATTATGCACACCTCTCTCTTGCTCTATCTCGTTTCTCTCTCCCTCTCTCTCTCTTTCGACTCTTTCTCACACACAAACAAATCAATTAATTAATTATTCAATCAATCTCCAACAAATCATGCTCGATCAGATCAATCTCAATCAATCAACCGAAATCATGTCTTACAGTTTGCGGAAATCAGATTACAGTTCAAAACTGAATACATTAAAGCCTAAATTAAATAAATAAATAATTTCTACCTTAATGCAATACTGCTTTTTATACTAGGCAGATTCTATCTTCCTAAACAGGCATCACCTATACATTCGAAAAATTATGTCTGATTTATTTGCATGTTCAATTACATACACACAAAATTGTTTCATAGAAACGTGTTCATTAACAGTTATAAAAACCTCATTAAATTAACATGTTTTTAAGAATATGAAACTGATATAATGGAAATAAAAGGCAAAAGGTTTTAATGGTTTTATTATTGTACGCGAGTTAACAATAACTACAAGTTTAAAATCCACGAATACGTACCAGGTATTTGTAGATCTGATTTTATGACGTCATCCTATAAGAGTAATAATACTTTTTAAAAATCTTTATCGGCATTTTTGCTAGCAATATCAAGTAAAGAACATATATATATATATATATATATATATATATATATATATATATATATATATATATATATATATATATATATATATATATATATATATATATATATATATATATATATTAAAAATACGTTTACCTTTAGAAGTGTTTTTTCTTTCAGTTGTTCTAATAATAACCATATGTTGAACTGAAATATTTTTTATACAACGTATCCACATGTAGTCTCACTAAACACGTTTTATGAATGGTTGGATATAAACTGGCTATTGCATTCCGATCTTTAACTAATTTAGAAAGTAATACACAAAACCTGATTACTGCTACTCGTATTTAGCAATTATATTGTACTTATAAATTTACATTCAAAATACAAATATTTTAAAAATTTTGTTAACGCAAAATTACGTTTAAATAATTTGAATCTTGAGATTACATAAACTATTGTTATGGAATGCATTACTATCATGTTTAAATATATTTTCTCTTTTTCTATGCAATCATGATTTATCTGTATACTCAATTATGCACACACGCAGGCACGCACGCACGCACACAAAACACACACACGCACATACGCACACACGCACACACATGCACACACGCACACACGCACACACGCACACACGCACACACGCACGCACGCACGCACGCACGCACACACACACACATGTACTCCACGTTATATGGATTTTTATCAGTTGAGATTAATAGCAATGTTAACTAAACGATTTAAAATTTCTAATCTGAAATAAGAGTGACGTAATCTAATTTACTTAAAATTTCATAGAGAGCATCACCATCATCGAGATTTTGCGATACATTCATCTCGTCGTCTTCACCTTGAACGATTATATTGTAACAACCTATAAAGCAGCTAATAACCCCTAACAGTTTTTATCAGACACTATTATTATTACATGGACATGAGGTTATCCCTAAATTAACTGGTTTCAGCACGGCTCTGGAAATGCTGCACACTCTTCAAATCTTTCAGTCTGTCTACAGAAGTATTCATTTCCTTCAATTTTATCTGCATTCTGTTTCGAGGTACGTTTTCTAATACATAAACAGAATCTTAAATATTGTGATGCGTGTAGCAGCAAAACACGTTAGCTAGCTAGTTTCACCTCTATATTATTTTACATGCAAGCCTGACCTTATCATAAATACATCTGTCAAAAAGCTAATTAAACATAGCCCAGGGACTGGACATAGCAAGCAGTGTTTCCAATTACGGTTTTGTTTTTAGCCAACACAATACTGCCTACAACTACATACAATCGACTATCATTGTTTTAGTACGAGGAGCAAACGAAAACACGCAAACGCGAAAATAGAAACACGAAAACACACAAACCAGAACACGCTACACGAAAACACGCTAACGCAAAAACACACAAACGAAAATACACAAAGGAAAAACACGCTAACACGTAAACACTCTAACACGAAAACATACAAACACGAAAACACACAAAACGAAAACATGAAAACACAGAACGAAAACACGCTAACACGAAAACACGCTTACGCAAAAACACGTAAACACCAAAACACACAAACGAAAACACGCTAACGCAGAAACACGCAAACACGAAAACACGCAAACACGAAAAAACGCTATCACGAAAACACGCTAACACGAAAATACGCAAACGCGAAAACATACATACACGAAAACACGCCAACACAAAAAAACACGCAAACACAAAAACACGCTAACGTGAAAACACGTATAACGAAAACACGCAAAGGAAAAACACGCTAACACGTAAACACTCTAACACGAAAACATACAAACACGAAAACACACAAAACGAAAACATGAAAACACAGAACGAAAACACGCTAACACGAAAACACGCTTACGCAAAAACACGCAAACACCAAAACACACAAACGAAAACACGCTAACGCAGAAACACGCAAACACGAAAACACGCAAACACGAAAAAACGCTATCACGAAAACACGCTAACACGAAAATACGCAAACGCGAAAACATACATACACGAAAACACGCCAACACAAAAAAACACGCAAACACAAAAACACGTATAACGAAAACACGCAAATACGAAAACACACAAACGAAAACACACAAACGAAAACACGCTAACGCGAAAACTCATAAAGCTGCAAACCTGAATCAAGACGAGGAGCACCGTTAGGAAAAACAAGTTTATTAACAAAATTGAAGGAAAGCTTAGCGTTTGAAAATTTATTATTATAAACAACAATACATAATTTATATTTAATAACAACCTTTATCGGTCTTCTTCTTTTGAACCGTGATTCGTCGCCATCATCATCATGGTTTTGAGATTCGTCCTGCTCCTCTACCTCATCGCTCTTCTTCCTCTTCTGTAAATCATCACGATCACCTTGGATGTGATATACATTCAGCTCATCCACGTCATCGTTTCCATCATTATCTTGAACGGTTATGTTATAATAGTTTATTAACAAGTCAGTAAAATCTCTAATATCCGCTGACGTTGGCTCATAAACAGGAGAATACATTATAATAATGCTCACTCAATGACAGTTACTCTTTAAAGAACGAAGCACACGAGAAACGAGAACGTTGCTAGCCTTGGGTATTGTGCGCTGGCGCGCTCGTCAATGTTCGGGTAGAATCGGTTACCTTCGGGGGAAATTTGACCTAACCACACTCTAATATCTTCCCTAGGGACATGTTTATAAATCTAAACTCCTCTTTTATGGCCGAGGTATTTTCTCCTAATACGGCGGCTTGCGGGCCGTAAAGATAAATAGACTACTTATTCATTTAATGTAATTTTATAAGCCGTTAGAATATTAACTGATAGTGATCGCTTTATTAACTAACATTAACTTCAGTTATAATATTACATTAATTAAATTAATAGTCTATTTATCTTTACGTAATTTCAAAATACCTAACATTTAAGCAGGATGTGTCTGTCACTTTATCGTTTAAGCTTAATTTGTTAGTCACGTGTTTATGTAAATATTTTTGTATTATGAGCTTTAAAATTCACATAGGACACAAAATGGTTCACTGTCGTTTTGTTGCAATAATTGTAATAAAGTTAAATTAACAAGTACGTATTTAAATTAATAACAGAAAATAAATAATGAATTAGTGTAATACATGATAATAAACGGAACGCGGTTTTGGTGGCGACGCCACTGACATGCCGCGCTTAAGAGACTTGAAGGTGGATGAATGCGCATCCAACGTTCAGGCATTTTGGCCGCGCGGACTGTAAAAATAAACATTGTTTATTTTACTTAAGTGAATTAGATAATGCACCTATTTTTGAACACGTTAGAAGCTATATAATGCCCTATGGCAAGGTGACTGAACAAACTCGATTATGTTTTTTACTAAAATAAACGTCAAACACACTTTATTTATTATTAAAAAATACGCATGACAATAAATATCAAAAATAAAATTCAATATCTTTTTTTAAGGACATTAAACATGGAAGGCACCACGGTTGTTACACGAATAATGCCCTCGGTCAACGTACATCCCTTGCGCCAAAGTACACAGTTCACCTCGGGGCATAATTATCCCTGTAACACCCTTGAGACCTTAATTACTATAAGTACCTTACATGCTGCTTATAAGATATTTTGTTTGGTAATGTTCTGGTTTGATTTAAGGAAAACAAATTTGAAATATGTCAAAAACGAAGATGAAAAAATTTTTCAAATATTCCATCTCGTGATTTCTTAAAGGTATGGAGGTTTTAAGAATGAAAGAGAATTTTTAACAATTTGGAGTATTTAAATATTATTTTGGTAAAAAAGCAAGTTTAAAATCGTATTCGTTATTTGCGTGTTTGAATTCAAACAAATTGTGATTAGGTTTTCCCAATTTTTGTATACCTACTAAAAGAGGTTACCACTACGTACAAAAAAGGTAACACATGAAAGCGCGCCCTGCGGCAATCTTTCCGGTTGGCACGTTACCTTTACACATTACTAAATACGCTAAGACTGACTGTATCCCTTCCCCATGCACACATTCTCGGGCCGTGTGAGCGAAGTGGGATGTTGGTCGCCTACACGTATGCCGGGACATTACTTATGACCAAAATAGTACACACTATAAACGCAAAATAGAAAAAGGATTTGACATGCTTCTCGGGCATCTATATTCGTATATGGTAGCAGCATCTAATACTTGATGTAATAAAGCTTTGTCATACATTTAGATTTGAAATGAAATAACAGTAGTAAATATTTAAACGAACATAAGATGTAAAAATGCTCTAATGATAGAAAACGCAATATTAAAGAAATGAACACCTTTGAAAGCCAAGTGCAATTGCTAAATGTTTTTTTGTTTTATTCCGTCATTACCTTCTCTTCGCGATAATACTTCATAGATGTATTATGGCTCCTGATACTAGGTATTATTAATTCATTTTCATTTAGGAATATCATCCTATAAAAGCTTCACTGAATAATGATATAAAATGATTTCTCCTTTTTACGCTTTGTTTAACGTTTTTATCTTTCGAGATTAAAATGAATCGAAATAATTAATTTTACTTAAGAGGATACTATTTTTAATTATTCACATTTATCTAAATTAAAGTTGTATGAATTTCAGGATATGGAAACGATTATAATCGTCTATTATTCCAGTCTATCGTCGCTTCCTAATGATTATAGATAAACCTTTCATAAATTCTATAAGTCACTGCTATTATTACTCTCAATTACTCAGAATCTAATTATCTGCAACGGAACGCTTATCATAATCGCATTAATCATTTTAAAACTATTATACATTATTGATTTGAAACAACTAACAGTTTGATAATTGTTTGTTAATTTATGTTTTGTGAAACTCATATCAAAATATTCTTGTCGTAATGCCCTTGTAAATAGTTCCTGCTATGATTTATTAATACAGTTATAAATCAATCAAAAGGAAAGTACAAGCACAACTGAATAGTTAAATAATAAAACACTCAATAATGAGTAACTGTCAATTCAGTAATTCAGCGAATGACTTGCGAAACATTTATTCCTTCGCTTGCTCACAAATAAAAGATTGATAGTCTACTTAAATGTAAATGAAGCAAATAAAAAATTTAGCATGTAAGATTGGATATCAGATTTATAAAAAAATGTAAACTTTTACGATTATCACGCATAATTGAAATACTTATCTAGTAGTGTATTTTTATTAAATTTTCATAAAAGTTTATACGTTTCAATAACAATTACAGTAAATGATACTAGCTTCAAAAATTAATTAAGATGTCAAATAAATGTATAAAATCTAAATACACTAATACAAGCATGCAATAATAGTTAAGGAACGTATATGAAAAAGCCAACTACGGAATCTAATTTCATTTCAGTAGATTAGTTAAATCTTTAATAGTTAAATATAATTATTTAATTAAAATTTAATTACATATTTAACTATGAACTTATTCGTTCATAACAAAAACTTTTAATAAATATAATTATTATTTACAATTATTATTCTCAAGACAGTTTGATAATATTTAATGTATTAAAGATATAATCTTTGCTAATTACATTCCGTATTTTGCTTACGTTCCTACCTACTTCAGCAGGCTTATGGTTACGTTTTTCAAATTTCATATATTTGACATCTCAATTCATTTTTTAAGACAAAGAACGATAACTGTAATTAGTGTCGAAACGTTTAAATTTGTATGAACAATCAATAAAAATACACGATTCCTAAGCGTTTTAAATTTAAAATTATTTGGTAATTACTGCTGAAATGATTTTTTGTATGCATAGTGTTTAAGGTTACTATAGTTGCAGCATACATCTGCTCTATTGTCTCAATTTTCACTTTGTAATGTCACAACTTGATGAGATAATGATTGATGATGATGATATTCTATTTACATTCGAATAAATGTATAAAGTTCTAAGAGAGACACGTCACAAACAAATTTCTAAGAGGCGGAGAATGATAAATATGTAATGTGCAAGCTAGTATTAGCAGGTAAGTTCAGAAAGTTTTGGAACCACATTTAGAAGGTCCCACATTTTCAAGGATACCACATTCAGAAGGTCGCACATTTCCACGGTCACAACATAATAAAGGTCTGACTGAACCAAGGTGGTTTCTAATTCAAATCCACTATGTAAGCATTAGCTGACCAAGGTTATTACATAGGTGTACTAGAACCGGAGCCTCACCCAGGTTACATGTACCTTAAGTCAAACCCCATCTTACACACAGTAATAAACAATAAATGTAGTTAGCCATATGAAATAAAACTTTTTTTATATACGTGCAACAAGAATTTTCCACTTCCAAATCTCAACATTTTCGTAGCCGTGTCGCAAGTAATTGAGCACATATGCAGTGTGGATTCCACTTTAGGTGTTCCTGTAGTAGCTTAGTGGATGTTGCCATTGCTTAGTTTAATTTCACTCATAAAACAATCTACTGTATCGTCACTAAATCTTACGCAGCAAGAGAAGAAGATTGTTAAATTCCATACCATGTATGAAACGATAATTGTTTGTCCAAGAAATTATAATTACGTGGACAGTAAAAGATTGGTGGAACGATATACAAATCACCGCAAATATCAGGATGGTGTAATGTACCCAGGCCAATCCAACGATTAGCACAACTCGAATGCAAGAACAATGTTAATACGCGAACTTATTTAAGCCAAATGATCGTCATGAAAAACCAGGTAGGACCATTACGTTACAGGATATATGTGTTCCGGGTATCTAAACGTGGATAAAATAAAGGTGACACAATAAGCAAGTGCAATGTATTTCTGCTATCTTTATTGCGAATTGAGGAAAATAACTACAAAAGAAAAACCTCATCGCCTTCTACAATAAGACTAACAACACCAGTATTAATTATAATCACCTAGATCAATACGTATTTAGACTCTACTGTTATTGCAAGATTAAATTCTATCACTCTACTATAACCTTAACAAATCAATGTAGTAATAATTTAATACAGGCCTCTATTTCATAAACGGTGATCACCAAGTTATACAGTTAGCTAACTGCAGTATAAGAAAAACGTCACATATTAAGGGTCTGCATTTACCAATAACGAACCAAAAGGTAACATATTTCATAACAGTCACGCACGCAGTATTCCAACAATAACATGCTTTAGTGTTGCACCGGTTATCTCCCCTAGGTCAGCATTATGCCAGTTTTACCCGAGAGCAGTTTTACGCTTCTACTACATGGGAACATCCATCTTAAAATATGCTACATTATAGGTGTATAGATAATCAAATACCATGGTATTGTAATACGAATTATATACTAATTTCAATTATTATCTATTTCAATTTATAAGAGAACCTTCTATATTCAAATCAAATTATATTATCTTATAATTAAGTTACCCATTTGTTGATATTACGATATAAGAAACATTTACTGAAAGAATAATGCAATTAGTGAATATATAACATTACCTTTTTATTCTGTTATTTCATCAGACAAAATAATACATTGATTCTTTTTCAAAATATCAAAATCAACAACCCCGTCAATTATTTTCTTAACAACCTATCTCCAAGCACACCTTATTTCTACTATCAAAATATACAACAGCCGTCCGTATTTAATACATAGTTTCAATTAAACCCGCCTTCTAATTTACGAAATAAAATAGGTACAGATGTACCATTTGTGATACATCACAAGGTCAACACTGCTAGTTTTGTTAAAAACGGAATTGCGTTTCTATTCAGTGCAATTGGATACGAAATGGACAAAATAGTAGTATATTCCACTAAAATTGGATTCATTAACAATATCAACCACAAAAGGAGTAATGTCACTAATACCGAATGACCTAGTCTATTATCAAGATGCGGAGCGGTTTCCTACGTCAAACACTGTACTAACAATTGCACAAAATTATTTTGTATACCTTTACGAATACTGCTCAGGTTTGCGGAGTTAGAACAAATTAATTTTAATCAGGCAAAACTAATTTTAATTCGTAGTCAAGAGGAGTCAGTGAAAATCAGCAGTAATTAAATAAGATATTGGAAAGTTTCGCATATCATTTTAGAACTAGCAGAAAACCAATTTCAATTTTAACAGAGTTTATGAAATGTTTAAGTATATAGGAACATAATACAAGGAACAATATTGCTATAAAATAATAACGGAGTCAAAGTATTATGTTGTTTCGGTGGTGCGCTGTTTAAGAGTCTTTGTCTTCTTCAGCACGTGGAATGTATGGTTAATGGGTTGGCGTGGTTTTGTGGCATGCATACTGACATCATGGTGTTGCGTATTGTGGGTGTCCAAAAAAATCCTTATGTGGATGGGTAATATTGCTGGTCGGTTGTAGACGGTCCTGTTGTCGCTAGGCTGGTGTAGTTGATGCTGTTGCCCCACGTATCTGAAATAAACAGAAACTAATATCAGTTATGTGATTAATAATTGTCGGTATTAACATAACATAAATTATAGTAAGTAAACGATACGGTAATGCTGATACTAGGCACAATTCTTCGCTATTGGACTTCTATCTTCTTCCTTGGCGGAGGTTAAAGGAACTTCGGACGACCCCTGTAGCTCGCGGAGTTGTTCCCACCGCATTTAACACACTTTGCCCGGTCGGTACGGGATTCATTGCTATGGTGATCGCCAGCGCACTTAACACAGCCCGCTGCGACCCTCCAGCAAAGGTATATGTGACAAAAACCCTAACATCGATGACACTGCCCACATCAACGGTGACGCGTAGGCGGGCGGCGTGCTCCACCTCTCGGGTCTTCTCTGCGGACGGTAGCTGTACCAGTACGAGATGAAGCTGGAGTCCTTGATGCTTCATCCTAGTGCAATAATAAACGTTAAAAGCACGTTATTATAGCTCACATTTCATTCGGTAGTTTCTACGGGCACGCTACATAGAATCACTTTAAAAATACGATCAGTGTTTGCCTTATAAGTATGATACGGTGTATCATTCCTATCCATAAACCTGTCCTTAGTTGTGGCAGGCTGTATCCGTGTTTCCTCGCGGACTGCCTGGACTAGGGTGAAGGCAATCCCTCGTCTGTCCAGTTCTCGGGAGAAGCTAATCCAGTTCTTCTAACGAAAGATTACCGGGGGTCCCTTCTCCCTGGTAACGATCTCCATGGCTTCTGGGGCGGGTTCCATTGGCCCAAACGTGTTGGTAATCGTCGTCGGCGTTGACGGAAGGTCCTTTGGCGTCTTCTTCGGTACATACCACTGTGTCCTGAAGTTGTCCTCGTCTGGGCTGGTGGAACCCGGGGCGGGAATTTTCTTCCTTCATTTTTTCTGTGATGATTTCGCTGACGGTTACGCAGGCGACAGTGACGATGAACGTAAACGTCGACAGAGTGCCTCAACTGCCGACTACAAAAAGCAGCCACCAAAAGAGATGACATAGTTGCAAAAGTCTGAAAAGTATGACTTCTGATGGGTTTATGTATCACGTTAGAAACTAGTGCTATTAAAAAAAATCTCTTCAAAGACTGGCAGCAAAAAGGGCTAATAATGAAGTTTCAAAAGTGAAGATGACCATGCCAATGATGAAATCTCCAAGAAAACAAAATGGTCTGCTGTTCCACTAGAGCCTCCTTCATCAATTGTGAGCCTAATATACCACAGTGTTTTGGGAAGCGTATTTAAGAAAATATGAATGTGATATGAAAAATGTTAAAGAACAGAGAACCATTTCACCAAGACGTATCGTGTTCAGAAAAGCAATGGAAATCATATGCCCCAAGTATAAAGAAGGATATGGCTTCACACTTACAAAAATCCGTAAATTGTTGGATTAATTGGTTTGTGGAAACTTCATTAGAAACAAGTTAAGCGACCGCAAAGACATTGCCACGATGAAATAAGCTTCAGTTCGTTTGATAGTAAAAATGGGCAATTGGCGTTTTTCTTGTTAAAAAGAAATCATAGAGGCTTCACAGAAGGTAGACTTTCGGCTTGCTTATACATTCTGTAATTCAGTTGAACTGAAGACGTCATGAATGGCTACTGAGATGCCTAATAAAGTGTCAACATTTTTGTCTGCATTTTTAAACATTAAGAAAGCTCTGCTGCTACCAAATACTGCAAATGAAGTAAATTCCGATCCAGATCAGTTCGAAATGGACGTACAGGATGATGACAAATATGATGTTGAAGATGATACCACCTGTCATGATAGGAAAATGGCTGTATTTCCTTGTAAGAAGAAAGCATTAGTTTCTGTGAGCTTTTATAAGGTGTTGCGTAAAAGATAGCAGCTAGCATCCTATGCTATAACGCAAGTGGAAATGGTAACACACATTTTCAAGCCATTTTGACGCTGACAACTTTACTTTTGCAGCCCTTCACAACTTGGATCGTGCTTTAAGTATATCTGACACTTATGGACACATGATGCAGTCAGTGTTCTATTTTAAGCATGTCCTGATCGCACCAAATTGCCAGTCAAACCGAAGATATCTGAGACTAATTTAATCCTACTATGTACAAAAGGAATTATCTGCAGAAAGTACTGACAGTGGAATTGTTTCAACATGGGATGAATGTCGTTTTCTGATCTCAACTACTATACCACCTCTCATTCATGTAGGATTTCGAAGCCATTCGACAGTGCTCTTAACATTGAAAAATTTGCAGCCTAAGCAAGCCATATTAGCAAGGTGTTTGATGTAAAAACAGCCGGATCAGTAATAAATGAAACCCACTATTTCAGATCTATTAAAAGCTTACTGATACTTGAAGAAGCCATGACAATGAAATATTGATTTAGATATGATACCTGAAAAAGTAGATGCTTAAACGAAGAGTATTCTGAAGTATGAAATTAGAACAAACTATCCAACGATCTCAAAGGAGCTTTAAAGAGATACGCATGGACAAGACGGGTTTGAACAAATGGAGAAGGAACCAATAGTTCCAATTGTGAAACCAAAGGCAACATTAGCTCCCCAAAAAAAGTATTGCTGATAGGCAACAAATACATGTGACCCAATTTGAGTTGGTGTATCATGAAGTGCTAGGAATAAATAACTATTTCTGAGAAATACTTGGTATTTGTTACATTGAAGTAACTGTTCATCATGAATTGTCAGGAAACAACCTGAATACCAACAACAAATGTGTGCCTAGGGAAGATGTCTGTTGAAAGTAAAAGCATGGACAAGACGGGTTTGAACAAATGGAGAAGGAACCAATAGTTTCAATTGTGAAACCAAAGGCAACATTAGCTTCCCAAAAAAAGTATTGCTGATAGTATTCAGATAGCTTAAAGCAACAGGAGAAACTATCTGATCTGTGGCCAACTAGCATGTTGTTACAGGGTAGTGGCTATACAAGTAAATTTGTAAAGCATTTCCTATTAACTGAACTAGAGCAGAAACTGGATCAATACTGTTTTCGACAGCGTAATGTTATGGATAGTGCTGTTGATTGTGGACTAATACAAGTAACTACAAAAGAATCAAACAAATAGACTTTGTGTTCCACAGTTACAGCCACTTAACGAAGGTGAAAGAGAAAAACTGACCCAATCGAACTGATAAAAATCAAACAGAACACTCTCACTCCTATACAAATGAGCAGATTCTGATATTCATGTAAAAACAAAGAGAAGCTACAATTGGCTGCTGGTACTGGTTCATTGAAATGACTAACTTCATTGCAATGCTAACTGGAACTATTACAGGAGACAGCTACAGCAATGATGCATTAATAGTAATGAACAAAGAAGTTCAAAGTTTGCAGATAAAACAGTTATAATCTATCTGACCTACGTTGTCCAGTCGAGCATAACATGTCTTACAACGCCAGCAAATGACACTGATGTCGTTGTCATCCTTCGAAGTATATTACCTTGTTCAAATTTAACATCCATCATCAAAATCTAAGACATATGATGTCGTATTCATTACTCAAGTAGAAACACACATCGGAGCTATGAATCTCATATTTTTCAATAAACAATTGCCATACCCGAAGATGCTTTTTTGTTTAACGCGAACACTTAAACCTAACCACAGCTATTTTCCTGATAGAAGTCTGCAGTTTACAGATTATAGACGTGCAAAGATGCAAATAGTCCGGTCCAGAGTAAGGTGATATTTACTCAACTTTTACTGACTCTCTTATGTGTACACTTGATTCTGCTGGTTAGGCAAATCAGTACTAAACGTGTTATTGTCGAAAATGGCAGTAAATCGGAAGTAACAGATAAAGAAGACGCCGGTAGCTCAGTGAAATCAAGGGGGTGGGCGTGTTACTAATTTTGCGTTTAGCATATCTCGCAGTACATTTAACATAATATGGGTAAGTCATAAATCATATGGGCGCCAGAATGTTTATAAATGTCAATATAGGGGTCGTAATACCTATATGCGAATAATTCACAGCTAAGTTTCAGACAAACAAAAAACCTCTTGTCGCAAACCACGCAAATAAGTGAATTGACAGCCTCGGTCCGATGTTTCCTACAAAACTTCAAAATATCTGCACGTAATCGCAATAAAATGACGTGCTAATAGACGAGTTGATCGGTCAACGATCTTATTTATTCTATATTTACGTTACGTCAAAAAAAAGCAAATAATCCAATAAGGAAAGCTGCCACAAATTGTTACGTTGAACCTTTCATTAAGAATATAAAAGGAAATAATTAAACGTTGTCGCTGTAAAGTTGCATAAACCAAAATTCTCATACAATAAATTAACCATTCGGTAACTTGAACGTAATCAAAATATCTTATTCTTCTGAATTTTGGTACTCCGTGAATGATAACACACGTTGACAAAGGAATAAGGTCACATATACCTTTTATGCAAAACTAAACACAAGAAAACGTATTCATCCGCCTGACAAATACCATTAAAAACACTTTATTTAGATCATCAACAAAACAAAAAATGTATGAAAGTAATTCCCTTACGTTTACTTGACCACTCTGAGTTCTCCCTTTTTCTTCGTGCGGCAGTATTGGTGTTTCTCGTATAATTGACCCTCTAGGTAATTGAACGTTGGGCACAGATACGCTTGAATCTCCCTTGATACAGCTCCCAATAGAGCAACTTCAGAGTCATCAAATTTCAACGAACCGTTTATTTCTTAATTATATTAACAGATCTTTAGTAACGAAAATATTTAAGCCAAAACCGAATGATTAAATAACTGTATCATCTACATATTAATTTATTTACAAAACGTGTTTATCCTTTATATACCAAAATTTTATTAAAGCGAAACCTAGTGATTATACTGAACTTATGGTATAAGAATCCGCACAAACGTGATTTTGTCCCAAGAATAAGGAAATAGCACTAACTTTAAACACTTATTCCTCTTCGATGGATTCGTATAAATGTCACTTCGGATTATCCATACACAACACAATAATGTCTCCAGGGTGGCTGATTACTCTTTTAAATCCCAAAAATGGTGAACGGGAAAACTCTCCCTAGAGTAATTTCAATTAAGCCCGGTAGAACGTAAATAAGCTCAGTCCGCACCCAAATCACATCCCGCGCCACAGCGTCCCAACCTGTTTCTTCTACATTTGGACTACGACTACTGCTCTTGCGAATTTTAACAGATTTCACCATTATACGTCTCCTTCCAATCGTAAGCACGGCAAAAACGAGATGAATTTTGGGAACATAGTTGAAAAATTACGTCACTAGCATTAACTGCATCGTCAAGTTACCTCGAGAAAAACATAATGTAATATGATCTGTTTTCGTCGCCTCTAAACTTTGGAAAATAGAATCTAAACCAACGTATTATAAAAACCACAATCTTTGTCTTCTTAAATTAATTTATCAAAATGATTTCCCGTCAGAGTCACCAACGTTTCAAATCTGCATCTCTACGCTTCCAGAAGTAATTTTAATTACAAAGAAACTGTTTCCAATGACGTGATTTCCACTCAAACTAAACTGTAAATTAACGATTGCTTAAAAATAGGATTATCCATTATTTATTAAAAATGTTAGACTCCCATATAAAATTCCTTTTACTATTTTACAATCGTCAAGGGGTGGAACCTAATCGTGATTAGAAACGTTAATCTATTTACAAACAAACAGACCGAAACATATATATATATATATATATATATATATATATATGCCATCGTTTAAAGCTTTTTCGCTAGTAGGTTATATATATATATATATATATATATATATATATATATATATGAATTCTCACAAATTAGAAAATATTTTATTCAAGTAGTAGTTATTTGTATTTAAAGTAACTATCAAAAGATTGGTGATGGCTAAAAATAAAAAAAACTTCATAATAAAACATGAAATTGCATGGTATTTTCTTGTCAAACTTTATTAAGGATATCGTATGAGATATTTGCACAATGAATTACCTCATTAATTAAGGAATTCCATAATTTTTGCATCTTGATAACGCATGTAATACAACGATATTTGATTCAATAAACTTAAAAATCACAGTGGGCTTCATACGCGTAATCATCAAATATCTTTAACTTTCCTTTGTGGTTACTATCACCTAAACTTTGCAACTTAAATTTACTTTAGGGATTATTAACGTGCACCCTTATCATTTTACTACTTTTGAGCAGGGTTTGTTCAGCCTAAGTGATTAATAAATCTACGTGTAGTTCTTTTTCACTCTGCAGGGTAATTTTAGACATCCGGTATTCACCAGGTTACACTTGGAACAGTCTAAAAGGTGAATTGATTTACTGGACCAACGTGGTCGTCATTAAATTCTTATGTGTAAATTTAAAAAAAAAACTGCTTATTTAATCGACAAAGTTGAAAAAATAAATTGAAGCCAACAAAAACAGTATGAGTGCTTCCATCAATATAAAATTACGAGAAACGAAAAAGATAAGCCAAAATAAATACATGTTTATAATTACAAACACTTACGATTTAGCTTGAAAACAAATTACTAAAATTTATATGTTTTGATAACAATTGCAGTCATCCTCATCACATACAAATTTAAAAATTTATTATAGCGTCAAACAAATGCATAGTGTATTCGTTCTACGATTGTTGATGAGTGATGAGCGCTTTGATTCATAAGACCTTTATGTTTGTCCTCTTCTAACTTATATTATATATATATATATATATATATATATATCCATATAAAATGTTGAACATGTCATATGGCCTCGAGTAATAAGAGGTAAACAGAACCATTAACTGTTGTTTCCATCAAGGGAATATTGAGCTCTGCTCCTTATTTTAAAGTGAAAAGTCAGTGGTTCTAACCAATTTATTTGTAACAATCGATCGAAAAAAGATATATACATATATATATATATATATATATATATATATATATATATATAGCCATATAAAGTGGCGAGCATGTCATCAGCGTTTGATGACGTTTACATATATATATATGCCAGATATATATATATATATATATAATTTCCCAGCAAATAATATTTTTATTCAACCACAAATAAATATTAATTACTGAATTGTTGATTGCATAAATAACGACACATATATTTGTAACTGTTCTCACATTTTTTCGATAAGTAAATAAATAAATAAATAAACAAATAAATAATTAAATGATCAAATATTCTTTCCCACTCATACCACCTAAAAATTTCTTCTTCGTGATGTTTTACAGAATTTTTCCACATATCAGGAGTAACCAATAATGCAGTCATTCTCACTGTTACCATCCCTACCAATATTCTTATTATAATAATTTTTTGCTATGTCTTAAATTAAATGAATAGGGTTGAATATGCAATAGTAAGGAGGAAGACGTAAGACTTTGTCTCCGTACTGTTCTGCCAGCTCGTCCACTACATACTTTTTGGGTGGTTTGTTTCTAAAAAAGAGTTGTGTTTAATAATTAATATAAACACTGTTTATTTGTGTCCTTACTGAGAGATAATAAGCAAAAGTTCGGTTTTAAACATCATATTTGTATAGGGGATGTTTTTATTTGTTAACCACTCCTTAATAGTACTTTTTTTCCATGCAGTGGTAGGCATGTTCACCAATAACATGCTGTGATAAGATGCATTATCCAGTATAATCAGAGAATGATTCTGAAGGTTTTGCAACAACTGATATTCGAACCATTTCAAGAAGTTTTCCTGCTTCATTTCCCCATGAGAATCGCCAAGTTTACTTTTTAAACAAAATATTGCTTCACAATAAATCCATTTTCGCTCCCTGCTTGAAGTTTAATATATCTGAAAGGGGATTTTGTCTAAATTTTTGCCATCTGTTTTACTAGTTTTAACACTCTTTAGATTTTCAATTTGCCAAGAATGACCGATAGTTTAATTTTGAAATATCTAGGTCTCGTCAAGGAATACAAACTGCTAGAGAGCATCATCCTTAGCTTGTTTATATGATCTCAGGAATTCCACACTTTTCAAAGCCACATTCGGTAGTTCCATGTGTCCTCGTCGTGGATTATCCATTATCCATTTAAATTCAAGTTCTTTGAGTAATCTTCTCAAAGAAGTGGTACTGCCATTGAATAATTGCCTATATTTTTGTTGGGACCACAGGGATTGAATGGTTATGTGTTTCTAAAACCGTACAGGATAAAACATTTTTATTATATTAATGTCTTTAATGATAAATATAATAATAAATTCAGTTTTATAATAGTATATTATGAAATTAGTTTATAATGCAAGAGATTATGGAAGGAGTACCCATTATTGCTTGAGCGGAGCGAAAGCAATAATGGAAATGAATGCTAATCCCGCATTATAAACGAATTTCATGTGCTATTTTGTCGTCGAACTAGCCACTTTGATACACAATTTAAATGAAATAATAATTTCGTATCGTAACAAAAAATATGATGTCACAGTAATTCATGAACGGTCTTATTATAGTTGCCATAGTGTCATTTATTTTTTGTAAATAAACACATTCTGCAAAAATGGATTCAGACTTGGATGAAGAAATCCTTACAAAAGCTAAATAAGCTGATTTGAGGCTCATACCTAAAAACTCCGAAATTATTTATAAGAAAGGGTTCGACGATTTATTGATTGGATGCGTAAGTTCATTATATCATTTATTAAAGGTAATCATTCTTTGTATTTATTTTATTAGTCGGAAAACTACAAATTGTCTTCATTATGGTGCATGTACTCCAAATTAAAATATATGTTACATTTCAAGAAAGGATGTGGACATCAACAAGTTTTCAAAACTTTCGGCATTCTTGAGAAACTGTTCTGTTGGGTACATACCAGAGAAGTTATTAATGTTTTCAAAGTATTCAAAAGAACACTTACTTAATTTTTTTCTTGAAGTACCCAACGACAAATACTTATGAAGGTAAATTTTTACTTTTAAGATTATTCTTAATAAATATGATTACATTTTAGGTAGTTGCAACATTTGGTGCGTTTGGCGGTTGCAAACACGGAGAATTGTACAGTCTGTCTGTTGGGGATATTAAAGAAGAAGGTTCTGTCTTTGTGGTTTATATTAGAGATACCAAAACACGTAGACCCATGGTTTTTACCATATTAAACCCTAACAGTAAATTATATTGGCCTCATTAAGAAGTATATGAGTTTAAGCAGATTGAAAAGTTTGTTCCATTTTACAACGGGTGTAAATGTACCTGTAATCCTATTGAAACTAACACATTTCGTCAGATTCCTCAACAGTATTTAAATATTCCCAATACCGGTCAATACACGGGATATTCATTTCGTACAACTTCTGCCACACTGTTGGCAGACAGTGGAGCTGACAGAACTTTAAAACGGCATGGGGATTGGAAAACTATGCTGTTGCTGAAGGGTACGTGGCAGACTCCATCGAAAACAGGAAGAAAATTGCCAAAACCTTAGGATCTAGTAGCGTACAACAAATGAGTAACCGAGAAATATGTATATCAATATCTTCAAGCAGTTCAAGAGAATGCTTGAATTTCAATTACCGGAAATTCCAATTGCAAGATTAATATTAACATCAGTGAACAATAATTTCTTTAATATTACATTAATTACAGATCATATTCTAATTGTAGTATTAATATAAATAAACAATTTGCTCAATTTCTTTTTCTACTCAAGTGTTGAAATACACATTTTCTGGCATAAACTTTAACCTTAAAAGTAGGCATTTGTTACAAGCAGTGCGGAAAATACTTTCCTCGCTCACTTTCCGCACTCTAATTAGACATGTGAAATTTTAAAACTTAACAGATTACAAACTTAAAAAAACTCTTAACTTATTTATTAATATGTATATTAACTGTACGTCCAGAATCTGGAATTACAGATTTAGTAACTGAATTAACTGCAACACTCAATCTGGAACACCTAAAATTTTCGTGGATACGTCCTTGTGCTCTTGGACTGGTATTATAGATGTACACCCAATATGCTGCATTGGAGATGAAATCGACGTGCACGGATGGCCAGAAACATTACCAATTATTTTTTTTGGACCTTACCTCGAACGGAATCGTCGATATTACCCTCTGCTACCATTGAAGATTTCCATCCCCCGTGAAGTTTATGGCTTAATAGGTCTCCACAAGCATTTTCAAGCAGTATTGCAGAGGTACGGCGAAAACAATGTCCTGTGGACTCAGCAGAATTGGGTAATTTAAGGAAATTTGCAATATTTTTTGGAATTGCCTCAATCGTATTTACACCTGGTTGTTTTGTGCATTTTCCCATTTTATAATTTAGTAATAATCTGTTAGTCTCAATGTTATAAGGAAGATGTGTTTTAGAATCAGGAATTGCTACAAGTAAAATTATATCTTCAATATCGTTCAACATCATTTTGGTTCACGCATCCCTACGGCAGGCTCCTGCTACGTCTAATATTAATGCGATCTAGAATATAGTTGATCGGTATTCCCTACAAATTTAATAAGTGATTTCTTCGATTTGAAACCTGCAGATTTACGTTAATTAAAAACGACTGCAGCTTAACGGATTTAGAAACATCCACGTTATCTTGTAAAATCAATGTACTTCTTAGCATAGAGTACATTGACCATAGTGTGGAACTCATAAGTCTTTCTGATTTTTCCTTAAAGTAAGTGTTTTCAGTGTACAGCTTAACATTTCGGTTTTTAGCACCAATCTAAGAAACTATCTTTCTTTTTCATACCTCTTTTCCGATTTTTGAGGCAGTAAATCGGACGTAACTGCGGATGCAATGGCTGCAAGTTCCGGTGGGGTCTTCACTATGGGAATCCTTCATTATAACTAAGCTATTTCACTTATTTATTTATAAACTGCGAAATACTCGTGACAAGCGGTACTTAATTTTTTGACGTTTCAGCTAATGACTGACATTTATTTTAAATCAATGAATAATTTACACCAATTAAAAATTATTAGAGCGCTACTGTAACAAAATAGATGTCGTACGTTCAAATCCTACTCGAGGTAAACTTTTTATTTATGTAATTAATAAAATTAATAATGTATAATTACATATTTACTTTTGAACGTATTCGTTCATAACAAAAACTTATAATAATTTACACCAATCTTTGATCTTAAACTTTCGTAGAAAAAATAGTATGTAACACACGTACGGAAATGCCCATCGCAATATTCGTATAATTGGAGCACTCACTGCGCTCGTGCTCCAACTTTTATACTCATTTTGCAATAAAGCCCTTTCCACACTGCTATTACAATATACTATTGTTTGTATTTCGTCGTCAAGACGACTTTATGGCACAACATTACAGTACGCATGCCATAAAGTGACAAATTATTAACGATTTTGACGTTAATAACCAAGGCATTCTAATGCTAGTCGACGACAAAAGACAATTGTAAAATGTACATTAGCCGTTATTACTTACTTCTTTGGTACATATGATAAATAGAACCACGAATAACGCTTGTATTTAATGTTGCTGTGTTTGTAACTCGCTTAGAATAGCAACGATCTTTCTTTGGCGAGTTTAACTTCTCATTGTTTTTCGCTGCTTGAGAGATTCTACTAACTGTCCTTAAACTGATGTTTAGAGCAGCAGCTGCACGCTACAATAAAGTACTCTTACAGTACAATTATTTTATATGTATTACCCGAAGATTACCTCTCGAACAGCATTTAAGGGCAACAGAGGCCCATTATTATCCTTTTCTTGCTCGAAATAGCTAATTAATGATGCTACGAGTTCTTTGCATCGACTATCCATTTGCTTGGGCATTTTGGCAACCGAAGAATGAAAATATATATCTCACTATTACACATTGTTCACTACAAAAATCAATCAAATATGCCTGTAAAAATAATGTCATCCGTAACCTCAAAATATCGATGAATCGATGAATAAAAGACGGCAACACAGCACCATCTCTGACAGTGACTAGGTTTACGTCGTTACTTGCTGGCCTGTTGATTAAAATTTTATCATAAAATTTACATTGATAGGCGTCTAAACCCAACAAAAACAAGCTTGTGCACATACATTATATTATATCAAAAGTAATATATTAATTGCATTTAGAGTTGTTTTTTTTTGCAAATTTTATTATATAATTTGCGATGGAAACGTAGCCACATAAGAAAACGTCGTTGATGGCGTGCGCGCCACTTTGTTTGGCTTTAACTTTAGTTATGTAGGTACATAAAAGGCTTGGAACAGAAAATTAGTGTTTCTATGGAAACAAGTTATTTTCCTCGCACACACTTGTGTATTGAGGATTTAGTAAGGTTTTTGACTTCGTCTGATAGATCCATCGTTTTTCGCTTTCTCTTGTTGCTGGATTTTTATGTGTTTAGTATCGGATTTTCGTTGTATCTTTTCATTATACTTGGCAGAACTCTTATAAATACACAAAAAGCATCACTCAGTCGCTAAAAAAATTCTTTTTAACATTGCTGCACACAAAGTTACAAATTCGCTTTCCTGTTGTATCGACAGCACAGAAATTAAGGGATCACCATTTTCCTTTTCCTGTTCAAAATATTTTAATAATTTTTCTACAAACATTTGCAGCCTAAAATTCAAAAATTCACCCGGGATTTTTTTAATAAACATACGTAACCAACAAGGTAAGGTTTTTCTTACAACTTAGTAGGTCGACGAGTAATTGCATAGTTGTTATGTGGCTTTATTAGTATACATGCAAATTACTTGATAATTACCTATTAGTCATAATAGCATCCGGATCTTTAACCATACAGTTTTTGCAGTGGGAAAAATACACTAGGAGTCATTCTAAACAAGGGGTAATTGTAAACGCATATTAGTTTTCTATTAGACCCTGTACTATTCGGCCATAGGTGTAGCGGTATGTTCTTTCATCATTCCTTATGTATCAACTCAAGAAACAACCATTTTAATTATTAATTAACGACTACTTACGGTAACACCATCCCATACAATGAGCTAGAAGTAACCTAAATAGTCTGTTTACATTAACCCTCACTATTTTCTAATTGAGGCAATTGTACTCATACATTCGGGGTAATACATTGTTTTAGATCTATTTATTGTTAATTAAAACATTTTGTTTAGTTTATAGACTTCACAATGCCAAGGACACATTTGAGAAAAGACCTACTCCTACTGACCGCAGGATTTGATGAATGCTGTTAACGATGCTTCAAATTAATATAAAAATGATCGCCAGGCCATCGTTGTGATTTATCGTAAAGTGAAGGGAAGAAAAGTGCCGATTGAAAAGCTGGGAGATGGCAGGCGCCCTGCATTAGATGCTGATACAGAAAATCAGATAATATTGTGTCTAATTGCTTGTGCTTGTGCGATAAACAAGAACTTAAACACTTAGTTTCCCAATATGTCAATAATATAAAGAAATTGTTTTAAAAATAACAGACTGGGGGGGGGGGTATCATCACTGTTTCATGAAGAGACACCCTACTGTATCTTTGAAAAAGCAAAACATCTCCAAATCTGTGGGAGCACGACAAGAGACCCAGATAATGTTTACAATTTTTACGAAAAGCTTGGTAATTTATACCAAAAATGCGATCTGAAAACAGAGGCAAAAGCTATGTTTGTTTACAAGTGTGATGTAAGTGGGTTTCCAAGTGACCGAAGCAGGTTACGCGGAAAAGAAGAAAAGGGAAAACCTCTGTCAAGACTTTTTTGGGGAATATAGCCGGTAATCAACTTCAGCATTAATTATTACGTGGGTCAGCTGATGGTCATTTGCTATACCACTGATTATATTCAAAGATGCCGCACTTCAGGCTCAGTGAACATCCAATCAATGGCAGTATTGAAGAACCATTTTTCTTCTAGTGGTTCAAAGACGAATTTATTCTTCACATAAAAGAAAATGAATCTGTTGTTCTAGTTTATAGTGTTTGATCGACATATCAGTCACCTCAGTACCAGGATAATTAAAGAAGCAATAGACCGAGTCATTTAACGGATAAAATGCAACCGCTAGATAAGTATGCCTGCGGACCAATCGAAATCAAATGGGATAAAAAGCACTTTGAACATGGAAAAACAGATGGGAAATTTATCTTCCAAATTAAGCAAACAATATTTTTCTAAACTAGTAGGCCTAATTTTCTCAAAACGGTTTCATTTCTACATGATTGTTCCCCATGACCATTCTAAGTTTCTAAAGGATTTATTTGACCCAATAGATTTACAGCAATATAAAACAAAGAAAAAGCATAAAGTATCAATAACTACTGAAATCACGAATAACAATCCTGAAAAAATACCTGAAACTTCTATATCACAAGAAGGATCAATCCAAAATTCTACACCACCGCATGGAAGCTGTAACCAAGGACTTGAATGTGAAGCTAAGAAACCCCTTTCCTGAAAAAACTAATCCAAGAGGTATGATTGACATTTTCTCACATGTTATTAAAAAACCAACTGAAGAACGAGTTGGTAAACCTCAAACTTCTGCAAATGTAAAAAAGTAACGGATCTTCGTCAAATTAGGGTGAAGTTTATAAACAATCGAAATTCTAGATAGACTCAAAGAAACTGAAGAATAAAAATTTCGATAATTATGCAACCTATTCCTTAATACCTTTATTGCAAAAATAGGCAACAATGTCAAAAGAAAAACTATAATCTATGTCAGATGGACGTTTAAAACTTAATGTCAGAGAGAGATTAATAGACATCTAGATGCTAACTTAGAAAAAATTCTAAAGCCTTCCGCTTCTATAAAATACCGATAATATAATTTAAGAATTTTCAATGCTATTTAATTTAATATTTACACTTTATACTTTACGCCTTATGTTCGACATAAGGCGACATAAGTTTTCTTTAAAAAGATATAATGGATCGTTATTCAGATGTTCAAAAAATAAGAGCAAACAACTAAATACTACCTTACGAATTTCTTGCAGCTAAATTACCATATATATATATATATATATATATATATATATATATATATATATATATATATATATATATATATATATATCTTAGTGTCTATATCTGGTTAATTTATATCTTTAAAATATACAGGTGACATATTTGAAGAAACTCAAAAACTGCTCCTAATAATAATAATAATAATAATAACTTTATTAGATCATAGAACCATGACAACACGGTATAGACCAAGTCAATCCAAAAATACGTCCCTACGAGTAGTGACAAATCTAACTTATAATTTAAGACATGTAAACAACATAAATAAATAACAACTGAATATGTGGAGCACCAATATTTGACTAGAGATTTACATAATGAACAGTTCAAATTCATTGAGGGTGTAAAAACAATTATTAGTGAGAAGATACTTTAACTCTCGCTTGAAATCTTTATAAGTTTTGCAACCAATCAAGCACATTGGCAGTTTATTATACAGGCGAAGTCCTGCATTAACCGGCGATTTGTTACAATAAAAATGTTTACTTTTAATTTCCACAAGATTGTTCTTGCGTCTCGTATCATGTTCATGGATGTCAGTACCTTTATAAAATTTGGATATATTACGATAAATATAGCACAGCAGTTTGAGAATATAAATAGAGATTACTGTTAAAATTTTATTAGTCTTAAACGCATTTCGACACGTGGTTCGAGGTTCTAGACCAAAAATAAGTCTTAGAATACGTTTTTGCAAGGTAAACACTCTTTGGACGTCACGCCCTAACCCCCAAACTACAATGTTATAATTAATCGCAGCATAAGCATATGAATAGTATACATCAAGCAGAGTTGTCTCATCCAATGTTGATTTTAGCACTGTTAGTAAGTAGAAGCATTGATTTAATTTTTTGCAAACCGAGTTGATGTGGACATCCCAGGAGAAACAATTATCCAAAAATGTACCCAAAAATTTTACAGATGAAGAAAATTTTACTGTAACATTGCTAAAAGTGAAGTCTTCGTATAGTGTATTTTTCTTGTGGTGCAATGAGCAATGCAAGTAGTTTTATTAGTATTAAGTATCAATCTATTTTTGCTACACCAATTATTAAATTCATTATAAGATGTGTTAATTTTATCTAACAAAGCGTCTTTAGAAGGGTCTGGGAGAAGTATAGAGGTATCATCAGCGTACAGTAGAACCCTTCCTTGAGAAATATACCTTGGCAGATCATTTATAAAAATGAGAAAAATTAGTGGTCCTAACACACTGCCTTGTGGTGTACCTAGATTTAAATCAAATTCTGTTGAATAAGCATCATTAATATGCACTACAATCTTTCTATATTCTAAATAAGATACAAACCAGTCATTAATGCATCCTCGTATACCAAGACTATTTAGTTTTTTTGAGACAAAAGACTTGTCGACCATGTCAAAGGCCCTTGTCAAATCAAATAAAATAGATACAACATGATCACCAATATCCAACTTTTCGTTAACGAATTGAACGTACTCAATTGTACTAGATTCAGTCGAGCAGTTGTGTCGGAAACCATGTTGGCTATTAGTAATTTTGTTGAATTTAACTAAATACGATTCAACCTGTTTAGCTACAACTTTTTCAATTATTTTGGAGAAGATGCTATAAACCCCTCTGTCCACGCTGTATATCTCACAAAAACTAATCTACTCCAGGAGAAATAAAAACAAACAACCACGCATGTACGCACGCAGGCACCCACCCACACCCGTACTCGCATACACACCAACACCCGCACACGCGCCA
>JARFJB010001921.1:375000-450000 GCA_036346205.1 Vesta saturnalis
ATATCTTACCCCATTAGATTACTTCTTCGTGTATATGTCTGTTGTGGAACGATAACACTGGAGATGCTTGGAAACGTGAGGGAAAAACGACTAAATGTTCGAATTCAGCAGAAGGACATCTTTTTAAGAAGAGCTCATTAGTAACTGTTGAATTATCCAATGAGTTGAGAATGTTCGTTTATTTTCTATGAAGTTCTTATGATAACATATCTTGGCTACTGCGAATAATCACATGAAAAACCATTGAATAATATAGAAAAATCAAAATAATTCAAAAACAGTAAGAGATAGGTATAGTGCATACTTATTAAGAATTGTGTGATTTTTTATTCTCGTTCACGCAGTGTAAAAATATACATAAATATGCATATATTTGAGATAAGTGATATTTTTTAATTTCAAGTTTCGCAGGTTTGAGCACATATTTTGATCACCCTATAGCATTTATCTCTAATGTTTCTTCTTCAAAACGTAGTGTTAATCTTTGTCTTTCCTTGGTTCAGAGATAACATTTTTCACAATATGGTATATAATAATAAAGTTATATCTATAAATGGGATTTTTTTGATGGGTAAAGTTCGAATTATTTCAAAAACAGTAAACTTTACATATTTGAAACTTATCTAGATAAAGTTTTATAATTACACGTAGAGTCCAAAAATTGAATGATATACAGGGTGTTACATTAAAAAATGGTAATTTTGTGTTGCCCTAGTTTTTAGAACACTCTGTATAGTCAAGAGTAACTTTAAAATGCGCACACTTACTAGCCATATAATATGGATACATTTTATTGACAGAGTTTACCCGGTACATAGTTTTATGTAATAAAGTAAAACATTTATGTGCAAATATTTAATGCTACTCAAAAATACTCTGCAATTGCTGAAAATTTAATTATTGCATTTTCATATTTTCCTAGAAAATGAAAAGAAACGTTTTTATGTAAATAAAAATTTTATTAAATACATAAATAAAAAGTTTACCTCGAGTAGGAGTTGAACCTACGACCTGTACTTTGCTAGAGTACCGCGCTAATCAACTGCGCCATCGAGATTCAAGCCCCAATCGACGTAAATGTTGTCTTTATAATAAACGTTTTTATGGTTTTCTTAACGATAACTAGCGTTCAGATTTCAAACCAATCAAACATAAGTTCGATTGTTTGGCTGAAAAGTTTAGGAAAATAAGTATCAAGTAATTACGATGCATTAAAATTACATGTGATGTTAACGTTGCTCTTACAATAAAAAGTATGTTAAGTAAATATTTGAACCTAAAAGTATATAGCAAGAAATAAGTATGTAAAATGAATACTGTCGAAGAAAGTTTAAATGTAGAAATATATCTTTGTTTAAAAATAATGGACTGTCCGTAAGCTAGCGAAAAAGGCATCTCAAAAAGCCATTAGTGAGAAAATTGCTCAGTCCTTATGGGAAAAAAATCGTTCTTATATATTTTCGGATACTGTATAAAACAACATTTTCGACAAAATATTGTTTATTGTAGCCTCCTTTAAAACTTTTCTACACTCTAATAACTATAAAATGTACGAAATCTTTCCTTAACTTTACTACAAACTTTATGAACTGTAAAAAGGTTTTTAAAATTTTTGACGATTTTTTTATTTACGAAAGCGTGTATAGATTATTTGTAATTTTAAGAAATGTCGTGGAAAACGGAAAGTTTAACAATAAAAATCCAATCACAAGGTAATACAAAACACTATCTGCTTTTAAAAATATATATCTAAAATCATTTGGAATCTTTTCAATTGCATTATCGCATATTGGATAAACTCACCATTTTCAGGACGGCTGCATTGAAAATGGAATTGAAAACTGTTCGGTTCAATTGCGCGCATTACCATGTAAGACTTTTCTACAAACATATCGATACCGAGAAGAAGGATAAGACTTATGTATGTGTGTATGCACATATATATATATATATATATATATATATATATATATATATATATATATATATATATATATATTATTTGTGTAATTTCAGTGTGCTGAAAACATATAAAAGCAGAACTGAAGTTTTTAAGTTATAAAATTTAAAGTATTCATTTTGTGGCCAAATAATATAGTTGCAAAATAGACAAATCCAAGTTGCAGAAAATTGAATAAGCATGTTTTCTCGAAAGTATAAAGCCATATAAACATTCCAAGTGAAGGCATACAATTTTAAAATCCTGAAAACTGGTGCATTATATTGCTTTATATGTAAATCCGTAATTTTTATCTGAGAAGTTTTGTCTCCTTTTATACATTTTTCCTTTTCATATTTTTAAAACCTCACCGTCTTACGTCGTTCTCTTTACTGAAATAAATTACAGAATAATTTTAAAGTTCACTCCTATCTATCTGAAACTTGTTCGCGATTCTATTAAAACTTTGAACTTTATCTTATACATAAATACATATGTAACCCCATTTTGCAATCAATACAACCGCTTGTTCTACAAAAAAAGCCGTTTTCAGTTGAATTATGGAAAACCACTGGAACAAGTTTGAAATTATAACATCTATTTGCATTTTGCATAAACAATAAGTGGAGAGAAATAATTGCCAATTAGAATGGGATTAATCTATAATTATCCTACGTATCTGTTGCTTGTCTCATAAAGTAACCTTTTGGCACGGATACTAGTAGGCTGTTGAACTCAAACAATGTATATAGATACAAGTCCATTAATTTTCACGTGCTACATGAATTCTAATTTATTTAATTAGTTGAGCAATATTTTGGGAATAATTCACTACCCCACGGTCCATCCACATAAATTCTGTTTCGAAACTTTCCACTGCGTATCCTTAAATGTAATCAAACCAATTACATCAGAACGATTCCTCAATTTTGTATTAATTTAACTATCTACGTACAAAAAGTAATAGAATCTATGTGCATAAATTCACTAATGGTTTATGTTTATAAATAATCAATAGTTTTAGTACAATATTGGAAATGTAGAAAACTATGTTTTAATAGCTTATTATATTTTGTTAAGCTGTTACATGTATATTTATGAAACTAAACAGTAACAAGAAAATCGCCTTATGAAACAAGTTTTTTGCCGTCTTATACGCGTGCGTGTGCGTGTGCGTGTGCGTGTCGCGTGCGCGTGCGTGTGAGTCTGCCTGTCCGTGGGCGTGTGCGTGCGCGTGTGTGAGTGCGTGTGCGTGTGCGTGTGCGTGTGCGTGTGCGTGTGCGTGTGCGTGTGCGTGTGCGTGTGCGTGTTCGTGTGCGTGCGTGTGAGTGTGCCTGTACGTGGGCGTGTGCGTGCGCGTGTGTGAGAGTGTGTGAGTGTGCGTGTGCGTGTGCGTGTGCGTGTGCGTGTGCGTGTGCGTGTGCGTGTGCGTGTGCGTGTGCGTGTGCGTGTGCGTGTGCGTGTGCGTGTGCATGTGCGTGTGCGTGTGTGTGCGTGTGCGTGTGCGTGTGCTGTGCGTGTGTCGTGTGCGTGTGCGTGTCGTGTGCGTGTGCTGTGCGTGTGTGTGTGTGGTGTCGTGTGGTGTGGTGTGTGTGTGTGTGTGCGTGTGTGTGGTGTGTGTGTGTGTGTGTGTGTGTGTGTGTGTGGTGTGTGTGTGTGGTGTGTGTGTGTGTGTGTGTGTGTGTGTGTGTGTGTGTGGTGTGTGTGTGTGGTGTGTGTGTGTGTGTGTGTGCGTGTGTGTGTGGTGTGGTGTGTTGGTGTGTGCGTGTAGTGGTTAGTGTGTGGTGTGTTTTATATTATCATATATGTTATTATAAAACTGTAGAATTACATTAGATTAACAGGGCAGTTAATAATTAATTAAAATTACTATGACTAATATGTTCTTAAAGTATACAGAACTACTAAGGTACACTATTTCTTTATCGGAATTAGTTGCTTCACGAGATTTTATTGTTTGACTGAAGAGTGAATAATGCATTGCCTATAGCCCAGCGTTCTGTAAAGTTGTCGATATGGTTTTGCCCATATACCATGAAAGGTTTAACAAGATTCGTCTTTTTAACCTATCAGTGAAAGACTTTTTGAAAGACTGCGTATGCCTATTATTCCGTATGTCACTCGATGTTATACTGTACACAGTAGTCTTGCAAAATTGATTAGAAAATTGCTCAAATGATGAACTTGGATACTTCCTTTTATGCCATATGATTGCGTTATTTGTTACTGTGGTAATATTCAGTAACTTCTTAGTTCTTCCGTGAACAAGCTGGAAAATCCCGACTACATATGAGCAGTTGGTCATTAAATACATTTCGGTTCTGACCAATAGTGACATAGATCTGTTTCTTTTATTCTGGCGTGCAATAAAAATATAGGATCACCTAACCGGTTTTTAGCAAAACGCCAAGAGATTTCTGATGTGTAGCCAGTAGTGAGTGAGCGGGTTAAAATAAGTATTCCAATAGGTTGTATGTTCACTCCAATTGTTGCTTGCCTTATAATTTTCTGGTAAGTGGAAGTAGCCTATGGTTAGCTTTTGCTGCAATTGTTTTCGCGTGGTTGTCTTAGCTGTATACTTTCTACTACGATACTTAAAAGACATGCGTCTGTGCATTGAACCATTCTCTCGCTCTAACATTGTTTTATTAAAATAAGATTTTATTCTTGAGTAGTGGTGTATTAGTTCATTATTTACCAATTCTGAATTTGTTATCAATTGAGCTCTCAGACGGTTTTCGTCTAACCACACTCCATTCTGATAGAAATCATTTATCATTTGTTCCCAGAAGGTGGTAAACATGATAGGAATAACACGCGATATTAATGTAGGGTCCACCGTTGGGGTCTTTATCAAATCAAAGCGTTCTAGTGTTAGGTCCGGCTTTGTGAAATTTGGATTGCTTTGAGAATTAATGGCAAAAATTGGTGCTGTTGTGGGTATCTTTTCTTCAAGAAAAACCATTGCTCGTTAAATTAAGCTTGTTTTAAAGTGTTTTTGATCACTGCTTTCCATGGTTGTGCTTCTGTGTTGTCGATTAATTTTTTTACTAGCGATATCCGGAAGTAATTTTTGAGGGAGTATGCACTAGACCCAGCCCTTCCTGGTTTATTGGTAAACATAGATGTTGTTAGTTTGTCCAATGTTTCCCTCTCCGGATAAGTTCTACGATTTTTCCCTGGAAATCCAGTTGCTATTGAAGTGTGATCGGAATGCACTGTAATACATGCCAACATTTTGGAGTCACGTATTGATTAGATTTTTCCAATAATTCATCCAGGATATGACGTTCTCCATTTTGCCAGCGAGGCACCCAGAGATCTATTTAGCGTTGTAAACGCTTGCATCGAATCCTGTTCCTCGTCGTTAGGCAGGCTCACTCCTAGCACTTTAATTCTATTTACCCATTGTATCTTGAAGGGTGTTTCTGTTTTTACTTTCCAAAGTCCTCCCCAGAATCACTTCTCCCAGTTAATCTCCGCACCAGAGCAATCCGCATATATTTGGTAGCACTTTTTGAGAGTTTTAAAGCTTGCATCGAATCCTGTTATCGTCGTTACACTCACTCCTAGCATTTAATTCTTATTGTATCTTGAACTGACTTTCCAAAGTCCTCCCAGCTTCTCAGTTAATCTCGCACATCCGCATATATGGTAGCACTTTTGAGAGTTTTGAGTTATCCGTTAAACACCGATAGTCATCTGCATGGCATTATGTTATCTTGAATCGAGATTGGAAATCCTTTCAGGAGTTTTCTGGATAGAGTTAAAAACGGCTCAATAGCGATGGAAAATAGTGGAACCCTTGTCTGATTCGAGTTTCAAAATTTATAACACTGGTAAGGAGTGATCCCAGTCTCACATGACTTACTGAATTTACATAGAGTAACTTTACTCATTTGATAAACCGATCTCCAAAGTTCATCTTTCTTAGCACGTGGAATAGATAACTTACTGAAACTTCGTCAAAGGCTGCTCTTTAGTCTAAGCTAATGATTGCAATCGGAACATTTTGATGCTTGCCTTATTAATTCTCAGTGTACATGGATGGAGCCATACATAGATCGATTTGGTATAGAGTGGCTCTGATTTGGATGTATTACTTTATTGATTACCCTTTTGAGTATTAGGGACAATGATTTTGCTAAAATCTTGTAGTCGGTGCATAGTAGTGAGATTGGACTGTTTTTTAACTCTAGCAAATTACCTTTTTTTGGCATTAAAGTGATAACGGCTTTCCACATGGAATTTGGCAGCGAGTTTCTTTAATTGCCGTTTGGACAGTCTGGAAAAAATTATATTTTATATGGATCCAGAAGGTAACATAAAATTGCACCGTTAGGCCATCAATTCAGGGCGCACTATTTTTATTTAATAACTGAAGCACTGCTGTCAACTCCTCAACTGTAATTGGTTCCTCTAACAGTTTCTTCTCAGAGTCGGGTAGAGTTGCTTGAGATTCATGTAATGGACTGGAAGAAAAATTCGTAACTAATTTTTTGTGCACCTGGTGAAAGTGATTTCCTACCACTTAACAAAGAATTTGTGGCCCCTCAATTATTCGATTGTTATGTTTTAGGATGGACAAAGTCTTGAAAGAGCTGTTAATTTTTTTATCTGTTGTTGAGCGGTCAGAGTGTATAAGTTTGTCATAATTTGAGGAAGTTAGTTGATGTTCACTTATTCTTTTGTACGCACCCTTAATGGTGTTTAGTAGGTTACGTGGATTGTCTTTTCCAATGTTAGATTCACTACAAATAAGGGTTTGTAATTGTTTTTGTAAATAGCAGATATCAATAAACTTTTTCCGCCTGTTCTGACTTTGGTACAATATCACATCTTTAATGTTTGACATGAGGCGTTCCCATGTTACTAAGGTTTCGTCCAGGTTATCAAAATTCTGGTGTTCATAGCTTGAGGATAAAAATATGTTCATTATTTCAATTAAGCTTTTGTCTTCCAAAAACGGTTCTCAAATTTCCAGTACAGTGGATGACTGACGACCATAGTGGTTCTAATGGTAAACTAATAGAGCTAGATGGTCTGAGAAGGAACCATGAAGAAGCGTTGTTTTTATAGATTAAATTAGGGATTTACAACAATAAATTATATCCAAACGAGATGAAGAAATAGGATTAGTATGTGTATAGTAGATGCACACTGATTTTCCTTTGTTATAAAGGCGCCAGAAATCTGTGAGGTTTCCGTTTTTTAAAGCGCCGGCTAAACTGTTTGAATGTATTGGATCTCTCTCACTTGAACCGCTTCGATCAATTGCTGGGTCTTCAGTACAATTAAAATCTCCCCGTAACACTAGATTCGTGCTATTTTGTTGGGACTCCAGGAATGTTGTTAAGGCTGACAATACCGTTTCTGCGACGTGGGTATTATTAGGAAAGTACACGTTCAGTCATGTTTATTAATTGTT
This sequence comes from Vesta saturnalis, assembly GCA_036346205.1. Classification (NCBI taxonomy): domain Eukaryota; kingdom Metazoa; phylum Arthropoda; class Insecta; order Coleoptera; family Lampyridae; genus Vesta; species Vesta saturnalis. The sequence continues at coordinate 382,368 of JARFJB010001921.1, forward strand.
AGTGTTAATTTTTGAAGGTGCAACTCTAGTAAAAGTTCGTGTTTTTTTACTACCTCATTTAGACTTCGCTTAACGCCAATTAAAGTGCCACTGTAATTTGTGTTAAATGGATTTATATAGAACACGTAGGAGCTATTTTGAAGTATAGACGGTATATCAGCAATGTTAGGCTCTTGCAGTAAAATTAAATTACATTACAATTGCAATCTAGGAAAGCTATTAAATCCATGCATTTGGTATCAGACCTTAAACTCTTGGCGTTAAGAGTTATTATCTTTAAGTTTGACGTAGCCATGTCTATTAAATTTCTTTTTTTAGTAAGTGCTTAGAACACTATCTGTCGAAGGTATTCGGTGTGGATCTAGATCTCTTAGTTATTAGTTGATTAAGTGCTTACACCTTTCTTTGGTAGATCTTTGCCAAAATAAAGGTGTGACCAGTTTCAGTAACCTTAGAAGACTTTCAATATCCTCAGTACATCTTCGAGACACATCAAGAGGGTTATTAGTGCCTTTAACTTTATTTAGAAAATGCGAAAGAGACGAAATCTAATACTAGATTATTTTCTTCTGACCAAACATTTCTTATGCCGTCGTCATACACCTCTCTGGTCGGCAAAGGCTCAACTTTCCGTTTTTTTACAGTAGCATTGGCAGTTTGATGTTTTTTGGGGTGTACGAACGCTTCTAACTCATTTGTGCATCTCACGAGATTTCCACTTTCCTCTAGGGGTTATGGTTGAGTCAGCTCTACAAGATCTTCCTGGCTACCTGTTAATGTTTCGTTTACTGGTATTGTGGCCATTATGCTAGCAGTGGTATCTGTAGGAGGGTGAGGTCGTTAATCTTTGCATTTGTAGCATCTCATTTTGTCATCCGACATAAATATTCGGTACTCTTAATCTTCATAAACAATTACTACTGACGGTGGTACGTTGCTGTCACTTGCATACCTGCTCCAATAAACGATAAAGGTGAAAGCAATCTCAGGCCTATGCTTTTTAATTCTTGTTCCACCACATGATGGGGAATACAAGGGGGTACGTTCGATAGGACAATCCTTTTTGCCGGTAGTATTAATTTACGAGCAGGTACAAATATTTGATTTATGTTAATTCCACCTTCCTCTTCAACGAATTTATGTACTAATTATTTAGTTGAGAGATAAATGTAAACGCGATTGTTAGTCATTCTCGATGCTTAGGTCCGATAATTTTGCCTGTATTTGTAACATAATCTCTAACTACCATTCCATCAATTGCTGGAAAAATTAAAGCTTGATCCTTTTTTGGGAACGTGGGTGCAGATACGACATTTGAGAAAGAACGGGAAATAAATAAGCGTGCCTGCGTGCGAGCGGGCGTTCGTGCGTGCGTACGTTCGCGTTCGCACCTGTGTGCTTGCGTGCGTGCATGCAAGCGTTCGTACGTGTGTGCAAGCATGCGTTTGTTGGTGCGTGCGTGCATGCGCGTTCGCACGTGTGTGCGCGTTCGCACGTGCGTGGTTGCGTGTGTGCATGCGAGCGCTCGTACGTGCGTACAAGCATGCGTTCGTTCGTGCGTGCGTACGTGCGCTTGTGCACCTGTGTGCGTGTGTGCTTGTGTGTATCCGAGCGTACGTGCGTTCGTGCGTACGGTCGCGAATGCGTGCGTCCTTACGTGAGTACGTACGTGCTTGTGTGTATGCACGTGTGTGTGTGTGTGTGTGTGTGTGTGTGTGTGTGTGTGTGGTGTGTGTGTGTGTTGTGTGTGTGTGGAGGGGGGGTCTATGTGTGTGTGCGTGTGTGTGTGTGCGTGTGTGTGTGTGTATGTGTGTGTGCACTAGTATCCACCATAACTTCAAAACCATAATACACACGTGCTTTTTGTATTAAGACTTCGTTTCTCTTGGAGCTGATAAGGTTTTGCGAAAAAATTAGTCAGGGAGGGGGTTATTATGCGTAGTTTTTAAGTTTTATCATTTATTTCTATTTAGTTATTAATCATACCGATTAATTATGTTCTTCGCAATTCTTCGATACTACGCATGGATTGCCATCAAAAAATTTCTAGTGTGAAATTTAAGCGTTTGTTTAATATCTTTCAATATCTGAATAACGATCAACTTTAGAGGTATATGTAAAATAGTGTATTACATAACGAGCTACGAAAGTGACACAAGTGGGAAATTTCAAGCGAGGGCGGTAGTCCGAGTATTAGAATCCCGGGAGTACAGGATAGACACTATCGTGCGAGCATAATGTACACTACTTTCCTACGACTATGAATAAAGACAGCCTCCTTAGTGTTTCATTGATCACGAATTAAACAATTACAAGATATACTTAATCTAATATTTCATGTTTTTTATTAAGAAATCATAACCATGCCCTAACAAATAGCGTAGCTCGTAATTATTATGAATTTAAAGACGACTACCTGAGTATTTGAACTTTTTAAATCACAAAAGTCAGATAATTTGAAATCACTATAGTACTGCCATGCTTTCTCACATTATTTAGGTGAATAGCAGTAAACATGGCGACTTTGATCGCGACTGAACTCCCTGTCAGGCCGATGACAATCGGTAGTTGCTACGGTAACTTACAGAAAAGGCACGCGTGTTTTTTACTTTCGTATTGGATACAATGAGAAAGTGAAACGCACTAGTGTACGAAAGTATTATTTTCAGTACGGTTAATTATACAATATGAATCACTTTCGTACATGGTCGTAGGAAAAGATGTTTCTCAGATATAATTTAATTTTGGATAACTTATAAAGTTTCTTAGTTCGAAACCAAGCAAGCTTTAAAAATCAATTAAAGAAGATGATTAATCAGTATTATCGATATTGTTATAGAAGTGGGTGGGTTTTGACATTTTTTTCAAGTTAACTTAGATTAACTGTTGTTGTTTTTACAATGCTGCCTATTTTCGTTATGAGCGTATTATAATTATTTCATTTCTTTTAATTTCCAGTTTGTAGGTTGGAAGGACGTATGTGGTCCTGTAACACCCTAAATGAGTGCACAATAATTGTTTTGTTAATTTCCCTGGCTTGCTAGCTCAGTTGTTCTCATGGGGGTTCAGTTGGCAATTTTCAATACTTAAATGTATGTTGGGTTGCCCGTGGTCAGAACAGATTAACACACGAAATGTTTAGGAGATATGCTGTATAAATTCAATGTAAAAAAAGAAATTAAAATATAATGTTGTCTTAAATAAAATATAATAATTAACAATGCTTCTGGTATCCCGGAGCATTCAAATAACGGCGTCCTAGTTCCAATCTCGAGACCGGGATCGGTTATCGTCGTTCGGGTTTCGGCGTTATTGTAACAAATTTTGTTAAACCCAAATGCTTTTCTGCAATTTTCGCGGTTTGTGTTTTTGCAAGCGTTAATTAAAAGTTAATAAGGTGGTTTGTTTACGATGCTGGTGTATAATGGCGGTATCAGTTTATAGCGCATTTTCCGCTGAATAGTTTTTTCGAGAAACGGCTACAATTTCAATCAGGTGTACTAAGAAAGATTTGATAATTAACATTAGGGTTAGATAAAATAAAATTTAGTGAATTTTATTCTGGTGGTGTTTTATTGAAATTACAGACAATGTGATGGGATGAATTCGGTATTAAGTAGCAGGAGTTCGGACAGGAGTTGAAGAGGGTGTGTGACAAAGGAATTATACAGGGATAAGTGATATATTTACCAGATACTGGTGACGGTATAAGTTTTATATTGGTAAATCAGGATCAGGTATTTAATTAATGATTTCTATACACTCTTCGGAGTGTTACCTCCGAATAAATGGTATATAGGGATAAGGATTACAAGATTAGATAAGGGAATATTATAGGAATGCGATTTATACTATACTGGAAACGAGATGAGTTTTATTTTGTGAATCCGGATTAGGTAGGTAACTAATGATTTACATACACTTTTCGAGGTGTTACCTTCGAATGAATGGTAGATAGGGATAAGGTTTGTGTCACAGTAATAGGGAGAATTATAAGGATGTCACATTCAAATTCATTCAAATTTTTGTATAGCTTCCTGCGGGTGTTGCCTGTAGGGAATAGAAAAAATTATTAGTGTTGTTATTGCGTTGTTAATTGAAATTTAGAGTTGTATAAGTGATTTTGAAGTGATTGAGTAGCAAATGATTGTGTTAATATGTAAAGTTAATTATGTTGATACAGTTAACTATACTTATCCCGGCATCCCTACTGATCGCCGTTCCGGAGATATTTACACAAAAAGTGCAAACACCTCCTGACCATGTGTGAAGATTACTCGCCACAGGTCAGTCGCAGTTTGTGTCAAAACTAAAGCCGCTACCACCCGTTGGATGACAGGTAGGACCTTCGCCATATCCAAACCTCCGAGGAGGCCTAAAACAGCGTCGAATCCTAAAGCGGGTGAAGCGGGCTTTTTCACGTCTGCGGCTTTCACCGCATCCGCTACTTCTGCCATCTCGCTGCCTTTTGCCGTCGCTTTGGCGTAACTAACGCCGATTCGGACTAGAGAGGGTGCCGCCGTGGGCGGTGTCCTCTTCTGTCTCTGTTGAGGTGTTTCTTCGGACTTCTTCCGCTGCGGGAGACGTGACGGTGGAGCTTCTGTCTTCTTACGCTGCGGGTGACGCGGGTACCTCGGGCAACCCCTGAAGTTGGCCAGATGATCACCACCACAGTTTACGCACCTTGCCCGGTCCGTGCGGGGTTTGGTGCACTCGCTGGAGTGGTGGTGTCCTGCACACTTGACACAGCGTGCCGCCGCTCTACAGCAACGCTGCGCGTGACGGAATCCCTGGCACCGGTGACACTGCCCGATGCCTGGTCTCCGCCTCAAGTCTTCAGTGGAGACACGCAGGCGAGCCACGTACTCCATCAGCCAGATCTTCTTAAGGTCCTCTGCTGTTGGTACCTGGACTAGCAGAAGCGGGATCGGTCTGCCCTGTTTCTTCATTCTGAAACAAGCGCTGATGTTAACGTCGTGCATTTTAAGCTCAGAGGTAACGTCAGCCTCGGAGATTTCTACTACGGGTATTCCCCGTAGAACCACCTTGAACAAACGTTCCCTCTTTGCCTGATAGGTATGGCGCCGTGTACCATGCCTATCCATATACCGCATTAGCCTATCACGGTCCTTGGTAGTGGCAGACTAGATCCGGTATCCCTCGGCGATTGACATCACACGTGTGAAGACGATCCCTCGGTGATCTAGTTCTCGAGAGAAAGCAACCCAGTTCTCCTTCTCGCGAAGGATTACTGGCGGAACCCTCTCCCTGGCAGCGGGAAGCTCTTCTACGTCCGGGCGGTCCATGGTGTCAGCTAAGGCCCCGAACGCGTTGATAACCGTTGTGGGCGTGGTCGGCGGTCTCTCGAAGATTTCTTCGGCTTCTTCTTCTGGAGCCGGAACCCGTCGGACGGTGGCGATTCTTCTTCTGCAACAACGCTGATTGGAGCTGCTGAAAGCGGTGCAGCAGCCATCTCGTCTAATTTCTTGGGCTTCTTTTTCTTCTTGCTCTTCTTCTGGATCACTTCGTCATTGAAGGCTAAGGGCTCGAATGGGACTTGCTCTCCGGTCAGGTCGAGGTCGTCTGGTAGCGGGTAGTACACGAGCTCATCGTAACGACTCCGAAGAGCGTACGGGTTCCTCTGCCGGGACGGTGGCTCTCTACCTGTCATCGTGAAAACGACGCAGGTAGCAGAACGTACGCACGTAAAAACTTTTGACAAAGTACGTTTACAATGTTAAACGCGATGCTCACTGATCTGCTTGCAGACAGCGAATGGAGGATGTCACAGTATAGCATTACCTTATAATTGCGGTCGAAACCACTATTAATAAAGCAATACTATTAACAATACTTATCTATCCTTCGAGGTACGTACGCCGATATGCGCAGATTTGAGATTGCTTTTGGGATGCTAGGGTTAGAGGGAAAAGAAGTTTCGTAAAGTAGCCTTTCTTCTTGGGGCCACAGTTACCAGTAGTAGAACCACGTTACTGGGTAAATACTTACTACTCCTCGTGGTACAAACACCGAGAAATTCTAAATAGCTACTTACGTTTCTGGATAATTATTTTTATAACTGGATCTAGGATATCAAGAGATCAGTAAATGTCAGGTAGGTTAGAATGGAATTAATGACAAGCAGGTTAAAATAAACAGGCAGGTAATGCGTTTGCTTTTCACTGGTCAGGGCAGCTCTAGATCAAGTGGAAATTGATCGAATTGAAATAGAATAGGATGAGTGAAGGGTGTGGTTATTTATAGTGGATTTACTAGGAGAGGGAAAAGGAGTGGGAAACCGATAGGATTTAAAAACGATACTACATTCAGTTTGAGGAAATAAATAGGAAAGAAGTTTTGATAGGAATTTTTGTACTAGGATTGGATAATTCATTTGTGATAATTTTTAGGATCATTACAGTCCCACACCAGATAGTGACAGTTTGCTCTACACTTATCCTACTTTATAACAAATGACGTGTTTCATTAACAGGTTGTTCTATCGATAAACTTATTTCTCTTAGCTTATTAATTAAATCGACGATTTTTATACTGATCACAGAAATGTATCTTTTTCCTATCAAAAATAAACTATACTTACGTAATTACTCTAATTTTTCTTGTTTACATTCCAAATTTTTACGCTTATCATGATTAACTCTTCTCAAGTTACTTAAAAATGTACATAGGTGTATAAATCGGTTTCCGCCGTTTGACATGTAAAAAGTCATTATCATAAGATTGGGCATCTATCAACATCATACACTTAAAATATTAGTGATTTTTTATCACTTGTAGTCTCCCTAGTGCTTGGATTATTTCCGGAAATTTTTTCCAGTCACGAATGTTATGAAAATTATCCCCAGCCTCAAAACATTCGTGAACGAGAAGAAATTTCCGGTAATTAATTCAAGCACGTGGGGAATTCAGTAAGAAAATATCCAAAGAATATCCGTTGCTGTTGACGATAGGAAATTTCCGATTGGTAATCTCCCGTCGTTATTGATTTTAAATATAATGCATCCCTTTGTATGCGAAAATGTCGAGTTTTAAGCAGAATAAGCGTCATTTGCGGGAACTTTCTTCAATTTTAAGAAACCTGCAGCTGACTCACATCGGTTGCTTGTAGAAGCATATGGTAAGGCTAACTTAAGTGAGGGAAGTTGTCGTGAGTGGTATGAAAAGTTTAAGAATGGAAGCATTATTGTATCAAGGTACGTGCCAAATGCAAGAAGAACTTGCACTTAACACTAGGAGTGACTCAACAAGCAATTTCATATCGGTTGAAACTATGAGGAATGATTCAAAAATAAGGAAAATGGGTTACATATGAACTAATGCCGAGAAACGTTTAACGTGTGAAATTCTGCTTGCCAAACATAAACGAAAGGGTTTTCTACACCGAGATGAAAAATGGATCCCCAATGATAATCCAAAAAGGACCACCTGGGCATGCTTCAACATCGACTAGACCAAGTATTCGTGGAAAGAAACTATTTTGTATTTGGTGGGATCAGCTTGGTGTCGTATATTATGAGTTGCTGAAACAGAACAAAACCATTACTGGGGCCGTCTACCGAATACAATTCAAGAGGTTGGGTCAAGCACTTAACACTTACTTGTATTTTCACACGTACTTTTAATTTATCCTACCACTCTTAATTTTATTCTTAAAATTTACCTTTTTTTACGGTTACTTTAACTAATTTCTTCACTCTTAATATTTAGATTAACACAATGTTTGACTAATTTTTATCATTTTTGCGTATTTTAGATAATCTTAAGTCCAATTCTTTTATTGCATGGATCGCCATGTAGTATGGTATGTTGATGGGAGGATCGCCGTGTAATAAAGTTATTCGCCAAATAATATGATGTGTTAGTGGCTGGCTCGCAGCGTAATGTCACTGAGGGATGGCCGTTGTTAGAACTCATTATTTATTGAGATTATATTTGCTTTTTAATTGATAACAGTTTTATAACTGTTATTACGTAATGTGTGGCGCTATTGCTCCCATCTCTTTATAACTGCTTTATAATAGCATTCCTCCTCTCTGGTCAAAGTTTTGACTGAACAATATTTTACATTACCTTTGCTTTTAACAGGAATGTTCACTTTAACTCTAACCTAATTTACGCTTATTACACTACACCCGTCTTAACAATATAGGTTATTTTGATGCACCGTGTATGTGTAGTATTTTGATAACATATGTAACGTGTTTTGAATGTAGCTGAAGTTAGTTTGCATGAAAAGAATTTTTTTTTGTGTATGCGTAATGTAAGTTGGTGATATACGCCACTGGAATTTACTGAAGCATTAGTTATCGTGTAAAGTAATATTGAAATGCTGTAGAAAGATTTTCGTGTTGAAAGCGTTAAATTCGGTTGAGAAATAATGTTTTGAGTAAAGTTTTATTGATACGGCACTGGTAAAACTACTGGTTGAACTAAAGAAATGGTTGTAGATGTATGAGTGGGTGAGCTTATGATATATTAATATTTTATTAACGTGCAGTAAGAAATATGGATGCATATTTTTGTTTGAAGAAATTTTTTAATATGGTGCAATAATGGAAAATTTAATGCATGTTCAATAATGAAGTGATAGGAGTGAAGGAGTTAGTTAGATTGTGCGGAAATAAGATTCACCCACATGTGAGATTTGCTTAGAAAGTTGAGGGATAATCTGGTTAATCTACAGTGTGAATGTAATTGCAATTGATGATTTCTTCGAAAAGTTTTTAGTGAATTTACAAAGTAATTCAAGATGGCTACGTTTATTTCGCATCGTTGCAGCCCTCGACGCGGCAAAGAAACCCACGAAATACTCAATTGGGATAGGTGAATTTTGATCTTAGCCGCGAATTTATTGTGACGTATTGACAATATGGCAGGCAGCAGGTATATAAGCGATTGTCAAATTTGAGGAGTTGAGTTGTTGGTTTTACTCTAAGTAGAGGTCGCGCGCGCGTTGCATACCCATTAGAATGGGTGGTGTTGGAATTTGTTTGTGAAAATTATAGTTTGGCAGGGCAAGTATAGAGACTGCATTAACCCATAAGGGGATAAATCGCGTAGACATTAACAAATAAATAATGTAATATATTGTGAGTTGAAGGAAAACATTAGTGATTTTCTTCAAGAAATAAAAAGCGCTTAGTTAGGTTAGAAGTTAACACAGGAAATAATTTGTTATTAGTGTTCAATTGTGGGACGCGTGACCTAATATTATTATAATGAGAACCGAAGGTAACCATTTATACTACCGAAAGAAGAAATTTGGTTAAGCTACTGGTGATCATCATTGACATTGAATGTGTACAATCGTTAGCAATACCAAATTGATTGTATAAAAGCAAATAAAAACTTTAATGTGTATATGGAAGTAACCATTTTTCATTGTGGTAAACGTTTTGAAGGGCAAACATCACAGTATAAGGGGATGTGATGTTAGGCTAAAGAGCACCTATACCAGATACGCGAGTGAACAAATCATAGACTCTGCGTTAATGAATACTACAACCGAGTGCGTAGGGCGACTAATGCCATCTCTTGTGTTTTATGCATAGTGCATCTAAGAATTTAAAAAGGATTACCAAAGCAAATCATATGGACTACAACTACCGCACGGAAAAAGGATTAATCAATGTAATAAGTAAGAATTAGAGTTAAATTTTACTGAATTAGGACAAGTACGATTATTTTTTAAGTACATTTTTTTGTTGCATTAATTACGGCTCATTCAAAAAAATAAAGGTAATCGAAATTTGATTATTTTTAAAAATTACTATTAATTTTATTAAATACATAAACAAAAAGTTTACCTCGAGTAGGATTTGAACCTACGACATGTACTTTGCTAGAGTACCACGCTAACCATCTGCGCCAGGCCCGGCGTTGGAGGTGGGCAATATGGACAATTGCCCCAGGCCCCAACATTTTAAGACCCAATTCGCCAACGCCAACTAATAAAAAAATTATTTTTTATTTTTATGATTCGTAATGCAAAAGTAAACTGGCGAAGAAAAGTAGTAATAGTAAAAACGTGATTTGCAAGTTTTTTCGTTATTTACATTTACATAATCTTACTTAAAATACCTTCTTTACGTTTTATTACGTTTGCCAAAACCAACTCATACGTTTACAAAGCAATGACAGTTTTATGCCGACAAGTGTTCATTGAAAAATACTCAAAACAAATTTAACAATAAGAGGATTAAAATAGTTAAAACAGTTTGCCAATGCCGCAGATAAAATTTGTCCAGTCACCATGTTTAGGATTATAGGATACTTTAAAATCTTTTTTATTGTTTATGTATGACATTCCTTTAGCGGTCAGCAATATAAGAAAAGTTGCATTCTTGCATTATTCGTAACGTTTGTAAATTTAATCTCACAGTCTCACTTAAAGCGTTTGCTATTTCTTACAACTTGTAAACAGTTCCTAAAGTGTTCCTGTAACTTGCTGAAAATAGTTATTGAAAGTGCTACTTTGATATTGTATTTGAATATTTAAGGTAAGTCGTTGTAATTTTTTTGCTTTTAATTAGACTCTGGAAAAACATTTTATTGCATAGACTTTTTGCGAATGTCATCTGGACTAAAAAGAAAACTAAGTGGATAGGAGAATAAAAAGAAAAAAATCGCTAAGGAGGCGGTAAAAGAAAAGCAGGAGGGCGCATTAAAACGTTATCTGCAACAGGGAGAAGACAATGCGAATCAATTACTACATTCTCAAACTCTAAAGGATCCGATTATCGTAAATCAAGGAATATCAAATTTTGACGAGATTTCAAAAACTACCGAACCCGAAAATGTATGTGAAACAATAAAAGTAGACTTTAGTGATAGTATAAATAGTACAAACGTGTTAGATGATCCTGCGTTTTGGCCCGACCCTTTGACTAATATAAATAGAGAAGTAATAGTAAAAAATGGACCCGTACAGGTGCACGATGAACATCTATTTCCTCAAACATCTGGGCGTCGATTTTTAGTGAAATGTTACACCAGAGTTATGACAAACGGTGAAATAATTAAACGATCGTGGCCTATTCATTCATTGAAACAAAATGCTGTATTTTGTTTTTCTTACAAATCGTTTTCGTCAGATAAGTCTAGTTGGGCTTGTACTGCAAACTCTGATTGGAAACATTTAGGTCGTACTTTAGACATGCACGAAAAAAGTGTCAAACGTTTAAAAAACTTCCGAACTTGGAAAGAATTAAGCATAAGATTAAACGTTAACCAAACTATTAAAGCAGAAAATTTAAAGATCATAGATACTAATGTTTTAGAAAGATTAATATCAGTAGTTCAATATTTGGCATCTCAAAATTTAGCTTTTAGAGGCGATTCTGATAAGATTTTTACTGATAATAATGGAAACTTCTTAAAACTTATTGAACTATTTGGCAAATTTGACCCTTTTATTAAGGATCATTTACGTAGAATTAAAAATGAAGGAACACATGTTCATTATCTAAGCCAGTGCTGTCCAACACGAGGCCCGCGGGCCGCATGGGCCGCATGCGGCCCGCGACGTTACTGTTTGCGGCCCGCGGAGCGGGCTTCTCAATGTATATAAATTACCTTCAAATACGAAATATGCACAATTGTTACATTAATCATAAAATACAAATAAAATAACGTGTGACGCCACTGGCGACGGATAGAAGGTCGCAGCGAAGTTACTGGAAATCGGACCGATCTTACTCGGTCACTCTCGAATATTCGGAAAGCCACGCGCTATATATAAAGAGGTTGAGTCAAGCGGGACGGGCAGAGTTAGTTAATAATTGTTCTACTGTGTAGTACGCACCCATTCTAAAGCCTTTTTAAGTGAAATACTCGGTGAAATATGTCTTCGCAGAAAAGAAAAATAACGAACGAACATCGAGTTTATAATTACCGTTGGGAATCAGACTATTTAATCACAAACAACAATAATAAATTTCAGTGCATTATTTGTATGCAAGTACTATCGGTTCCCAAAGAATATAATATAAAAAGACATTACACTACGTTACACGAGAAAACATTTCATCAATATACAGGGGAGTCAAGAAAGGCTATCATTACGGATTATAAGAAAAAACTCAAACAACAAACAACATTTTTTTAAAAATCTGACACTGATAACAAGCGAAGTAGCGTTGGAAATTGTCAGAGCGAAGAAACCTTTTAGTGATGGAGTGCTAATTAAAAATTGTGCAATCAAAATGGCAGAACAATTCAATGAAACAAAAATTGCCGAAAAATTCGAAACAGTCTCAGTGTCGCCTCAAACAATTGCCAGACGGGTGGACCATATCAATCAATATGTATACAAAAAACTGCATAACATGGTTGAAGGAAGTAAATATTTTTCGCTGTGCCTGGATGAAAGCACTGATCTGTCCGACATTAGCCAGCTTGCAATTTTTATCCGAACTATTCAAAACGACTTCAGTGTAGCAGAGGAGTTGCTTGATCTTATTCCTCTCCATGGTACAACCAAGGGTACAGATATTTTTGAAGCTGTAAATAAGGTGGTATCAGACTACGGGGGATTCGATAAATGTTCCTGAATTGTTACTGATGGGGCCAGAGCTATGATAGGAACTGAAATTGGATTTGCAGGACTCTTGAAACAAAACAACATCAACTGTCCTGTGATACACTGTATTATTCAACAAGAGGCCCTATGTGGAAAATCCTTACGTCAAATGAATGTCATGAAAGCGGTTGTTAAAATAACTAATATTATTAGAGGGGTCAATCGTGCTTTGACCCACAGAAAGATTCGTGATTTTTTAGCCGAAGTAGATGCTACATATGCAGACTTGTTACTTCACACCGATATTCGTTGGTTAAGCGCCGAAAATTGTTTGCAACGATTCTTCGCTCTAAGCAAGGAGATTCCTATTTTCCTTAAAGATGAAGTCAAGTCCAACACTACGGAACTGGAAAATCAAATGGTAGATGCACAATTTTTAGCAGACCTTGCATTTTTAACAGACCTGACATCTCACCTTAACGAATTGAATTTGAAGCTACAAGGAAAACAGCAGAATATTGCCAACTTATTTGGACACATAAATGGATTTAAGAATAAGATTAAGCTTTTCAAGTCTTCATTAGAAAAAAAAGATTTTTCATTTTTTCCGAGTTGTAAAGAGCATTCTGAAAAAATGAAGGATTTGGAGGAAGTTTCAAATTTACCTCACATAAAATACATTGACACAGTTGCACAATTTCAGTTGAGAATGTAAGCAGAGCAGAACTTCAACTGGAATTGTGTGACTTGCAATCAGATCCTTTTTACCAAGGAAGAACTGAAACTGGATTGCTGCCAGAAGAACGATATCCCAACTTGCGAAACTTAGGGCTTACACTGGGCTCAAAGCTGGGAAGCACGTATCTTTGCGAAAGCAGCTTTTCCAATTTGAAATTTATAAAGTCAAAATATAGATGTTCCCCCTCAGTTGCTTCGTTTATCAACCACAAATATTGAAGTTAATATTGATGCATTAGTTAGTGAAAATCAACATCCTCAAATTTCTCACTAATACTAAATACTATAGTACAATTTTAGATTGTACTCCCGATAAAAGTCATATTGTACAGTTTACCATAATAATAAGATTCTGCCACAATAATGAACAAACAAACAAATTTGAACCGCGGGAACATTTCCTAGGATTCCTTCCTGTTAACGACACTACCGGATTTGGTTTAACAGAAAGCATATTAGAAAAATTGGATACTTTAAATCTACTTCTGTGCGATCTTAGAGACCAAGGCTACGATAACTGCGCTAATATGCGTGGAAAAATTCCGGAGTTCAAGCACGTATTCTTCAATTAAATCCGCGAACATTTTTTGTTCCTTGTGCAAATCATTCTTTAAATTTAATAATTAATGATGCAGTTTCCTCTTCCATTGAAGGTGTATCGTGTTTGAAGAAATTTATGTATTTTTTTCTTCTTCAATAGTCAGATGGTATATATTAACAAGACACGTAACGAATTTAACTTTAAAACCTATGTGTGCAACTCGTTGGTCTTCTCGTAGTTTCATTTAAATTTATTTGTATCATGATAATATGGTATGACATACTTAAAAAAACTTAAATTTTAACTAAGATTTTGCAAAATCCTGAGCTTGATCTAGTCGAATGCCTTAGATTATTACAAAACCTCAAAGATTATTTGTCAAAGTGGCGTACCGATAAAAAATTTTCTGAATTCCTTGAGGTAGGTACTCAAATTGCTAATGACCTTGGAGTGGAAGCAACATTTCCTACTTCTTTGCGAAGTAGAAAGAAAAGGAAATTATTTGGATATGAATCATCAGATACAACAATAACGGATCCTATAGAAAAATTTAAAATTGAATTTTATTTTGTTACTATCGATGCAGTTTTGTCTTCCATAGACGATCTTTTCTGTTGTTAAAAAGCCATTCTGATATTTTCTGCTTTCTATACGACTTTCAGTACTTAAAAAAAATGACAAAACTCCAAATTTTAAACTATTGTTTGGACATGGAGAAGCGTCTTACGGATGGTTGAGCTCTCAGAAGAACTTGTTCTGTCAGTTCCAGAAAATGTGTGCTAATTCTTAGTTGGCTTAAGATTTACTAACGTTAATGCCAAATTTAGTAATAAGTTTAAAAATTTTAGTAACTTTACCGGTATCCGTCTCTTCAGGAGAACGTAGTTTTTCTAAATTGAAGCTGATCAAAAACTATTTATGCAGTACTATGACTCAAGATCGTCTATCTAGTTTAGCAATGATATCGATAGAAAAAGAAACATGTAATACTATTGACTGTAAAGATATCATTAAAAAGTTTTCAGAAAAGAAAGCTAGAAAAATGTTTTAGGTTAGGTTTTTTTTAATTATTGATGTAATATTGTTTTGTAACTCTAACTCTTTACTTTTGTTATTAAAAGTTTTATGTACCTATGTGTTAATGAATTTAAATTCAATTTATCGTGTATTTATTTTGCAATCCAGACAAAAAACTCTATTTTCATTTTATAATGTAGGTAGTGGGCGCCACTTTATAACATTGCCCCAGGAGCCAAAATTATTCGAGCCGGGCCTGATCTGCGCCATTGACATTCAAGCCCCAATCGATGCACATTTTGACTTTATATATGTAAATTCTAAATATAATAAATTTAATTATTTTGTTGTTTTTAGTTTTAGGAATTGAGTAATTTTAGTCTTAACGTATTTATGTGTTGGTGGTTTTTTAACCACGCCGTTGTATATTACATGCGAATTTGTCGATATATATCCACGGTTTAATTTATTTGGTCTTTTATTTGTGTCAATTGTGTGCCTAATTGGTTACACCTCCTGATAAGCGAAATTAGTCTTTGCATATTTTCGAATTTAAGGACCCATTGGAAATTGCTTAATGAGCCAGTTCGATCACAAAATTTCATTTTAGCTTTGAAATATTAATGCAGAATACTACTAACAAAATACTTATTTTTTTATTCAGCACAGTTTTGAAGTATTTAAGTTTAAACCTATTAATGAATGGGTAAATTCGAGAATAGGTCTAAAGATAAAGATACAGTATTAGTAAAATATAACAATATTATGGATGATACAAGCACTAACCGCTCTGTGTTTGAATTATTCAACAATTAACGAACTTTTTTTTTGAGATAACAATTTATTACTAAACCGATTTCGTTTATTTTATTTAGAATTTTCTAAATTGGGAAAATTTATATAATTCAAACTTTTATAACAGTTAGAAATATAAATTTACAGATATACGAGGGATACTTAAAACGTATTCAAGTTAACGTCTTACGATTTGGGAATTTTCATTGGTATAGGGTGTGTTTAATACGTTTACAACGACTCGTGCATTTCAGAATTTTCTTAAACTTTTGGATCAATTTATTTTGAAGTGTGATTGAATTTGAATAGTGAATGGTTTCACTGAGTAGGCTGCAATCCTGTCTCCCACAGCCAGATAGGATTAATTTACCATCCCGCCTAAGACTATTTTTTTATTATTATAATCAAAACCTTATTTACCTTTCGGTGTTAAGGTGTTACATGGGCCATTTTATAATACATTTTACTTAAACCTAATATAATTTTAATATATTTTATATTTCAGATTAAACTAAAATTTATGTGCTATTTTAAACTTGACTATGTATTCTCTTGGCCCATTCTTTTTTATTCTTTGCCTCTCTTTTCCCTTCATTCCAAGTCAGTCCCATTTGACCCAGGCTCTCTTCTACTTCTTTGTCCCAGGTTTTCCTTGGTCTGCCTGTGCCTCTTCTTTGTTGTACTCTTGTCTCCCATATTCTTCTTGTTCTCTCCTCCTGTTACACGTCCAAACCGCACTAGGCGTCGTGTATGCTTACTAATGTAAGCGGGTTGCCAAGCCAGCTAACAGGGAGATGGGCGTGGTCGAAATAATAAGTAAAATGAATGATTAATACGCTCAAACACCTTACACCGATATTCAAACGGCTCAGTCCGGGAAAATATGTCTCTAGGCGCCACCACAATCGAAACTTTGCTAAAATAATTGTCTTAAGCTGGGTGGTAATTAACCCTACTTGATTGTGGAAAGTAGGATTGTGCTTACTCAGTAAACTCTTACACGAGGGTCCTAAAACAAACACTCGTCCCAAACAATTCAACTCAAACTGAAATATAGGTAGTACTACCCAGGTTATTAGAAACTTTTTGAATACACCTCGTATACCAAAATTTCCAAAACAAAATTTATCACTCAAATTTAACTGCATTCACGTAACCAACAGTTATATTTTCTACGTATCCCTCGTATACATATAAAGTTAAATCTCTACTTATTAATGAATAAAATGCTTCTTCATTCAATGGTCGATAATTAATTTTTAAAATTCCTAACCAAAAGAAAATCAATGACATCGGCTTAATAATTGTTCCTTTATGATACCTCGGAATCGTGTCTGACATTCGTAAACATGTAAGTTCTCAAAACTCCATCTCTTAGTTATACTTAATGAAATTTTTAAATCAACAGCTGATCCGTCATTAGTGTATTGCATTAAACGAAACTAACATGAAAATTTTCTTTTTGAAATTAACCTGGAAAATATAACCTTTCAGGTTGTTCATTAATCTTAAAACCAAAATGCGCAAAGTCTACATTTAAATTGTCAAAAACTAGGTCACCAATTAAGTAAACGTCACAAATGTATCTCATAACTGGCTAAATAAACAACAAAATAAAAGTTAACGATAAATATATATTGTCCTGCACAAAATAATAAACAAATGTTTACATACACAACAGCGTGGTTGATAAACCACTCCACCACGTTACTGTCAATACAAACTTGCGTTTCTACAAAAATTCTTACTGCTAAAACAGCCAATACAACATAACTCGAGACCGATTACCTTTTTCCCTTCAAAACTATTTAAAAATTACTCAACAATACGCAAATTAAATAAACCAAAAAAAAAAAAAAAAAGATAATCGTGCTCAACTGAATTTTTAACGTTCTTAAATGTAATTCTTACTTAAAATTGTCCATTAATCCTACGCTCTTCTTTCTTCTTTCTTCCCGTAAATCAATTATTTGTAGTCCATTTGTATCCTTAAATTGCCTGAAGGCATATAACAAGTACTCCACAATTTCACCAACACTTATTCCTTTCTGCACTCGCGATTAGTCCAACTATGCGAGCTTATTACTCCAATACGTAATAATCTGTACACGTTTGGTTGCCTCTATAAAGTTTCTGGCAACCTTTAGGACAATTTAGCCCTTCCTTAACACAAATAAACTTTTAATGTCATATAAAATTACCTTAACATTGGCTCAATTTACTACGAATATTTCGTTCACTTAAAGGTGGTCCCATAAATAATTTATACTAATGATCATTACAATCACACGCGCCGCACTCAACACTATAACGTAACAACTGTTATCATATTATAAATCTGCTTAAGCAGTTTTTTTTTTTTTTTGAAGAAAAATAAACTAATTTTATCTTCAATCTCAATTTTATTAATTGTTTCATTTATGAATGTCTTATACGATGCATCCCCTTTCGGGTTACGCAGTTGTTTAAACAATGACTGCCTTCAATATTATTCACAAATATAACTCCAACTCAACCCATTCTGATTTCACACCTCGCGCGCGCGTCTCACCGAGCTCTCACCAAAAAGCAAAAAGCTAAAGCTAAAAGCTAAAAGCTCACGTCAATCTCTGACTTTCCTATTTATACCTTAAGCCATCCATCTTTAAACATGTCTGACTTCCTTGCTATATTCACCAATGGTATACACTCAAACTTTCTTAGTGCCGACTGATGCTACCCTCTGTACAACCACGCTTATAACTACAATACATCGCCATGTTTGTTTTTACCTGCAAATTTTACAATCACTTTATGGAGAAGCCATTTCTCGTCATCACATTCATTCAGTGGCCACTCTGGACCATTACACAACTTTCAACGTTTATCTCTCACCTGCGCTCGTCTTCCTTCCGCAACATTTGCAAAAATAAGTACAGTCTAAGGTCTCAAATCCTATATACTTACACGTATTCTCAAAACTGATTGCACAACATTACGAGAACTTTCTAAAATTAACAATTAAACATACCAAATCTTTCTCTACATATTTCCTAAAACATTTTATACTTATGCATTCACATTTTCTGGCAAAGATTACTCCTCTAGCCACCAACATTCCATTTCTTATTAAGTAGTCAAACAGTAGCAAACATTATCGTCCCATCGACAAATTTCTCTTCACATTTACATTCGTCAGAATCTATTTATTCCAACACCAATGTCTCTATAACATTCAAATACACGTATCTGCATACTGAGTGATATTTCTCCTAAATTTCCAGTGGCGTATCACCCACCCACATACATTATGCATATACACAAAAAATTTTTTTTTTCGTTCAAACTCAATACACCCGCACTCAAAACACGTAATACACGTCATTATAACATCCTACATACAGGGTGCGTCAACGCAACCTTACACGCCCATCCTTGTTATATGTCCGAACCATCTTAATTGCTGTTTTTTGATGCTTTTTAACACTGGTTCTACTCCTAATTCTTTTCTAATTGTCTCATTTCTAATTCTGTCTCGTCTCGTTATCCCATTTACTCCACGTAGATATTTCATCTCAACTGCCTGTATATTACTTTCTAGTTGTTTCGTCAGTACAGCTCTGCTCCATATAACAGTATAGGTTTGAAAATTGTATTAAATACTGTAATTTTGTTTGCTTTGTTACTTTTCTTTATGACTGTGTTGTTTAGTGCGTGATATACCTTTGTCGCATTTTCTATTCTTTCATTTATTTCTACCCTGATACTTCCATTGGACTGATTGTCACTAGATATTTGAATGCTCTTACTTGCTCAATTTCTTTTCGTTTATTGTTATTTTGATTGGTGTGTCGTATCATTTTACCTATAACCATAACGTTGGTCTTCTGGGTTTATTTTAGGTTTCTAGTTCAAGGCATTCTTCCATATATCCAAGTTGTGTTGTAGGTCTTGCTTATTTTGGCGTAAATCACTAAATCGTCTGCAAATACACTTTCTGCTATTTCTACCACGTCATATTTCTAAATCCCACTTGTAATTTTTCACTTTTCCTTTTACTTCTTTCTTTCACTGTATCATCTATTACTACATTGAACAGTGCTGGATAATAATCACCTTGTCTCAGTCCTTCATTTGTAATGAATTCTTCTGATTGTAAATTTCGTGTTCTCGCCATATTTTGTATTTTGTACACACTTGATGCAATTTATCAATTTTCATTTATGTTTCTCCTATTTAAACTATTCCATACAGCTGCCCTGGACACACTATCAAATGCCTTTTCTAGGCCTATGACTACAAATATTTTGTCTGAATGAATTTTTCTGCTAGTTGTTTTAATACGAATATGTGGTCTTGTGTTCCTCTATCTCTAAACCCACTCTGTGAATCTTCTAATTGACTTTCGGTTTCTGACTTTAATTTTATTTCCAGTCATCAAACAACTTTGCTATTATTGGTAGTAGGTAATTCTGTAATTGGAGCAATCTCTTCTGTTCTATTTTTAAATACCGGTAGAAGTACTCTCCCACTCATTGGGGATCTTCCTCTCGCCATGCTTTGTTAAACAGTTTAGTTATCCTTCTAGGCCTTTTACTCCCAAATTTTTAATCATTTCTGGTGCTATTTCATAATATCCTGCTGCTTTTCCTCTTTTCAGTTTTCACCATCTACTATTTCTTCTACTTGTATTTGTTTTTGTTCTTCATTATGGTCGTTAATATCTGTTCCATTTGTTTTTTCTACCTCTACTTCAGTTCTGGTGTTTGATCTGTTGCTAGCATGTCTTTGAAAATATTCCTTCCATCTCCTTATGATTTCCTCTTCACACCTATTATTCTTCCCTCTTATTTTTATATGACCAATCTTGTGTTGTTTTCCTTTACGGAGCGATCTAAGTATTTTGTAGAATAGTTTTGATTCCCTCAGCTATCCTGTTCCATCTTCAAATTCTTATGCTTTTTGTTTCGCCTTTTTATCATTATTTTACTTTATTTCTCTGTTCTTTATATCTGTTGTACTTTTCACTGTTCTACTACTTAAGTACTTTTTCCATATCTTTTCTTGTTCCGTACTTCGTTTTTTATTTCTTCATTCCACCAACTCGACTGTTTCCTGTCTCTAATTTTGGTCACCCAGTACACTTCTCTTGCTGTTGTTTCTTTTATGCCTTCCATGCTTCTTCAAGCGATAATCTTCTATGTTGTTGTTGCATTTACTCATCTGCTCATCGATCCTTTCGTTATATTTCCTTGCTTTCTTCTCTCAGTTTATATATTTTGATTTTTCTCTAATTCTGTTTTTATATTCGCCCCTGTTTCTTATTATATTGTGGTCTTCTGTCGTATCTTCATTTTTCCTAGTACTAAATAATGGTCTATTTCTCTTACTCTTGTGTCCAGTATTTCCTTTCTGTAATGTCTGTTTATAATTATATAGTCTATTATCGATTTCTCCCCCCTACTTACAACCTTTCTGGTATATTTATGTATATCTTTGTGCATGTAGAATGAGTTTGTTATTATTAGATCATTTATTATACAGAAATCTATCAATCTTTTACCGTTGCTGTTTCTGGAGTCTTCGCCATGTATTCCTATTACATCACCTGATTCTTCGTCTTTTCTACCTACGCGTCCATTCAGGTCCCCTTTTATTAATATTCTTCCTTTACTTTCTTCTACTGTCATTGTCAGTTGATCCCAGAATTCATCTTTACTTCCTTTCACCTCATCCTCATCGGGTCCGTACACCACTATTGTATTTGTTTTTATTTGTCCATCTATTTCCAGTTCGATCTTTAGTATTCTCGGCGAGATCCCTGTCCATTTGCTTATATACTTAGCATTTTATTTTTTAATTATACAGGCTGCTCCTTCTTTGCCCGTTGTTTTTTATCTATCCCGCTGTATATCAAAATACTTCCTCCTTCCATTTCTACTTCTCCTATTCCTTTCTTTTTAGTTTCAGTTATACCCAGTATATCTAATCCTGTTTTCCTGAATTCTTCTTCTATCTCATTTTCTTTACTTGTCATGCTTCTAGTGTTCCATATCTCTACTATTTTCTTGTCTTGTTTGTTATTTTCCTTATTCTTTTTTGTGTTTTCCTCCTTTTGTGATTATTTTTCCTTTCCATGTCCATTGCCTTTGTCGTTACCTTTTATTCTGTCCGTTCCCTTCTTGATTAGTTTTTTGTTCCCGTTGTCTTTGTTATTTTACTCAACTTTTCTTCTATCGTGTCTCCTTTCGGTGACCTATCACTAACTGTTCTTTTGTTGTTAGTGCTTGTTCCCTCCGCATTCTCTGTTTGCCACTGTTGTTGTGTTTCCGTATCATTTTCTTCAGTACTGTATATTTTGTTGTTTATTATTAATTTGTTGTATTTTATCACCGCTTTCTGTCCTCTTTGTCTCACCTCTTTCATGATTGGTATTAATTTTCTGCGTACTTCTTGTGTTTCTTTAGTGAAATCTTCGTTTATCCATATATCTGTGCCCCTTAATTCTTTTGCCTTCTTTAATATTTATATTTTTTTATTAAATTTACTTAATTTAATTATTATCGGTCTCCTTCCCACTGCTTTGTATTTTCTTATCCTCGTATAATCTTCTAAGTCCTTCTCATCTAGCTCTACTCCTATTTTATTCGACATTATTTGTATTTTTTCCAGTGTTTCTCTCTCCCCTTCACCCTCATCGTCTTTCACACCTGTTATCACCAGGTTCTTTTTTCTAGGTTCTCTCTCTAAATATTCTATTCTTATTTCTTGCTTTTCGATTTTATCCTTAAGTTGTCTATTTTCTTGTTTTATTGCAGTAGCATCCTTAACTATCTGGTCTAATTTCGTATCCATACCGTCCAGTCTATTACTTATTTGCTGTAATAATTCCTAAATATTTGCCATTGCATGTAAATTTGTATGATGACACTTCGGTGTACGATGTGTTGCCTATGTAGAAAATTTTAGCGTGACCCTGTTTTAGGTGATATTATTTTCTTATCTTCTATTAGTTTCATGCAATTTTCCACCTTATTGCTTATCTTCTAACCTCCACCCGTTTTATTTATGTCACTGGTCCGGGGTTTTCTATTAGAATTTTATCTTCCCGGGTTTGCACTTCCTTTCAACTTCCCTTTTCTTTTATTTTATTGTGTCCTGGTTTACTCAGTATGGCCCTATTTGGACTTTATTACTGGAGCTTCCAAAACACATGTGTTGCTTATAACTGATGTCTAAACACAACCCTAAGACTATTTATTTTAGCAAAAATTTAAGATTGTGGTGGCGCCTAGAGACAATTTTTCCCGGGCTGAGCTTTGTGAGTTGTAGATTTATGGTAAGTGTAAGGTGTTTGAAACTACTTTTCAATCATTTTACTCCTTATATCGACCAAGCCCATTTTCACTGTAGCCGGCTTGGCAAGTTATTTCGGTAAGCATGCGCGACGCCTAGTGCGCTTTGGACATGTAACAATGGTACGATGAAAAAATTTAGAAAACCTGAAAAATCCTACTTCTTTCTCCGCGAAGCATTTTTCAAACATGGCTTGCATACGGTTAGGTAGTTAAAACAAACAATCTTGTATTTTATTTTCAGTATTCAATGTCTTTGTATTCGATACTGGGCCATAGCGTCCTCGTATATTTGTAGAATAAGAATAATGTAATTTTTTAACATTTTTAAATCTTTCTACAGAATTTTTATTACACTTGCACCAAAGAAAAGAAAACTTTGACAACCTGTTCAACATCAGAATTATTAATGTAGGTGATGCAACAGCTGAAATATATTGATTTTACATTATTTCGTGTCTTGTTTCCCAAATACGTTGAGGAAAATTGTAGTTTTGAACTGTGGAAGTTAGATAAATAAAAATTTATAGAACATGTGAACTGCATGTTAATTTAAAGCTCTTCCCAAACAAACAAGTAAATTAGACGTTAACGAGGTATAATTAATTAACATATAATTTATCAATCTATTCCATTTTTTTTTTACTTTAATAAAGTTTTTAAATATAAATTGAACTCCGTTAAGTTATCGTAACTATAAGATTTCAGTAGCTTTTTTTTCCATTATGCAAATTTACTTTTTTCAGAGAATTTCCACATCGTTTACTTACGGAGTACAGAATAAGTAATATTTATAAAAGTATTAAAGCATGTTTTCATTTTCCTTTTACAATTAACATATAAATATAACGAAAGAAAAATGGGCATATTTAAAAATCGAGATTTTACGTTATTGAAACATTTTCTTCGAAAAACAAATTTGTTTACATAATCTGGAAACATAGCTGCCTCTTGTGTTTTTTAGCAAAACGTGGAATTCAAAACCCTACATCAGCAAACAAAAACAATGATCAAAAATGTAATAAAGATATTTGAATTGCTAAACATGAAACTTTTTACCGCAGGCTCAGAGACAAATTACGGGATGCTTATGTATAATAGATACATACCGCAGTTCATTACACATTCAATACACTTTTAAGCACACAGTTTACAGCTGCATTTATGCAAAAAACCACCCTATTAAGAAAACTTGCATAACGATATAGTTCTCCACTGTGCACAGGTAAGCTAAATGTATTAATTTTTTACTTACAACGAAATGAGACTATTATACGTTTCCAAGCTCAAGAATTCAATATTCGTAAATTATTTCCTTTTTCATTTATTGCTAATGCTAAACCTCGTAAATACGGCATGTCGCAGTTATTGCATCCGCCTGCAAACAAACATAAATTTATTTACCTTAGATATTATTGGAAAACACCATTTACTTTTAAAAATACACAAGAAAATTAAAAGGTTATAGCAAGAAGTTTCTGTATGCATTAGCATTACATATTTACTTTTAGTGCACTACAAATTGATTATGATATTGTTCATACTGTTTTTTAAGTGTTGTTTTATTTTTAATTTCTCTTAGATGATTTTTCTGTTAGTAACCTTTGAAACAAAAATGGACAAATTTACGTCTTAATTTTCAATTAACTACATTAAAGCATATTCTTTGTAAGAACGCGAATATCTCATAAATAAATTTAAATCGTTCTGCAAGGGTAGATTTCACAAATAAAAGTTATTAAATTATTATATTCCATTATTGCAATACTATTAAAGCCGACTTTCATCTGAATTGTCACGTAGCCATGATTTGCTATTTAGTTCGAAATTATAAATTATTTGTATATACGGTACATCTGAAATGTAGTATACATTCATGCCATTGAAATTAATAACGCATAAGGGTATTTTCAAACAAAGGGTAACTTTTAATTTTATTTTTCAAAATTGTGAACTTTGTCCCAATAGTATACGCAAATTAGGGTCAGAGACGGAAATAATCTGTAAAAGAGCTGATTCCCTCTGGAATGAATCCCACTGACCTCCAGAAACTCGCCAAAATCTGAGATGGGCAATCTCCTTAAATTTTGAGAAATCTTTCGAAATGGATATTTCTCGAGAACGGGCTCTCATAGAATCACACCGTTTACGCTAAAATACTTTGTTCATGTAGAAGAATAAACTACAATGACATGTTTACAATAAAAGTCAAGAACACCCTTAACAACGGCGCCATATTGGAAATCCCTAAAATGGCCATTACTGCGGAACGGACAGTCATATAAAATTCCTGTTTGCACTACAATTTAAATTTGCATTAGAGAATAGATTCAAATATTTTTTTCTCACTGTAACACAAATTTTCGGTAAACTACTCTTATCTTTAAAAAAATGAGTCGCCATCTTGGAGTTTTTGAAACTCGGGATCGAAAATACATAGAGAAATTCTATTTTCGTCATTTATTTTTATTTTCAAATGAGATCATAATTTAAGGTTAAATGTGTTAAAAAAACAGTTCATATACAGGGTATTCCAGTTTTTTGTGGCAGGGCTTTAATAGTCGATAAAGCTTTCAAAATTAAGACAAAAAGTTCATATAAACATAGGTTGCCAAACGCTTAGTTTTGGAGATACAGGGTTTCAAAGTTTTAATTTTTTTTTCAGTTCTTTTAATTTATCTTCAAAACTATTTAAATTAATAAATCCAAATTTAATACAAATATTACACTTCTTAAACTCAATATTAAGAGTAGTTTAACGTTTATCAATATCTACAGGGTAGTACATTTTCTGGGGTAGTTTTTGAGATAGGTAAATTAGCTGTAATCCATGAACAGCTTCCAAAGGGTAAATAAAGAACGTCTGATGCTCCCGCAAAAAATAGTGTGCCATGAAAAGAACAATAAAAAATAAAGAATCAAATTATGTCAATTCTCACGGTTTTTTTTTGTCTCTTAATAAAAAGTAGTACTCCACTGATTTTTTCCTAACTTTTCAGTTGAATTAAATAAAGGAAAATAAAAGTAAAACAAAATAAATACTAAAAAAATACGTATCTATTGGAAAGAATTTCTATTTAAGATTTTAACAAGAACGAAATAAATAAATTAAACAAATAAACTTAACCTATAACAACAAAACAAAAACGCTATCATAATAATGAATAAATTTAAAGAAACTGTTCAAAATGTGAACCATTTTGTTGAATACATAATTCACACCGACGAATAATTAATTGCACGTGGAATATTAACTAAAAATTGTCTTATTTCATTACACGCATCCCTAATCCTATTAATGAGTTCATCTCTTGTTGTCACAGAAGTTGCATATACCCTTTCTTTTAAATACCCCCACACAAAAAAAACTAAGGGATTTAGGTCTGGAGACCTTGGCGACCAGGGAACTGGGCCTGCACGACCTGGATAATGGTTGCCCAGCCAGTTTCTAACGATTCTGCTATAATGAGCTGGACAACCATCAAGCTGGAACCAAGCCGTTCTTCGTAAATTTAAGGGAATATGTTCCCACATATTCCCATGTTCATTCTCTAAGAATTCCAAGAAAGCCGCAGCATTCATCCGAGGTGGTAAAAAGTAGGGCCCAAAAAGGTGATTATTGTAAATACCTATCCAGACGTTCACACTAAATTCTTGTTGGAAATGTCTCGGGCGAACTACATGTGGATTTTCATGTGCCCAAACGTGCTGGTTGTGAAAATTTACCACACCACGGCGAGTGAAGCAGGATTCATCGGTCCATAAAACATTATTTAAAAACCTGGATTGTTATTATTTTCAGCAAATCCATCGCAACTCTACGTTCTGCATCCCTGGTTGTAGTCCTTGAACAGGTTGTAGATGGTAAGGATATAGGTGATCCCGTCTTAATGTTCGATGAATAGGAGTATTTGAGACTCCGCCTAAAGCTACGGATACTCTTCTAATGCTAGTTGTGGGATCTCTGTCGAATTCACGCAAAATTCGTCGTTGTGTTATAATTTGTTGGTGAACTCTTACAAATACTCAAGGATGCGGAGCTCTTCTAAAAGGAAACCTTCGCCTATATTCACGGGTGCTGCTGCTGAACTTCCATTTACAAAGCCATAAATAAAATGGATATCCGCTATTTCTTGATTAGAAAACAAAAATTACATTTTAAAAGATCACTTTTGCAATAAAAATTAATACAATAAAATATGTAAATAAATTACTTTCTTTCTTATGCACAAGTCGTATTTAAAATAAAACGTGGGATTTGACATAATTTGATTGCACACTATTTTTTGCGGGAGCATCAGACGTTCTTTACTTACCATTTGGAAGCTGTTCATGGATTACAGCTAATTTATCTCAAAAACTATGCATTTTTCGAAAAAAAAGCAGAAGACAAAAAAGTTCCTAAATCAAATGGGCAATCTAAATTTTTGGTTTTTAAGAGTTAGAGGCGTCGCATGAAAAAGTTCGGGGGATAAAGGTGTACCACCCTAGAAAATGTACTACCCTGTAGATATTGATAAACGTTAAACTACTCTTAATATTGAGTTTAAGGAGTGTAATATGTGTACTAAATTTGGATTTATTATTTTAAATAGTTTTGAAGATAAATTAAAAGAACTGAAAAAAAATTAAAACTTTGAAACCCTGTATCTCCAAAACTAAGCGTTTGGCAACCTATGTTTATAGGAACTTTTTGTCTTAATTTTGAAAGCTCTATCGACTATTAAAGTCCTGCTACAAAAAACTGGAACACCCTGTATATAATATATCGTGGTATAGAAAAAAACAGGAATTGCAATTACAATAATAAGCTTTCCTCCTTTTACGGCTTCCATAGTGAAAGCCCACTTCGTTTTACATCTATAATATTTTCGCGTTCACAACCGTCTTCGAGATCACCATTGGGGTCGTTTGCCTCAGTCATAGCTTCACTACGGTTCAAACACGATTCGCCAGCACATCTACCGCACGTTGCAGTGCAAGACAGACCACTTCGCCATATGTTTAGTCATAGTACCTAGGCCATCATGTAAGTCACTGCAGCAGTAAAATTTCCTAGCGGTAGTGGTATTAATTGGAACTAACATGTACACGGCACTTTGGGGTTGTGTCAGAGCAGCGATGAGTACTAGCAGATCAGAGTCGGCGCCTACGACGACAGCTACTCAATTTGATTCCGCTTGAGTTCTCAGCATTTCAAAAATCAAGACATTCCCGTCACTTGAGGCCTGAAAAACAGGGAACTGTGCTTTCTTGAATTCTACCTAAAGGAGGTTAAGGAAACTTTTCTTGTTCTCAATGTTCGACAAAAATTGCTCTTTTGGAACAGTCATGGCGTTCCAATAATTATATTTAAAACGTATTTCAACGTATTCAAATAACTTTTTATTAATTAGAAAACTTGTTTTTTTCTAAAAACACATCGGTTTTTTTTTTAAATATGAAATCTGACTTTTATTGTAAATGTATGGTTCTAACTGGTTCTCCTGCAAGAAACACGCATTTTAGTACTAACGGGGTGTTTTTTTATGACTGTCCGTTCACGAGAAATGCCATTTTTTAAAAAATCAGGATGCGGCCATTTTTTCAAAATTTAAGGAGGTTGTCCACGTCAGATTTTTGTCCATTTTTGTGGATGAGTACTGGGGGAGCTAAGGAATATGTTTGAGAAGGAATCAGCTTTCTAACAATTTTTTCCGTCTCTGGCCAAAATTAGGTCTAATATGCCTTTTTTTTATGATTGTGGACCAGTAGTGCGGACTCTTTTTCAAAAAATGGTGCAGTACATTGCATGTGAGGGCTTTGTCGGGTTGTAGCAGCATATTGGTTTTTAACACTCCAAACACCGATGTCATCATTCCAAATGCATATTCAATCACAACACGAGGACGTGAAAGTCGACTATTGAATTTTCTATTTTTTGAACCAGCTGCGGGTGTACCAGGAAAAGTTTTCAGGGTTCTTTTAGACAATGCAAAAGCTCCATCTGCCACAAAAACATAGGGCACAGGACGATGACGATGAGGTAAAAAAGTGTCTTCTGGAATCAGGCCCATATATTTTGTTATAAAGTATGCTATCATAAAAAACTCCACCGTCACTCATAGTCCATGTGTTCCTATGTCAGCAAATAAAAAGTTGTAGTCACTATCTGCTATCGCTGGTAATATTATACTGAAATTGTGTTTATCGGTATAGAACTTGTATTTGCCATCTATAGCACACAAACAATGTGGAAATTGCCATTTTGTTTCGAAACCGCTAGCTCAATTTGAGGCATCTGAAACAGAACAAATAATATTAATGTAATAAACAACAATTTAAATAAGACTTGAAATTGACTTGTGATGTTTTAATTTTAGACTGTGGAGTTTCCTAACGAAGACAGCATTCAAGATAACGGTAATTTGTGAACTGGCGATTCTTCATCAACTTCCACAACAGTCAAACGACAGCGAGAATCAGAAATTTCGGAAGTACAAGCTCAAAGGAAGACAGCTGTAAATGTCCTTAAAAATATTTCAGACCGACCGCGAACTGAAGTGGATGAGGTAGATTTACATTGTCAACTACTGGCTAAAAAAATTAAAAAATTTAAGACGAACTTATTTACCAGAAGCGAAAGGACTTCAATATTAGTAGCCCTGCTAGCAGCACATACCCGCACCTACACCATCCCCTTCTCCTCAGGTGTTGTCAAGCCCTGCATATCAAGCTGCTGACGGTTATGGTGATTATACAATTGTTCAACCACATTATAGCCAAGCAGAATATGCGATAGATCAATCTACCTCCCCACATTTACTTAAAAGGTGACAATTCTATCTAGTGATATTGTTCCAGAGGCACTTGCGTTCTCTATAATACAAAAAAAAAAATAAACGTGTGTTTCATTATTAATTATGGTCTTATTTTAACAATGTTAAAAAAAATTACTTACCTTTACAAAAGAATGTAATGCCTCATACAGCGCTTGACATACTTCCGGCACGATCAATGATATAACTTGAGAAGAAATCTTAAATAAGTAATGAAGACTTTTGAACGAATCTCCAGTCGCTATAAATCTTAGTGTCACAGCAAGGTGTACTTTGGCTGGTATTGATTCTCTGATTTGGTATCTTGTTTTTTTGTTCTTGGTCCAATCAACTGTAGAACGTATTCAAAATCTATTGAAGGCGTACGACAGAAGTTATCAAACTGTCCTGAAGGCTCTTTAATCAAATTAGTTAACAATCGGTTTCCATCATACCTGAAAAAGAAAATTTAAAGATAGAGATAGAATGTGAATAGATCTGTACTCATTGGTTCCGTGTTTTATGATGTGTCGTCATCCACCATTTTCGTGGCTGTTTCTTTTTTTTTCAGTAACAAAAATAAATTACATGCACTTAGTACTGTAAAAATGCTTAGAGCAATTTCAATTTTTGTATTGGACATCTTCACATTGGCTCTGACGGGACGGAACTAATACAATAGCAAACGTGTGTACGTCTCACCAAATCAACCGACCAACGTTGGCACGAACGTTCGGACCAACGTGTGGAGCCGGCCAGTAGTATTGCGGCACCTTGGCCGCCATTTTGGATTTTCTGGGAAAAACCCACCTTTCAGTTTTTTATACACTCACGTGGGTGACCGTATTTTCCACCCCTATGGTTTCTTTTCGGAGGTCTTTTTCAACCCTTGATGGAATTTTCATCTCTAATTAAGGCCTTTTTTGTTTTTACCCGTCCACGTGTGAGACCGTGTTTTTCACCCCTATTATCGGCGGCTTCTTTTTAGGAGGCCTTTTTCAACCCTTGATAAAATTTTCAACCCCAATTAGAGCCTTTTTGACAGCCATGCCTTTTTGTACTTGCTCACGTGAAGGGTGTATTTAGGGTTTGGTCTTGGGGTTGGTCTTGGACTTGGGGTTGGTCTTAGAGTTGGGATTGGTCCAGGCGTTGGTCTTGGATCTGGGCACTGGGGTTGCGTGACGGCTTCTTTTGGGTGGTATTTTTCAACCCTTGATGTGAATTTCAACCCTGATTAAAGCCTTTCTGATTTTTTTCATGCCTACGTGTAGGAGTCGTTTTTTGTTGATCATTTTTTATTAATTAATTAATTATTTTTTAACCCGGGAGAAATTCTCGATCCTAATCTGTTGCCGTATAAGATGACCTTAAATCTGTATTCTGATAAGGGAGCGCAAATAATCATTAGATGTAAATTTATTTATACATTGATTACGTGTTAACTTGTAAAACACGTTTCGCTGAAGGGTACAATTGTATGCGCGTCCTAACATAATCTGCTAACTTATAAGATGATCTTAAATCTGTATTCTGATAAATAGATTACAAGCTTTCATAATAAAATATTATTAGAGTCGATATGCCGTTTATTTCAAGTAATTGTTTCAATATATATATATATATATATAATATATATATATATATATATGTATATATTAGTATATATACACTATTCATTTTAATTGCAGTTTGTAACCTTCTACCTATCAACCTTCAACTTATACACGAATTAATAACGACCTCCATCAGTTTATAACACTATTGCTTGGTACCGCATTTTTATTTACGTCGAACTCACATAAAGTTATTAACGTTTCATTTTAATGGGGCTGTCAACTATTGAAAGGTCAACCGTTAAAATTGTGTTCCTAATTCAAAGGTTGTTAAAATACGTCAGGTGGTATTTCGAAATATTTATTTAGTGGACTTCTGCCGTCTTAGGAGAAAATACCTCAGCTATAAAAAAGGGAGGATATTAGAGTGTTGGTTAGGTTAATACTTCAAACTTCCCTCGAAGATAACCGATTCTTCCCGAACATTGAGGAGTGCGCCAGCGCACAAGGCCCTAGGCTAGCAGCGTTCTCGTTTCTCGTGTTTCGCTCTTTAAAGTGTAACTGTCAACGAGTGAGCATTATTATGATGTATTCTCTTGCTTATGAGCAATTGTACCCTTCAGCGAAACGTGCCTTACAAGTTAACACGTAATCAATATAAATAAATTTCGTATGTTAAACAATCTGTAGATAGGCATTAAAATAAATGTAATTATGCAATCTCATTTGATAAAAATACGCTAATAAAGTAATATGGGGAAATACAGTCAATTTTTGCCGCTCGTAATTATTACCTTATTACCAATCCTTTAAATGAGTTTTATATCATTCAAATGTCTGATAAACAAGCTCTAATAAATGTTAATAGTACACACAGATTAAATAAACTATCTTTTACATCTAATGATTATTTGCGCTCCCTTATCAGAATACAGATTTAAGGTGATCTTATAGGGCAACAGATTAGGATAGAGAATTTCCCCCGGGTTAAAAAATAATTAATTAATTAATAAAAAACGATCAACAAAAAACGACTCCTACACGTAGGCATGAAGAAAATCAACAAGGCTTTAATCAGGGTTGAAATTCCTATCAAGAGTTGAAAAAGACCACCGAAAAGAAGCCGTCACACAGCTCCAGTGCCCAAATCCAAGACCAACGCCTGGACCAACCCCAAGTCCAAGTCGAAGACCAACCCCAAGTCCAAGACCAACCCCAAGACTAAATCCTAAATACACCCTTCACGTGAGCAAGTACAAAAAGGCATGGCTGTCAAAAAGGCTCTAATTAGGGTTGAAAATTCTATCAAGGGTTGAAAAAGGCCTCCGAAAAGAAGCCGCCGATAATAGGGGTGAAAAACACGGTCTCACACATGGACGAGTGAAAACAAAAAAGGCCTTAATTAGAGATGAAAATTCCATCAAGGGTTAAAAAAGACCTCCGAAAAGAAACCATAGGGGTGGAAAATACGGTCACCCACGTGAGCGTATAAAAAACTGAAAGGTGGGTTTTCCCCAGAAAATCCAAGATGGCGGCCAAGGTGCCGCAGTACTACTCCGGCCTAAATGTTTTACAAATTAAATATATTTAGTAATCACAGAATTGCAATAATTTAACATATGTGGTTAAAATTGAAGTTAGGTTAAAAGTATACATGCTGTTTTCGTTGTATCAACAATTTCAGCCTTTAAGTAACAAAAAAATTTATTTTTTGTTGGATTTTTATTAGATCGCTAATTAAGTTTTTATTTGTGAATTCTTTTACCACCTTCAAATAAAGTTTTTCAAAACTTTGCATCTATTTTATAATGAGTAATTTTTACTTTGCTACATTTTAGCGTTTAAACGTGTACCAATGATCTTGATAACTTTTTTATCTAAAATAGTGGAAATATAGTCAAACAAAATTGTTTTTTCCTCAAACATCATAAACATTATGCATCTTATGAAAAATGCACTTGAAGTGACATTTCTCAACCGCCGTATATGTATGTCTATTTTAAGCGGAAATAATAGTACTTTTAGTTCTGCTGAACTAGTTATGGATATTTTACACAATTCCAAAAAAAAAAGAAACTACGCACAACATTTACGTTAGAACATAAGAATTTTAATGATGTTACAAGCATTTAGAAGAAAATACTATATTTTATACGGCTTAGAAGTGACTTTTGAGTCTTCGTTCGGGATTCGCCATAAAAAGTGACACTTCCAAATCTAATAAAATAATATACTATTATTCAAAAAAATATAATCAATTTTAACAAAATTAACACATATACATAATCTAATTACGTTTTGAAAATCAGATCTCTGATATGCCGTGATGGTTTGATTGTGCTAATAATGAAAATGCGCAAATATCATTACATTCGTGTTTGGCAAGAACCCCACATTGAACGAAGCTTAAATTTAATTAGTCTTGAAAACCAGATTATTATATTCAACATGTACTTAATAAACCGATTTCTGTGGAGAATTTCCTTGCATACACATACGTTGATTAAATTACGTTTTCTGTAAAACTGATACCGCCATGTATAACATGTTTGTACGGAAAATGTATTCTACACACACTCATTCACTAATGTAAACTTGCATACACTCAAATAAATTTTATTAGAATTTTTATAAGAAAAAATATTTTATTTTGAAATTGCAGAATTATAATATATTATTTTCACTATTCCTCGAGTCATTGGATATTTTAATCGTGCCATTAAAATGAAATTAGACGTTTTGTAAAATTGGCTTAAACACTGACTTTCAAACTGTGACTGATTAACACTTATTTTTTTTTTTTATATATATATATATATATATATATATATATATATATATATATATATATATATAATAAATCGACGTTTCGAAAACTTCTTCGTTTTCTTTTTGAAGAATTGACAATACGGCGGATATTTCTGCCGATTAACATAATAGGTGGCGTCAGAACCGAAATGTAGATCATAAGGAAAATATAGACCCCGCGCTAAACTCACAAGCTTTAGCGAAAAAAACCTGTCTTAGCCGAAAGGTAAAAGAATAAGATTTTCGCTAAATACTTTTTTATAGCTCTTAAATATTGAAATCGGAAGTTATTGCCATTGAAATATCAAATATTTTTCAAAATATTGTATAATCAAATAAGAAAACGAGATAATTCAGCAAAAAAAAAGAAAACTTTTGACACTCCCTAAAGTTTGTAATTCATAGGTATTATTACAAATTGTATATTTTCTTAGATTTTAGATATAAAATAGCAGAAATATTACAATCGGATATGATCCAGGCTAATTATTTAATTTATACACTCCCTGACAGACTTGTGAAAGTTAAATTTATAAAATGTATTGTATCAACCTAGAATTTCAACGTTCCCAATAGTTAATTAATGTGCCCAACGTTCGGGATTACAGATTATTGTCTCCTACAGTTAAGGAACATCTTCGTATTGTCATATTCTCTTTCTCTTTTCTCTTTTTTCTTCATAATTATTTTTTTATACTGTAAGCAATTGCGGTATGTCTCGAAAAACGTACTTATCCTACATCCCATACTGTCGATATACAAATAATTTCTAAAAAGGCATTGGTTGCGCTATCTGTAAATAATTTATAAACGCGAACGTGGGTTACACAAGTGTGCTTTCGGATTTCACGCCTGCGATCCGGGTTCAAATCCGTCAGTTACGTCTTTTTTTATTATTTTTTTTTCAAATTTAATAAATGCAGCATTATTTTATAAATTTATTGTAAAATATGGTCCAAATTTGGTTGAAACGTAAACAAAAAAAAACTATTACTTAAAACACGTAGGTAAAAATTCTATACACTAACTAAAAAATGAAAAACTATAGAGTGGTTACAATTTCGATAATTTATCAATGACAAGGGAGAGACTAATTAATTGAGGTTAAATATTGGAACAACCAATAACGCAAAAGAACTCTCTCTTATATGAATGTGTAATAATATGATATTTAGATTTCATCATCGGCCTAACTAATAGGTAAGATTGGAGGCCTTTGGAACACACCACATTTCCAAGGTCCCACAGGCCCAAGGTTACAGAATAGCAAGGTCATTCGTGTGAGCCACTTTCCCAAGATCGTACATTTCAAAAGTGTGGCAATATCGAGGGCATTTGTCTCTCACACATTTTGAAGGTTACACATTCTCAAGACCATTTGTACAACCAACCTAATAATAGTGTCATAAGTGTTTTACTGTGTTACCACACTTTTAACATTAAACACAATAGAAAAAGATATTATATGTTAATATATTTATTTGTTGTATAAATGTAGACATGTACAAATGTAATCAGTTTATTAATCAGATATATGATTTTCTTTAGCAAGAAATCATTTAAATGTAGTATAAGTGCAAAAGTCCTTTGGTCCTTTCCACTTCTGTTTCATTACACCTGCGTGGACGTGGTGCAAGTAATTAAACGTACGTGCAGTGTGGCGCCCATCGGAGGTGTTCCTGTAGCGGAGTGTCAGATGGTTGCCATCGGTTTATTCTAACTCCACACATGAAGTATTCAATCGTAGCGTCTGCAGATACTCCTCTACAGGATTAACAGATGTTCATCAGCGGTACATGATGGTATCTACCTGCCTGCTTGTCTCCCTGTCTGTCAGTCTACCCGTCTGGCTGTCTGTGTAGTAGTCAACGCGCTCAGTCAGTTAGTGTTGGTTAGTCTGGTCTGCGACCGCACTATTGAGAACGACGCTTTTCTGGAAAGAAATCATAAGTAGTAGAGCTGTGTCAGTAGTTATACTTACTACGCCTGTCTCGATCACTAGGAAAGACCACATGTCGAAGAGCTACATTACGAACTCGGATGAGTTCGTAAAGGGCTTCGACAGTTTCCAGTATCATCTCCAGATGTACAATGGCGTGATTATACCCACTTAGTACAGCTTATAACATCATTCCAGTCAAGGTATAATGTTATAAGCCTAGTGCGGGCTTGCCCCACCTGCTCTTCAAGAGAGCTCTCCGTAATCACATCATAATTCCGGACGAATGGTACTACTGTGGTCATCTGTAAAGAAAGAAAGAAGTGTTATTAAAAAATTAGTACGAATAGAATGCGTACCGTGAATGTGAGATGATCCCAGCTGATTATGCGATGAGCGTAAAAGAGCCAGTACCACCCAGCGATGATAAGGAAGGCGGAGTTGCTTTGGGCTGCACTGTCTCCCGACTCCTTCGTAGACACCGGTGGAAGCATAGTGCGGCCAATAGTCATTGGAATGTGGGTGCCCAAAACTAACTGTCATCTATGCCCTGTTTGTCATCGTCGCGCATGTTGTCATCAGCATTTCCGTTATCCTCGAGGTGCTGGACCTCCTGAGCGGCGTCATCGTGATTTGAAACCCTGTCAGAGTCAGTGTCATCGTTCGTTATGCTGTCATGTAACAGTTTCTGTGCACTATTTTGTTCTACAATATCTGATAATTCTTGAGAGCTATATTCGAGTATTTGTAGGTTATATGTGAGAGTGTCCATGAAGTTGTCGTCATCGCTGCTCTCTTCAACGATTATTGAGTTGCTAGTAAAGTTTGTAGCTCTCTGTCTAAGTATACGTTGCTGTCGTATTGCGTCATTGTCGTAATCGGAATCGTAATTGTAGGCTGGGTCCATTGCTACGTCAGAGTCGTAATTACCAGTGTTGAGGTATTCATTTCCACCACAGGAGGACCATAATTCCTCAACACTGAATGATAATTCACTGCAGGCGTCACTATCAGCGTTAGTGTCGTCTATATTAAAAGGTGTACAATCGTTAGTGATGACTTGAGCGTTAGTCAAGTCTAATAGTATTCTCTGCATCAAGATTGTGCTCTTGTTGAGCATCCAGTACTACGGTCGCAATCTCGTAGATTTCGTCGTCGTCACTGGTTTGGATTCCCACGTCAATGGGAACGGAAGAAGGGGGAGGGATGTGCAGCAGCTCAGGCGTGGGAGTTAGTGGGATGTCGAGAAGAGGTGTTGTTGAAGCAAGAGGGGTGAAGTCAATAGGATAACCAGCCGCCTCAGGCGCTAGTGTTCAGGGAATCTCATAAACCAGGAAAAAATAACAAATAAAACGTAAGAAATGCATCAATAGTGGTAAAAAACAAGAAAAAGTGAAAATGTAAAAAATAGTGATTCTTATCTGTCGCAGCTGATCGTTGACAGATGAAGAATATGATGTTCAACATGCTCTTGAGTGAATATCATAAGCCACGTAGTGATAGTACCGCGTGATGACAATCCCATCCTGAGGAGGTTGCTGGGGAAAGGCCTCATACGGACCACGTGCAGGAGGTGATGGAACTACTCCATCAAGGTAGTGCTGAGGGCAGCCTGGTGGATAGTGAGCAGTATTTCGACCAGGATGACTGGGAAATAGCGTTGCCGTTTTTTGATACACCACTTCCAACGGACGACTGAGATGTGGTATTATCACGCAATTACGAGCAGGCAGACGTGGGCGAAATATTGCTCACCCTACAACCTGTAAGTGAGTCGTATGAGATTACACCGTCACCCGTGAGAGAAGATCAGGTATTATTGCACCATGTCTTAAGTCCTGGTAGCATTGCCGAATTTGGGGATGAATTGCGATTTCGTTGATTCACTGCACCCTTATGCCAATGACCAGATATTGGTTCATCCACCTTTAGGGACAATTTCTGTTCCCACGGAGTAGAATGTGTCCTGATTTTTACTAACTCTTCCACCCGAAGGTTGATTAATAAGATAAGATGATAGGTATAGATTATGGCCTTATTTTTTTTCTTGTTTTGAGCTTCAATGGCTTCTGCGATGAAGGGTGGTTCAAGACACGTTACTTGAAATTCGTCGAGTCGGTACATGAGAGTAGTAGGTGTGATTTCGCTTAAGACGTATGTTACCGCTCACTTCTTCAAGAAAAAGGTTTTATTTAATTTCTTCTTAATCAGAATTACGTTTTTATGTTGGCAATTGTCTGTAACCTCCTCGATTAAAAATACACATTTGACCTCAATTAAAGATCCATCTGAAGTAAGACCTACACAGAATAATTAGTAGTTGTAGTTAAAATTTGTAAAAGGAATAGCTATTACCGTCGGGCGATGCAGCAATAACCCCATTCTCCAAGTCCACCCATAAACGGGATTTTTCAACCTCAAGAGTTGTTATATCTTTGAAAAGATTTATAGCAACATCTTCTTTTGCTAATCCGTATTCCATACCTTTGGTGTGGATACTATTGCTGCATAAACATGACTTGACAATGTTACGGCAAGGTGTATACAGTTTTTGTTTTTAATCCTACCAAATAACGATGCTGTCAGCCTAAATCTTCTCTCGGATTCAAAATAATCATTCCAAAATTGTCCTCGCGTTAGTTTTTCAATTTGGTTCATTTCTGGTTCGGTAACCGAAATCATCATTATTTAATTTTGTAAAGGGACGCCGTCAGATATCCCAATTTTTTACTATTATTAATTAGTTTCCTATAGTTTGTTAGCAAGACGCCGTCCTTTATCAAAATTTTCCTGTCATGATTAATTATTTGCTAAATAAAATACCAGTACTGATATAAAATTCGCGGAATTTATTAAGATAACGTGACTTGCTAAGTGCACAGGTGCAAGCAATTATAAAAATTCGTAGAATTTTTAGTAAAATTTAAACATAAACAGAAACAAATCTGGGTCTTCTGGGGGCTGTTCAGCATTTTTGTCGTAGTCTTTGTCTAATGGTTCCTCTGCATGTTTGTGTTTGCTGCTTTTTTCACCGTCGCTTTATTTTACTACAGTAGTAGTGCGACACCTCGCCTTTCACTTTTGTGACGTCATTTGACCTTGGGATTCCCCACGGTTGCCCACATGGGGGACCGTATTTGCCACCCTTCATCATTTTTATTTAATAACATCTTTTATCGGTTCTTCTTCTTCTTCTTCTTGAACCGTGATTCGTTGCCATCATCATCATGGTTTTGAGATTCGTCCTTCTCCTCTACCTCATCGCTCTTCTTTCTCTTCTGTGAATCATCACCATCACCTTGGATGTGAGATACATTCGGCTCATCCACGTCTTCGCTTCCATCATTATCTTTAACGGTTATGCAATAGTTTATTAACAAGTCAGTAAAATCTCTAATGTCCGCTGATGTTGGCTCATAAACAGGAGAATACATTATAATAATGCTCACTTGATGACAGTTACACTTTAAAGAGCGAAACACACGAGAAACGAGAACGCTGCTAGCCTAGAGTCTTGTCCGCTGGCGCGCTCATCAATGTTCGGGTAGAATCGGTTATCTTCGGGGGAAGTTTGAAGTATTGACCTAACCACACTCTAATATCTTCCCTAGGGGCATGTTTATAAATCTAAACTCCTCTTTTATGGCCGAGGTATTTTCTCTTAAGACGCCTCTATGAAATTTCAAATAAATTAGATTACCTTACTCTTATTTCAGATTAGAAATTTTAAAGCGTTTAGTTAACATTGCTATTAATCTCAACTAATAAAAATCCATATAACGTAAGTACATGTGTGTTGTATGTGTGTGTGTGTGTGTGTGTGTGTGTGTGTGTGTGTGTGTGTGTGTGTGTGTGTGTGTGTGTGTGTTGTGTGTGTGTGTGTGTGTGTGTGTGTGTGTGTGTGTGTGTGTGTGTGTGTGTGTGTGTGTGTGTGTGTGTGTGTGTGTGTGTGTGTGTGTGTGTGTGTGTGTGTGTGTGTGTGTGTATGTGTGATGAATTGAGTATGCAGATAAATCATGATTGCATAGAAGAGAGAATATATCCGTATAAAAAAGCATCGGGTAGAAATTTTTATTATTTCGACTAATAATTTTTACGCCTTAATGTAATTTGCGGTGGCAAAAAATATTTTGTAAATATTTGTAATGCATTCCATAACAATAAGTTATGTAATCTCAAGGTTCAAATTATTTAAAAATAATTTTGCAGTAGCAAAATTTTTAAAATATTTGTATGCGTTTTAAATGTAAATTTATAAGTACAATATAAATGCTAAATACCAGTAGCAGTAATCAGGTTTTGTGTATTACTTTCTAAATTAGTTAATGATCGGAATGCAATAGCCAGTTTATATCCAACCATTCATAAAACGTGTTTAGTGTGACTACATGTGGATACGTTGTATAAAAAATATTTCAGTTCAACATATGGTACAGATAAAATAAAAAACTTCTAAAGGTAAACGTATTATTTTTAATATATATATATATATATATATATATATATATATATGCTTTTACTTGATATTGCTAACAAAATAAAAAGATTTTTTAAAATGTATTACTACTCTTATAGGATAGCGTCATAAAATCAGGTTTACAAATAATTGGTACGTATTCGTAGATTTTAAACTTGTAGTTATTATGAATTCGCGTATAATAATAAAACCATTAAAACCTTTTACCTTTTATTTCCATTATATCAATTTGATATTCTTAAAAACATGTTAATTTAATTTAACTCTACGTTATATATTAAGTAATTATTACTTTCCAGTCCTTTTAATGAGGTTTTTATAACGGTAATGAACAAGTTTGTGTGTGTGTGTGT
This sequence comes from Vesta saturnalis, assembly GCA_036346205.1. Classification (NCBI taxonomy): domain Eukaryota; kingdom Metazoa; phylum Arthropoda; class Insecta; order Coleoptera; family Lampyridae; genus Vesta; species Vesta saturnalis. The sequence continues at coordinate 423,261 of JARFJB010001921.1, forward strand.
GTAATTGAACGTGAAAATAAATCAGACATAATTTTCCGAATGTATAGGTGGTGACTGTTTAGAGAATCGGCCTATATAAAAAGCATCATTACATTAGGGTAGAAATTATTTATTATTTCACGTCATATTTAATTTAGACTTTAATGTATTCAGTTTTGAACTGTAAGCTGGTTTCCGCAAACTGTAAGACATGATTTCGGTTGATTTATTGAGATTGATCTGATTGATTTATTTGTGTGTGAGAAAGCCGAAAGAGAGAGAGGGAGAGGAGAGAAACGTGATAAAGCAAGAGAGAGATGTGCATGATCAACTTCTAATATAGAAAATGTTCATTAGTCTATATGCCACTAGATGGCGCTAAAATCAATTTTAACTCAAAGGGGCCAGGGTGCAGACCCTAACACAAGATCGGAGGCCTACATGGTAGTTCTCACACTTGTCCTACACGTTAGCATTAGGACCCCTTATTATAATACTATTTTCAACCAAGGGGGCCGGGGCTCAGACCTAACACAACTTCTTATATGTCTTATGAGGTAGCATTAGGGCCTCTAATTAGAACATTGTACGCACACGCATTTGCCTACCTACCAGGGGCTAAATCGCCAAAGAGGCCGTAATTAGGGTGAACATTGCATCAAGGATTAAAAAGACCACCGAAAAGAAATCATAGGGGTAGAAAATACCAGCTCACACGTGGATGGCCATAAAATAGTGGTGAAAAAACAAAAATAATTAGGGGTTGAAAAAGGCCTCCGAAAAGAAACCATAGGGGTGGAAAATACGGTCCCCTACGTGGGCGACCGTGGGGAATCCCAAGGTCAAATGACGTCACAAAAGTGAAAGGCGAGGTGCCGTACTACTACTTACTACTTCTCGCAGCACTACATTTAGACATATATTTTTTGAAATATTGTCCTGGGCTTTTCTTACAAAAATTTTTCCAAGGGCTCCTCTACCAACTAACGCTTTTATTGTAGCTTAGCCCCGATCCATATACGCTTCTCTGGTAGGATCCTCTTTGGATAAGGTTGAAACGTTTGCCCATATTAGACCTGGCCACAATATTCGCCTTTCCGTGCGATTATTGTTTTCATTGTTTATAAGGAGCTGAGCCTTTCTATTCAATAAATTTAATGCTCCAGTCAAATGATAATGTATATCTGTTTTCTTTAATTTCAAAATTTTACTTTCAGAAATATCACCCACGTTGTTACAAATGCCTTCTCTACATTTGGAATGGTCTTTAAAGACATAATGTAATCCATTGGATACGTCTTCCCTTAAAACTGTGGCGTTTTTATACCCTGCGGAATGTTCATAAATGAAACATTTAGCTCGTTTTGTCAATAAATTAATTTTTTTGATATATAGTTAATAATTTTCATCCATTAATATTGACCAGCTTACCTTTTTTTGTCTCGTAAATGTTTTCCATAGTTCTTCAGTGCATGATTGGTACATCCAATTTTTTATACCTCACTGCCATACTGTACTTTTTGCTTAATATTCGCAAACACGCTGGAATCCCCATCAGCTATAAACCTGCCATATTTAACACTGTACATTTCTATGCTGCGATTAAACCCTTCTAGAACCATATTGGCTTCCATGGCTGGTGCTCTTGCTGTCCAGTGTTGTAACATGTATGTTCTTCGGGTACTTTACCTTCACTTTCTGCCCTTGTACAAACTGAACAAATCTTTTTACGTATGGCAATAAAAAGTACTTCATCCGTATGACCTCCAATAATTGCAGCAATTCCCGGCAGAGAAATGAAATTTGTGCCATAAGAACGTTTACTCCAAGATCCGTCAACATGAACTGTTATCCAGGGAGTTTGATCTGTAGCGAATTGATTATTGACTAATGCAAATTCCTTCTCTTTTTGCCTAGCCCGTTGCATTGATCGTAATAACGACCTTTCCCACTCATTACCTATAGCTGTTTCCAATTGGTAAAACATTTGAGCAGACATTGAAGGAATATCCATGCAGCTAAAATTCCAAACACTGCTCCTGTATTAATGCAGGAAACGTTATGCTTGGGATTATCAGTTGGTATTTCAAACCATTTAGAACATTGTCAGGGTGGCCAACTAAAATGCGAGGTACTGTATCTGGGAAACTATCCATCGTGGAGGCTTGCGCAAAAAAAAGTTATACTAAAACGGCCAATACAAAAACCTGGAAAATATTTTCAAGTTTCTGAAATGACCGCTATATAACTGCAATATTAAATCTAAAAAAGTAATGTTTCTGTGAATTCTTCTGTATTAACCTAATAAAAAAATAACTGATCTTCAAAGTCGAGGATAATATGAACTTTTTTTGTTTGACACTTTTTGACGTATGTCTAAAAATAAATTGAAGCTGCAGTTTTGTCTACCCATAAGATGCACAGAGTGATGGTCAGCATTTTGAGCATTTACGGGGGCATAAAAACCTTCCTCCTTTAAACTGGTCCTTTTTAGGACCACAACTTACATAATAAAAACAATTCCAGAAAAATATAGTTAAAAAAAATTAAAATTTAAGGGATTTTCGTATAAAGTTTTCTTTGGCCGATATTTTAGGTTAGGACCAAGATATCGAGGTGCGGTTTCGCGAGCTTGTTTAAGCATCATTTAGCTACTTGTTCATGAAAAAAAAGTCATACCAATGTATTTAATTTTTTTGCGAAAATTAACCGTTTCTGTCGGAATGTCGAACAAAGTCCTCTAGCGACGACATGTGAAACTAACAAAACTTCAAATATTATAACATTTGTAACCCAAGAATAGCTCATTTCAACGCGCCCAAGTTTGTTAAAATCGGCTTAGCCGTTTCGAAGATACAGGGGCGATTTAGGGAAACCTTTGAATACCCCCCACCACTTTATTTTTATAGACACGTCAAAAAGTCGCAAACAAAAAAAGTTCAGATTATCCTCGACTTCAAAGATCAGTTATTTTTTTATTAGGTTAATATAGCAGAATTCACAGAAACGTCACTTTTTTAGATTCAAGATTGTAGTTACGCCCCCTAGCGGCCATTTCAGAAACTTAAAAATATTTTCCAGGTTTTTGTATTGGCCGTTTTAGTAATAACTTTTTTTGCGCAAGCCTCTACAATGGATAGTTTCCCAGATACAGTACCTCGCATTCTTAGTTGGCCACCCTGTACACAATGCAGTATTATTTTATTTAGAAATCCCAGTCCTTTACATACTTCTTGCATGTGTTCAAATTATTTTTTTTTAATTTTCTCCAAAACGTAACCCAATTCAACAATTCGATTACCAGTGATTGGAGAAGGCTCTTGTTCACAATTATTAATTCTACCACAGATGAAACAAAGTAAACTTAGTGAAACTATACGTTCAGTTAAGTTAAAAATTATTATCAAAACATACTTATACATTCTGATAGAAATAATTTATTTTTTGAAACGCCGTTGTGATATTGGAAAATAAAAGAATATTCAGATTAATATTATAACTAAAACCAACCTTTCATATTCGTCAGAAGACAGTACGCCAGGTACTCGTTGATTATTAAAATAATGTGCTTCATACGTTTTATTGTACCAATTTGAATTATTATGACGCAATGTCTCAGGGTCCATAATTTCGAATGATTCATTTCCCATTGGAGGCAAGAATTGAAAATTATTACATAATAGCAAATCAACAACATTGTCACATTTTCTAAAGGGCATTTCCGCTGCATTAAAATGAAAATGCTACTAGAAGCAATCTATTCTAGAAAATCTATAAATTCGACAAAAATGAATAACTCTCTGATAGTAAATATATACTCCATGATAGTTTCTAAGTCAAGCGCATTGGATGGGACATTACACCTGATAAAGGACTTCGGAATAGATATAATTATGTAAGAGTAATTTTAGATATTTAAATGGTAGGTGTTTGATTATCTTTAGTCATTGTTTATATTGGAAATTTTCTCCATTACCTATTACTATCTGTTTAGATCAGTGGTTCTTAACCTTTAGTCATGAGGGACCATTTGACAACATTTCTGTCTTGCCATGGACCACCCAGTTGGAAGTAATTACATAGCACCGAAATGTAAATAAACAAAGGGTTGTTGTATCTAGCCATAAATAAAACACGCATAAAATTATTAAAAGCCCACATACATTTTTTTTTAAGATAAATCACATTACAGTAGCTTACAGATTTTAATGAGATTCTTGTGAATGCATGTCAGCAGTGGCAACCAACCGATTTCGGTGCTTGTTTTTTATAATCAAAAGCGCCGAGAACCCCTGCTCGCATAGATATGTCGATGAAAATAAAGTTAGGTAACGTATAGCAGTCTCGTGGTTTTGATAAATAAATTGCTTTTTGGTTCCAAAAATCTTCAAGATGGATTCCTGATTCTAATATATCTTTTAAGTTAGTGTCGTGTTGCATTTCAATCACTTCTTCTTGAATTTCATCAGGCACCTCAGTAACGTTGACAATGAAAGGATTGCGGATCAGTTTCTGAGTACTTTTGTCCTCGCAGTCAGCAAAATGGCGATTGAATTCACTTTTTAAGTTTTTCAAATGGAGTGTAATGTCAAAATATGAAAATGTAAACTTTCACCATTAACACTCATAATAAAATACTTATCTTTTTTGGGATTTTTTAATGGTGTACTTTAAATTATACAATCTAAACGTTTCGATAACACTTACAGTTATCTTCGTCAGTAGTAATGTTTATTAAAAATTGTTAAAGATGTAGTAAACAATTTTGTCAAATTTGAAAAATTCAAACATAAACATAAGCCTGCTATTAATATAACAGTTTGAGAAACGTATAAGCCAACTATAAAATTGTAGTAAAGAATAACTAGGTCAATAAAATTAAATATTGTTTGTCATCTTTGAGGCAGTTTAACAATATTTAATCCTTAGGAGGATGGATAGAGGGATAATGAATTGCCAATAGATGCCTATGAACAGCAACCTTAAATTTTCTCATATCATAAGTGAGAGGAAAACAGGAAGTAGGGAGATCATTCCAGAGTTTAGAAGCCGTGTAGAAAAATGTGGATTGCGCCCGTTTGGTACGACAAGTGGAGATTTGTACTGCATACTGATGATGTGAATGAGCGAACTGAGTGTTTCTCGCAAAGATAGCCGGAGATGGTAGCAAAGAATGTAATTCACCAGCACAATAGCCGTTGTAATAACGTTAATACAAAGAAAGAACTGAAACCATCCTTCTATGCTCAAGGGACTGTATGTGAGAAGTTAAGGGCGGGTCATTTATAAGCCTAATCGCTCTCTTTTGAATACGATTAACGATATCGAGAGCGTATTGGGGAGCACTAACCCAAAGGTGAGAATTATATTCCAGATGAAGCCGAATTTGGGTCTTATACAGCAGAAGGAGTTGTCGAGAGGTAAAGTACTGCTTAGATCTGTACAAAAAGCCTATTTTACGAGCAGCTGTTTTGGTAGCTGACAGAAGATGGTCAACCCATGAGAGATTTGAAGATACAGTCATACCCAACAGAGTAATAGAGTCTGAAAACTGAGCCATTCATACTTACAACAGGAAATGATCGATCTTTTTTGGCGGACATAAGGCAACACTGAGTTTTGTTAGCATTAAATTCAACTAGATTATTGCTTCCCCATTCGAGAATACGTTGAATGTCTTTGTTGATTGAATCTGCCATTTCAGCTTTAATTTCTTGATTTGACATAGAAGGTGGATTATCACTATGAGTAGACTGAGATGAACTACAGTGAAGAGTGCTATCGTCAGCAAATCAATGGATGGGGTTAGTTGTTGAAGAAATAAGGTCGTTTATGTACAGCAGAAAAGTGTAGGCGCTATAACGGATCCCTGTGGTACGCCCGCGTTAATGCTAACTTCTTTTGAAAAAAGCCATCAACTACGACACGTATTCGTCTTTTATCAAGGAAACTAGAAACCCAGTTGATGAGCGTATCATTTAACCCAAACGAGGTGAGTTTGGCAAGTAAACACTTATGCCAAACTTGGTCAAATGCCTTTGAGATATCTAAAGCGACTACAACTGTTTCACCGGATGCTCTACTGTATTGTTCCAAACTTGGGTCACATATGAAAGAAGATCGCCTGTTGAACGACTTTGCCTAAACCCATATTGGTGGTCACTAAGGAGTTTGTTAGTTTCAAGGAACGTGAGCAGTTGCTGATTGATGGCTTTTTCCATGATTTTAGACAAAATGGAAGTGATGGCAATTGGTCTGTAATTTGAGGGATCGGTCTTATCACCTTTTTGGGAATAGGTTGAACATTTGCTAACTTCCATGATGAAGGAATTCCCAGAAGATATAGAGATCGTATAGAACTTAGATAGGACTGGTACTAGTTCGGGGGAACATTTCTTTAAGACAATAGCTGGGATACCGTCTGGGCCAGTCGCCTTACTGAGATCAAAGCCTACTGATGATCGATTCCAAGAGCTTGTACCAAAAATGAATTGGTTTCATAACGTATGAAGAAGAGTTGACTAGGGGCACATCTTTTCCAGAATCATTGAGACACGAGTTTGATGCAAACAAATCCACAAAAACGTTGGCTTTGTCTACAGAATCAGCAACTACCGATCCGTCAATAGATGTCAGGGGGGTAAATGAAGATTTTACTAATGGCTTTCGCTAAAGACCAAAATTTACGACTGCCTAAAGGAGATGTAGCTAGTTCATTGCATTTTCGTTGTTCGAACAACTTTTTAGTTTTAGTGATGACACTTTTGCAGATATTTCTAGCACCAACGAATTCTACATGACTGTCAACCGATTTATTAGATTTCCATTTAATGTAACATTTATTTTTTAAAGATATTGCATCAGAACAAGCCTTATTGAACCAGGGTTGGGAACATGAATGACCTACACGGTACTGTTTTTTCGGAATGTATAACTCCATTTCCATGAGGATGACTTCAGATACTGAAAGAGCGATGTCCGAAGAAGAGGACGACTTAAAACAATATTCACGCCATGGAAAGGTTGCAAAGAAATCCCGTAAATCACTCCATCAAGCTGACTTAAAACACCACAAGGTTCTATCGGTTTTGCGAACAGTGGAATTAGGTACAGTAGAAATGATTTTTATTAGACAATGGTCGGAAAGACCTAAAGGCGAAAGAACGGAAGTTTTATAAACAAGAGGGTTTGATGTAAGAAAGAGATCTAGAAGGTGTGGAGTATGGTTAGGGTTATCAGGGATTCTTGTGGGTTCAGAAATCATTTGTGTGAGATCACATGAAATAGCAAATGTTTCTGCACTATGACCAGCGGGATTTGTAGTAGATGAAAATTGAAGCCAATTAGAGTTATGAACATTGAAATCGCCTACATATGAGATATCGCAAGATGGAAACTGAGACAGGAGATAGTCAACTTTCATACTAAGGTAATCGAAGAAGTCTTGAAAGTTGCTGCCATTAGGAGAACTATAAATGCAACAGTAGAATTTCACAAAATTAGGACCAGAATGTTTAAACCAAATCACGTCAAAATTTTTATTTTCTAAGGAAGAAACCCTCTTGCAAGCAATTCTGTCCTTGATGTACGCACATACGCCTCCTTTATATCGAAAGTTAGAGTGAAGATGGTATTGAGGAAATTGCAAGTCGGGTGACTCGGAGCTTTCAGAGGAGACTTGTGTTTCAGATAGAAACAATATATCAGGTTGTAATTGTTCAAGATGTTGGTAAATAGCATTAAGATTAGACCTGATACCGCGGATGTTGCAGTAGTGAATCAGAAAGTTGATACTTTGATGACCGAGGTCGCTTGGGCCCTGCCCTCCCGGACATCCGAATGGGGCAGGATTTTACGTCCGGAATTTATAACCCTAGAAACCACAGCCATCTTATTTTTAATTTGGGACTTTTAATCTGATAGGAAGACAGTGAGGGCGAGAAGGAAGAATAAGGATGAGAATAGATTAAGGATGATGGAAAAGGTAACGGCAGCCCTTACCGAGCTCAGAAAATCGGAGACCCAATATTAAGGAGCCCATGGTAAGGGTGGCGGTACCTCCCCGGCTGGAATGGAGTATACATGTGTAAAGGGACGCCGTCAGATATCCCGATTTTTTATTATTTTTAATTAGTTCCCAAAGTTTATTAGCAAGACGCCGTCCTTTATAAAAATTATCCTATCATGATTAATTATTTGCTAAGTAAAATACCAGTACTGATTCACGGAATTTAGTAAGATAACGTGACGCGCTAAATGCACAGGTGCAACCCATTATAAAAATTCGTAGAAGTTCTAGTAAAAGTTAAACAGATTTCATAACGTTGCATAAAATTGCACAATAATTAATCATGCATCCTCCTCCAGACGTAAAATCCCAAAAACGTTTAAAAGTTTGTATACGTCAGAGCATCTTCCACCAATACAGGCTTACGGGAGCTCACCAAAAAAGTTTCGTAACCACCCTCGCGAATTCTATATAAAAACGCGGCACGCGCTGCTGAAAAGAGTCTTGTGTTAACCGTGTGCTATATCGTCGCGTTCGCGCCGACTGCTACCTGTTCTAAACCATCCGCTTGTAACCGCCGTCCGAGTAGGAATCGCGACTCCGCGACTTGATAGCATCACCGAAGTTAAAAGGCTAGAGTTGCAGAGATCGAACGGTGAAAGTACGTAAGTTGAGATACCTGGTGATAGGGATATGCAGGGTTGTAAGCCCGACGTACTCTTCTGTTACTAGACGTACTCTTCTGTTACTAGACATACACACCTACACTGTGGAGTTTGAAGGGTAGTTGCCCGACATTCCATTTGACCGAACGAGATCCTATTGTTTAGTTTAACGGGTGGTTTGCCCAGGTTACTAACAAAGGAGATCCACCTATACACACCTACACTGTGGAGTTTGAAGGGTAGTTGCCCGACATTCAATTTGACCGACGGAGAACCTATTGTTTGGTATAACGGGTGGTTTGCCCAGATTACTAACGAAGGAAATCCACCTACACAAATTTACACGAACACTACAACACAACACACCTCGACAAACGTACCAGCGACCGCCAGATACCTGTAATTAAAACCTCGTCGGAAGATTAAGCTGAACACCTCGTTAACGCCGTTAATCCAGTAATATAGAAACGTAACAGTAAACACTAGACGTGTCCGTCAGTATTAAATAACCACCTGTAAAGTAAACAAACCACCACCGCCGCCACCGTAAAACGTAAGTTGCACCTTTGACAAGTACTAAGATTGTTACGTAAACCAGAAACTATCTGATAGTTTCTTGTGTTAAATAAGTCAAATCGTGATTGTTAGACGCGAAAAAATTTACTTTAAAATAGAAAACGAAGGTTTTATATTTTAAAACGGCCAACATAACAAAAGCTTTTATTTTTATTTTGTTTAAATAAAACCGGTATACTAAAATTAATCTCGTAAGAGGAAACAAATAATACGCCACTACCGTACACCAGCTACCTAGATAAACGAAAAGCTTTCATTTAACTAAAGATCGTACATTAAATGGAATGTAAATGTGAATGAGTTTATTTTCATAAGAAAAGCAGGTATAAAATTATACACTTATAACCGACCGCTTTAAAATATTGATTATTTCTTTAAAGGCAGAGTATTGAACTCAGTGTCTTATCGCGCACGTGTTTATACCGCGTTATCTGGCTACCTGCTTCTGTATGTTATACAGGGACGTATTCAGGTAAAATTATTTATTTATTTCGGCAATTAACCAGTATAAATTGAAACAGTTCAAGGACGAAAACTAAAAGTCAAAACCCCAAACCTTCTATTAATGTTACATTACAGAAACTCCAGAGGACCACCTAACCATTAGTACCTGGACGAAGGATGTCTACTTAAAGATACCGAAGAGGGAGGTGGCGCACAGTTCCGTACATTTACCTGTATCTATCCTAGTTAAATAATTTAAATAACCATGTAATATAGAAGTGTAAAATAAATAGGAAATAAGTTATATATATATATATATATATATATATATATATATATATATATGTATATATATATATATATATATATATATATGAACCTTGTAATCTATTTGTTCAACGTGTTGAGAACCTGAATAATGAACCCCGATCCTTGTTTTGCAAGTACAAAATTCCGACTGAGCTAGAAAAGGGAAAAGTGAGAATTATTCATTAGTAGTAATACCCTCAACAGTAAAAACCGCAAAGGCACTTGAGCGCGTTACACATGCCTACCACCTATTCCACTAGACGGCCATTTCACTTGATCAGATTTGAGGTTTGCGCGTAATTAAATATCAGACTTGTAAATAAATTCTAATGTTTTAATTATTGCCGGGAAAGTCAAAATGAGGCAGGCAATTAATTTGAGTAATAGTAACGTTATTGTCAGTCAAGCCAAGATAAATCGCTTAGCGATAGTTTTGTTTTTGAATTTGCATTCTTGCAAATAAGTTCAAATTACACTTTTCAAGATAGGGTTCCTGGGGACGCTACAATATTATATCCTTAAATCTCGTTATTTTCTTTTTTGTGTGTAACATTGGATAAAGGATTGCACAGTTTAAAGATTGCAAAATTGTTTATTCTGAGTTAGAGCTATTACAAAATTTAATTTCATTTATTAGAATGATTGAGTATACGATATTAGTCTTGATTTTGGTCATGATATATGATTTGAATCACGACGATTCATATGTGCAAACGTTTAATAGTATATTAAACAACAAGTTTCACAAGATCAGTCTTGAAGCACTAATTTAAGTTTAAAATAACGAGTGTAGGCACGTGTTTTTTTAAAGAATGTGTGCTTCGAGGTCTTATGAAACACGTTTTTTATGCTATTTTTTGTAATTTGCCCTTTTATGTCGTTTTTAAACAAAAATATTTCCTTTAGTTGCTTTAGAAATTTTTGTGGAAGTTGGTAATGTCTTAATTTTAAAAGCGAAAATTTCATGTGGTCGCCTCTAGTATTATCAAAACTCTGTCACAAAACACGAAAATGGAAATATGGTCGCGAATTTGCTCACACAAAGTTTTCCGCTGGACGCATCCTGTGTTTGACACATTCTGTTAAGAGTGACATGCTCATCATCCCAGACGAAGCATTGCTAACCTAAAAATTTTCTTAAAATGTTCCGTGAATTTCTATTAATATGTCTATTAAATGATCAAAATGGAAGCAATACAATAATACATTTTAATGATAAAGACTGCTAAGTGTTTTATAACTGTGGTTTCATATTAATTGAGTTGATGGGCCTATTTCCACAATTTGTGCTTTTATAGCGCGACTTTTCGGAAGCGGACTCTGCTTCCGTCATCAGGCTTAGTTTTGAGAAGGACTGTTTCCGCACTTGAGTCGAATTCATACGTTATGGTTTCTTCCCAAGCACTTGATTACTCTGAAATTCTATCTATGGTACCTTTCACATACCAGTCTCACACCTTTACCGCTGAGCCACACACACACACACACACACTCTCACACACACACACACACACACACATATATATATATATATATATATATATATATATATATATATATATGTTGATGGTTAGAAGTAAACATAATACAGGGGCTAGAGTTGTCAAGCTTATATTCTTTATAGTGTACAAATTTAATTATATTTGAGAATGTATACAGTTCATTTTAATAAGAAAATTAATAGACGAGAGTGAAAATATGGTTTTGATTTATCAAAACAAGCTTTGTGGGATGTGCACGAGTTTGTTTTATTCATAAAATCAAATGAGCTATACCAGCAGTGTGTGAGGAAGGTCAAAACGATTGATATTTGTGGGTACAATTAGTTTCGGTGAACATATTTCAGTAATTTTACAGTTTAATCAATATATTTGAGCAGTTTAAACACGTTACAGGTATTAGTCACATGATGTAGGTTAATTCTAAAATGTAGAACATGTATAGATATAGATACAATGCAGGAACTATATAAACTTAAAAAAAGGGTTATGGTGCGAATACTGTATATTTATATTTCACAGACAAAGTGTGTAAAAAGTGCAGGAGAAGTGGTAGTGATGTAGAAACGTTGATAAAAACATGAACAACATTTCTACAATGTGATATTTAATATAAAAGTGCATTTTGTGCAAAAAATTTACATAAATGTGTTAAACAATATGGATTTCTGAGATGACAAAGTTATGAACTATGGACTAAAAGTAAACATTATTTGTGTTAAAGACAGTTATGACATGATAATTTAACATTTTAAGTGATTTAGACGTTTTAAACGCAAGTTACAGGTAAAAATACATTAAGTTAGGTTAAGTAATATATTTAAGAATTTTGTAAATTTTTAGTGTTTTTAAGATAAGTTAAGTTTAAAATAAATTATAATAGCGCATATTAGTAGGTTTCCTTCGTTTCCATGAAGAAATTTACAATATACAAGTAATATGAACATAAAATGTAGAAAAGTTGGGTTAACTACCTAAATGTAAATATGAAAATTGAATTTCTGTTAAAATTAAGTTAAATGATTTGAAATAAGTGTATTCTTATATAGTTTTTCACGTAGATTCCGAATATGTAATTAGTTTAGGTGTAGTATATAGTTTTGTTAGATATCGGTAAATTTAGATTTTGAATTGTCAAAATGCAAAGCTTCCAAACGAACACCCTTGTGGGGTGTCTTTTATGCGGAATCTTGCCCTGATTCCAAATCTGTATTCAAAAAGCAAATCCGACTTGTTATAAAAAAGTTATAGCATATTTTGTATTTTAGTTAAGTTAACAATTTTGTTTAGACCAATCAGATGCTTGGATTGTTTGTGTGTAATGTAGAAAAAAAGTTGACAATTTGGTATCCAAGTGAAAAGTATAAATGGAATTGCTTCTGGTTTCTCACTCTCTGTTAATCTCTGTGTTCTCTATGTTTTCTGTTTTTTTGTGACTAATAAGTCATAGTGTTAATAGTGTTGGTGTTTAACGAGTAAGTTACAAGTTTCGTTTACATTTTCGGTTTTTGAAACGCGATCAACATAGAATCGAGACCTCAGAAACAATTGTTTTAACCTATAACAAAATTTAAAAATTAGGTTACCGATTACAAGTGTCGATTATAATATAATTTTAATTCGTGTTCAAATATCGGTTGATGTGTTTTTTTGTTATGTTAATAAATTCATGCAATTATTTTGGAATTGATGTTTATTTTTCTTGGAAGTGACGCAGAGTAGTAAATAAACTGAATTCCATAACGGCATCTAAAATAAAAGTGCAATCAATTAAAATTTATATGCAAATAAAACATAATTTTAAATCCGAAAAATTTTGTAAATATTTAAACCAACATCTAAACTTACAATTTAAAATAAAGTGCTTATCGAAAAATATTTGAGCAATATTACGTTACATTATATTTACCACGAGGAAGAGTCGTTCATCAGTAATTTGGATTTGGATGAAGTATGAAAAATTAAACAGCATCATTGTGGACAGCAAAGCAGTGTCATCGTCACATTCGAAGAAGTCTACATCCAATATTTTAATATGGAACGAGCTTAATGAAAACATCTTTGGAAAATGCAGCAACACATGTGAGTGAAATTTACTATATAATCTTATTGCAATTGTATATTCTTTGGATATCCTGTATTATTGTTTATTGATTATGTATAAATGTTTTGACAGCATGTTATGGATATCTGTAAAGTAATGAACGTGTAATTTTCAACAATTTAATTTTATTTTGAACAAAACAAATTGTACTTCACATTTTGTAGATCATTTATTGAAATTTTTGACAGGCTGCATTTGATAAGGTCAGTTAGAACGCAACGCATGCTTATTGTAAGATTCAACTAAAGTCTGTTTACAGAAACCATTTAGTATAATTTACAAATTATTTGACGTAAACATTTCCATGTGTATAATAAAATTTTCTGTAATTACCTGTTACTATATAAATGCAATTATATAATTTAAAGATTTAGAAGTTAAATATTATTAATGATTTGTTGAATCATAAGTTTAAACTACAATTGAACCTTATCAATTGAGATACTGAGCTAGTTCATAAATAAATATTAAAATCAAATAATTAATAAAATATATGTTTTCACATTTTAGTGTCCTACTGTTCACCAAGTAAAATAATTTCATTACATAAACAATACATCAATATATATATATATATATATATATATATATATATATATATATATATAAATCAGGGTCCGCCAATAGTGCGTGGACGAAGCTTTATGAGTTTATACAATATCTTTGCAAATTCAGTTAAAAAGCTGGATTATCAAACTGGCAAAACAAATACCAACAATGTTATATCAAAAATGTAATTAAATTCTATCTAACAATGTAAAACAATGTATACCTTTCCATTTAAAAATCAAGTTATCTATGATTGAAAATCTATAACTTTGTATTACGATATCTCGAATTAAAGATAATATTACTATTTATTACGATTTATGTAGGTCTATGTCTAATCAACCATTAAAATTTTAGTGTTACCATTTCAATACGGTTTTACAATTTCTTTCAACTCTAAATTTTCAAAGATTGAATGCAGCCCTAAATTGCGCGTTTAAGATACCTCCTATAGTGAATAAAGTGTTAAAATTCCAGAATCCAAATTTATAATAACAGTATGTTCCATTTAAAAATATAATTTCGTGTTGTAATCTGTATACGAGTAGTAATTTTTGAAAATTTTAATTGTCAACAAGATACACATCCTGCAATAAATAATTTTGAAAACGATATTGTATGAATCATATGTTGTCCAGCACTATTGGATAATTATATATATATATATATATATATATATATATATATATATATGTATATATATATATATATATATTATATATAACCTTTGGTTGCCACTAGTTTATTACGCAAGTGAATTGCGCTTAAGTTCTTACGCGATTTTCTGCTAGTGCATGCATGTGGCTTCTTTGAGTTTCCGGCGAGTTGTATTCACGTCCTCTGTCCCTATCCATATGTTATCCCATTGGATGCGGTGGTCTTCGTTCCAGACATGTTAGGCGATTCTTGATTTTTCTGTTTCGTCCTTGCAGACGTTGTTCTTATGTCCGAAAAAGAACCTAAATATACAGCAATAATACCATATATACAAGGTACCTTATACAAAATACGAAGGATAGGCAGTAAATACAAGATACTCACTGCCTTCAAATCATCCAGAACGCTCAGGGAATACTAACCAAAACTGAACCACACAATGAAGATCAGAATTCCAAGAATTGTGTATCCAACCTACCATGGGAATGCGGCAGAGCATACATAGGAGAAAGCAGTAGATCACCCAAAGTGAGAACAGAGGAACATAAGCACAACGTCCGCACTAGCAGAAAATGCAATAAGTAAAGCTAGTGTGGAAATGAAACAAATATGGGTTCCAATAATGCGCGAAGGGCTTAAGTGCAATATACCTACGCAATAGTTGCGTATTTATATGCCCAACAACTTGGCGTGGAGAAACCTTCAAATTTTTTTTTCGTTTTTGAAATTTTTGGAAGAAACTGAAATTTCAAATGTTCGTTTTTATTTTTTAATCAGTTTATTTAAGCAGATATTAAAAATCTGAAAGAACTTCCTTATGGCAACTTTGAACCTTTTAACGTCATTCGACAGAGATTTTCTTCCTTGTTTCAGAAATGTGTAACATGACTGTTTTTTAATAAAAAATAATGCTAATAACACTACAGAAGAGAAGTTTTGTCCAAATAAAGAAAGGAGATACTTTACGAAATGTTTATTATGACAGAATTGCAGAGAACAAATGTTAACACAATTAAAATAACGAGGAAATCAAAATCGATTTAACACTTTAACAACCAACAACCAGCAGCCCGCAACACTACTCTTTAAGTTAATAATAAATAAGTTCATTCTTTCTTATAATAAATAAAGACTATGCAGGGTAAATAAATGCAGATCATTGGTTTGTAAATTAACAACTGGAAGCGTGACAATCACGAAAAACAACTACAGTAGGTGTTCAAAGAGAAACCGTTTTTCTAAACACATATCCGAGCTCTTCTTGTAATACTTTGTATAGCTCATTGAATATTCCGACTATTGCGCAACTGGCCTACATTTTCATATCGCCGCTTGTTGACGATATTTTTAATTGTACCCCATAGAAAGTAGTCCAATGGACTTAAGTCCGGAGACCACGCCGGCCATTCAATGGCTCCTCGATTTACTATCCATTTATTTGTATAATTTTCGTCCAAATAATTCCCAACCAAAACACCATTGTGGGGTGGGGTACCGTCTTGCTACCACCAAAGGTCCCGTAATTGAATTAGTGGGATATCGTCCAAATATTCACTCATTGGTCCTCTCAAAAATTGATGGTATCGCTGCGAATTTAACGTCCCTTCATAAATAAGAGGGCTTAGTAATTTATCATTAAGCAAACCAATCCAGACCAAAACGAGTTTGATTCCTAACTTGAATATTTGCCCTTGGATTTTCTATCGACCATACATGCTCATTATTGCGATTAAAGAATCCTACGTTAGAAAAATTACATTAATCAGTCCAAATTATTTTTCTCGCAAAGTTTACGTCACCATTAGTTTGATCAAATAACCAGTTACAAAAATTTAGACGTCTGTTATTATCGCCAGGGCGTAACGTTGGCTGACATGAATTTTTAACGGCTTGTAATTTGACGAATTTAATGTTCTCCAAACAGTTGTTTGATGAATGTTTAAATTACGAGGTATCTCTCTGGTGGATATTGATGGATTGTCATTTACGTAAAAAACTTTGAAAAACGAAAATAAAGTAAAAATTAGCGTACTTGTCTTACTGATTGACTAATAGGTTCTCGATTTTCTAGAGGTACTCTGTTACCTTATTTTACTCGTTTTACCTTAAATTGTCCGAACTCCCCCAAATGTCTGTGTAATTTTAGAAAATAACTTTCATTCGGCTGATTTCGTTCTGAATACTCTTCAAAATAGGCGTTAGCAGCGTTTCTAGAATTTCGGTTTTTGGCATAATAAAATTGTAGCATATCGCGTTGTTCTCCAGACCCAAAAAAGACTATTTCTAATTGATTTTTTAAACCAATTTAACTGGTCTTTCAACAACCACAGCGCAATAATTTAAATTATGACAGATACGACCATATTAAACAAATGGCAAACACAATGTCATGGTTTCTTGATTATTTGTTTGACTTTGTCAATGCGATGGCATCTTGATATTGTGTTTCTATTTTAATTTATAATTTTTTACAATTATTAGCATTCTTTTTTATTAAAAGATAGTCATGTTACACATTTTTGAGATCAGAAAAAAATTCTCTGTCGAATGACGTAAAATTTCAAAACGGCCGTCATAAGAAAAACAAAGTTGATGATGGTTAACAAAGGAAGAAACGTCGGATATAAAATCTGTAACCGCCATTTTGTAGAGCAGAAAAAGTTGACATAAGAAAGTTCTTTTACATTTTTAATATCTCTTAAATAAACTGATTAAAAAATAAAAAAGGAAATATGAAATTTCAGTTTTTTTCTAAAAATTTCAAAAACTAAAAAATAATTTGAAGGTCTCTCAGCGCAAGTTGTTGGGCACATAAATATGCAGCTTTACCAAATTTTCACTAGCTACCTATCTCTTACCGTTTCGTAGATCCCCATGGTTGCCCTGTATATAAGTTCTAAAAAATATATATTGGATTACTCTGTGGCTCAGCAGTAAAGGTGTCAGACTTGTAAGTGAAAAGTACCAAAGAATCAGAGTAGTCAAGTGCTTGGGAAAAAAATCATAACATATGAATTCGACTCAAGTGCGAAAATAGTCCTTCCCAAGACTAAGCCTGGTGACGAAGCAGAGTCCGCTTCCGAAACGTCGCGCTATAAAAGCAAAAACTGTGGAAATAGGCCGATGAACTCAAATAATTGCTACCAGTATTGGATATAAATAAGTTATATGACCCATCAAAAACGCACTGATCGTTAGATTTTCAATTTTAAGATAGAAGTTAATGTTTGTGTGGTTAAAAATTAATAGATTTAATTATTATTTTTCTAAATTTGGTGATATTTATTTGCTTCAAAATTTTTATGACAGTTATAAATATAAGTTTATGCATTACGAGAGTAAATTGGAAAGTATCCAGATAGCATCTTACTACATTGATTTTATGAATATACAGGGTGTGATCAATAAATTTACGATAACGTATATGTTTCAAAAGTGTTAGGTAAATTTATTTTTAATGTTAATTGAACATAAAGGTTTTCAAAATTGAATTGACGTGTGTGTTTGTTGTTTTGAGATTAAGATTACTAAGACAAAATTGAACGCATTCTTTTAAAGCGAAAGAGGTGTATGAATCGAAATTATTTCAGTAAAATTTCAGGTGGCGCCTAAATACTTTTTCTCCCATGAAATATTGTTATTTATTGTTTTATGGTAAGTGTAAGTTGTTTGAATTTAAATTTCAACCATTTTACGTCTTATACCGGACCCGCCCATTTCCATTGCAGTTAGCTTAGCAACTCGCGTACCTTGTTATACGTTTACGGCACCCGGTGTGGTTTGATCGTGTCACAAGTCTCAAACTCCCGATATAGACTCATCCCGATGAGTCTTGACAGCTTACCCTAACAAATTGTCAACCCAACCGAAACGGGTAGAAAAAAATATAATTATGATGTAAATTATATGTATTAATTATATTGGTCTGTTGAGTATTTATTTAGCAAGACTATTTCAAGGTATTAAAAAGTTGTAGTATTATATATTACACCTTTTAATTGAAATAAATGTGAATGTAAAGAGTAAGACAAAATAACTTCATTTTTTTTATCAACCTTCAACAAGAATGTTTTATTATATTGATATAAAAACGAAGATATGACGGCATACAAGGCTTCAAAATTGTATAAAGTGCCGTATCAAACATTATTAGATAAATTGAAATATTGGCATGCAATCCTTCCGAGCATGCGACAGTTCTCACGAAGGAGCAAGAAGAATTAGTAGTTGAATAGATTCATCACATGGCAGCAATAGGATTTCCACCACAAATGAACAGTTACTTCATTCAATAGGAAACGAAACGAAAAGATAACGATTACCTTGCGTTCTACAAGATCCGTTTAGAATTTCCAACTATGACGAGTCAGCTTTTTTCTTGTGTCCTAAACGTCAAGCAGTTACGGCAGCTCTATTCACGCCTTCCAACCCATGGACATTGTGGTGTTCTACACCTTGAGGAATTTGTGGAGAATGAATTGGGGCAACGATAAGATACTAGAAGATATTGTTGGGAATGATGGGACTGTAATACTTACACCACATTTAACCCTAAGTCATCAAATCCAGTAACATCGCCACCAAAAAAAAGCGAGCCAATCGAAACTGATAATGGTATCGGTTATAAATGATTTTATTCTTTTTTTATAATACTTCGGCACCAACTACAATATCAAAAAAAAAGCCGAGCTACCTGCAGCAACATCCACCCAGTCAGTTCAGTCATAATATTAGATATACCTGTTGAATCCTCTCAGCTTAAAAATTTGACTCCACCGGAGAAAATCTTGCTTCTTATATAAATACAGGCTCACAAGGAAATAATTCAGTAGCCGACTCAAGTAAGGAATTTATGATCACACTCCTAGTCATCTAAAAAAGTCACAGTTCCCAACTCCATTCAAATACGCGTTATTAAGGCCTGAAACAGCTACAACTGTAAAAGCAAAAGGAAATGTCAAAATGAATTGATGTATTGCCAGCGACACTTAAACCAAGAGAAAAAATAAAAACTGGAGAAAACTGAGCTTCGAACGAAAGAACATGAGGAGAAAACCTCAGCTAAATTAACTAAAAATAAAGATTCTGTAAGAGACCTTGAAAGTAATAAAAAGGAGAACGCTATAAAAAGTAAAATGATCCGCCATTATGAGACAGACCAGTCATTGGTATCTGAAACTATCACAAAAGAGATAATAGGGAAGAAAACACCAACTGATGAGGTGTCTTTCAAAATTGGCGAATACGAAGGTGAACGTTTTCCAGGACTTATCACTATAAAGGCACTTCGAAAACTTATGACATGGTCTTCGGGAGAGTGTAGTTAGATGAATACTCGCCCGCGCAAGCATTGATCTAACCACACTCTAATATCTTCCCTAGGGGCATGTTTATAAATCTAAGTTCCTTTTTTTGACTGAGGTATTTTCTCCTAAGACGGCTGCGAAAGCTGTTTCGGCGACCCCTACTCTAAACTTCCCTGAAGATAACCGCTTCTACCCGAACATTGACGAGTTCGCCCGCGCACAAGACCCAAGGCCAGCAGCATTCTGGTTTCTCGCGCGTTTCGCTCTTTAAAGTGTAACCGTCATCGATTGAGCATTATTATAATGTATTTTCCTGTTTATGAGCCAACATCAGCGGGCATTAGAGATTTTACTGACTTGTTAATAAACTATTACAACATAACCGTTCAAGATGATGATGGAAACGATGACGTGGGTTGTAACAACCCATTTTGAGTTGTATTAAAATATACCGTAATTTAGGTTCTTCATTCATTTAGTTGTAAATATAAGAAAAAATTTATTTATTAATGATTTGAAACTATGAGGTAGGCAACTTAATTTCCATTTGTTGTAACTTAAGCGCATATCTTCTTAACAGTTTCTTTTAATTATTTTTTTCTGCTCATATCGTTGACTTAATTCTTTGTGCAAATATTTTCGCGCAACGCGTCATCATCATCTGACATCCTAAAGCATTCATTTTTTTCTTACTTCTTGTGGTACGGCGTTAGATGCAGGAAGTTTTTTTTTTTGATTTCCCCCTAAATTTTGTGAAAAGTGCCATTGATTTGATGGTAAGATAATTTAACTCGTAATACTAAAAATTAAAACATTTGCTCTTTTCAGTCACTTTCTTTTTTTTTACTTTTACACTTTTAATTTTACGACTTTTGATTGTACAATTAATTCTACTGTTAAGTACGCTTTCATTTTATGATGGCGTTTTGCTTTTAATGCAGATCTGAATGTGGATTCCATTATTTATTTTGAACCTTCAAAAGAATGTAAATTATTCAATTTCAAGAAGACAAATTTATAAGAAATAAAATTCCAGTTTGGGTGTGGTTTACAACGTAAAGTATTATTTCGAGATATTGCACAATATTAGTGCAAAGATGACATCACCTTGGTTGACATTTTCCGTAATCGATTAGATACCAGAGGTTATTAAAAAGTTTGTGTGCAAAATTTATGTTTAATGATTTTTTAGTAATTTAAGGCTATTTTTAAGATATATTTTATGTAACCCTAATTTAATTGTTAATAAACATAGTTTGTATAAATTTTATTTTTTACATTTTGATAAAATTTTTATTGTAAAGGACCTCGGTTTAATTATTCCGAGCACAAGTAAAAAAATAACTTGGCGTCCGAGATCATTTTTATTAGTGTTACATTGCATTTTTTTTTCTATTGATGTTCAGTGGAAGTAATCGAGCAGAAATTGTGGTAATTAAGGAAATCAAAAGATTGAATCGGCCCTACTTTAATTTACCGACTGAGTCAAAGACATTATTTTTGGTCAATGGTTTGTATCTCCAGTTAGTTTAACGATTTTATTCGGAGAACATTTTTACAATTATTTCTTTATTATATTATTTAAAACACCTTTACTTTTTATACCTTATACCATTACATCA
Organism: Vesta saturnalis; assembly: GCA_036346205.1. NCBI lineage: Eukaryota > Metazoa > Arthropoda > Insecta > Coleoptera > Lampyridae > Vesta > Vesta saturnalis. The sequence goes on from JARFJB010001921.1 coordinate 444,979, forward strand.
TTATTATAGGGTGAGCTGGATGATTCACAGAAGAGGAAGAAGGGCGATGAGGTAGAGGAGAAGGACGAGTCTCAAAACCCTGATAATGATAGCGACGAATCATGGTTCAAGAAGAAGAAGAAGACCGATAAAGAATGTGATTAAATAAATGATGTATTGTTGTTGTTTATAATAATAATATATTTTCAAACGCTAAGTTTTCCTTCAATTTTTGTTAATAAACTTGTTTTTCCTAACGGTTATTGAACCTGCACTAACAACGCTACAGTTAATGCGAAAGGGCGGTTAGATGGATATTTACCATAAGTGTGAGATTGGCTTTCTTTTGCAATATGTGACTTCAATCATACTGCTATTTTTTTAATTGAGAGCTGATTTTGTATGGTTAAGTTAAATCAGCTTGGTGTTTTTGAAATGTGGTTGATTGGTTTTAGCAAAGTGTAAGTTAGTCCAATCAGTATTTTTGAGCTGTAAGCTAGTTTTCGCAGGCTGTAAGATATGATTTGATTAATTGATTGATTGATTGATTGATTGATTGATTGATTGATGATTGATTGATTGATTGAGATTGATTGAGATTGATTGAGATTGATTGAGATTGATTGATCTGATTGTTTGATTTGATCGATCGTTGTTTGGGATTGATCTGCTTAATTGATTTGATTAATTGGTTTGTATGTTTGCGAAGGAGACGAGGGAGAGACGAACACGATCAACCTCTAATACATAAAACATTCATTAGTCTGTACACCACTAGATGGCACCACAAACAACCCTAATTAGTCCTAGGCGGCGCCGCCTCTATTACAGAAAACATTCGCTAGTTTAAAAATATACCACTAGATGATGCCACAAACAAAACCCTGATTAGTCCTAGAAATATACCACTAGATGCTGCCACAAACAAAATCCTGATTAGTCCTAGAAATATAATGCTAGGTGGTGTCACCTTTATTACAGAAAATATTCATTAGTCCATACACAACTAGATGATGACACAAATTCAAATTTCCCAAAAGGGGCCACGACAGGAGGGTGCAGGCCCTAACACACGTTCCTATGTTTGTCTTATAAGTTAGCAATATGCTTCTTATTAGAATACAAGTTCAAATTTCTCGCAATAAGTAATCAGAATGTAAACACTTAAATACAAATCCCAATTCAAATTTCCCTCCAAGGGACCAGAAGCTAAGGCCCGAAGGCAAGTTTCGAAGCTCAATGTCTGTCTTATAAGTTAGCATTAGGTCTTATTATTATAATACAAATTCCCCCTCATAGATGCGCCACAAGCAAATTCAAATTTTTGGTCTAGGGGTGAGGGCCTGAAAATAAGTTGCTAATACAAATCCATATTTCCAGTCATAACCTACAGAGACTTAAATACAGATACAAATTCAAATTTTCCGCCAATGTAGCCTCGACAGGGTGTAAAGCCCCGAGAGCAAGTTGCGCAACCTGTCTTACAAGTTAGCATTAGGCCCCTTATTATAATACAAATTCAAATTTTCCGCTAAGGGTACCACGGGAATACACGAAGGCCCACGAACGAGTTGGGATCACGACAAGGGGCGAAGACTCAAGAACAAGTTGCGACGCCTTACACCTGTCCTACAATCTCGGTTATGTTCGGGGAGAGTTGGTGTGGGTATCGCCGAAACAGTCTTCGCCTATATGAGACATGCAAATAACGGTTTCTCGAAACAACAAGTACTTGCAGCGACCAGCAAACAGATTGAGATGATTGGTCAGGTGCATTAGGATTTATTTAATCAGGAAAAGTTTCTCATAAGTGGTGTTGAGTTAAAGGTTAAATTTATACGATCAAGGGATACCTTTAGTCTAATGGCGGTGCACGGTTCAAATTACAATGCGCGAATTATGGACGCTAGTTTACTGATGAGACGTATGCGAATCAATCCCACCATTCTAATTGCGCGCGCTAAAGCCTTAAAAACAACTGCAGCAAAATACTCTGTTACAAGGACCGAAGTAAGAGTGCTAACTATGCCTGTGAGCATACAGCGCAAATAATTGGATGATGTCTTCCGGGGCCAGTTACCTACACGATGCATCTTAGGTTTTTCAGCAAATAAAGCCTTGAGAGATAATGTGTAAACGTTATTGACTTTCGCATAACTGTAATCCGTTAGTGCGATTCTTACCTATATGAAAGCATCGTATCGCTAAATTTTGCCTATGTGATTAGATTTGATGTTTGTTCTGGACACTTTTTGCAGTAAAGTCTCTGCCCTTAACCGTCTGTATACTTTGAGGTACCTTTTCGCATCTTTGAAGAATAACCGAAAATACGTCGATTATAGTTTTTCAGCTTCAGACTCGTGTCCATGCCATCTTGCTAAATACATCGATGACCGTCAGTATATAATTATACCTGTCATTATATTTACTTAGATTTCTCATACCGCAAAGACCCCGCCTGTCATAATTCAAAAAAATGTTACCTACAATGTATCTACTTCGAGTAAATTTCTCACTACAGGTTTATGTATAGTGTACGCTACTTGTTTCTGTAACCGCTCTCTAATATCTTCCCTAGGGGCTTGTTTATAAATCTAAGTTCCTTTTTGATAGGGGTATTTCTGCTAAGGCAGAGCTTGTATGTAAAATAGGCTTACGTGATAGTATGACAACCCCATTATCGGTAAAACCCGAAAATTAGAAATAGTACTCTAATAAGCGGTCAGCATGCATGTTTAACCTTATTATAAAATCTAAAGCCGTTTTTTGACAGAGGTATTTCTGATGAGACAGAACTTTTATGTATGTATGTAAAATAATATAGAGGTGAAATCTAGCTTAAAGAAGAAGACACAGGCAATTCGCTGCATACACCACAATATTAAATAACATGTTTTGGCTGGTGACGATTTACACGAAGAGCTTGATAGATATTTTATTCTGAGTTAGTAATTTAATTTAATTTAATTTAATTTACATGTACGTAAGATACGTTTAGTATTATTGTTTACATTCAATTGCGAAATTGTACATTCACTTTTGTATAACAACAAGTTAATTAACTGGTTACGCAATACCCACTAACTGCTTTTATTATCATTATCATTATGTAGAATTTAACAGCGTATTTAAAATCAATTGTATATGTTATCTTTATCTTGATTAGATTCTTTAATATCAAAAATATTCCAACTGTTTATTAGCTTTACAAAATAGACCAAAATACGATTCTGATCATATAAAAAACGACTGCCAAGGTGTCCCAGGGCCACAAAAATCCAAGATAGTAAAATTTCAAAATGTTTGTAAATTAACACGATGTCAACTGATTGCCACTTTCCAATCATAATGAAGTTGTATAACTGTTTAATAATAAAGACATATTATGAAGCCCACGAAGAGATTCCCGTCTTACAAGACTACTGCACCTTATTAGAATACATCCCTCAATGCATAAATAAATTAGGTCACAATCTGTAGATGGAATTTAAAAATGTAATAATAATTTCGCAACCTCCTTTGATAAAAACGGATCCTAATTAATAACAGATTAAATCTTTTTATTCTCAGAACACTGCATATGCGCGTATTTACCTACCTATCCTCCAGGGGCTGAACTTTAAGAAAATTTCTTAATACAGCCAAAAGGGTCCTAATTAGGGTGGGCGTATAAAAAAATGGTGGGTTTTCCCAAAAAAATTCATGATGGCGAAAAGTGCCTGTGTTCTACTGGCGTTGGCCGGTAAAAGATGGTATCATATTGTAAAAAAAATGGCCTTGGTACTATATAAAAGAGGCGTTTATACTGTTGCAGATTTGTAGTTCTTATATTTGGTTTAAAATTATTATTTTTAAATATCGGATACCAAATCCGATGTGTTATGATTATTAATTAACTATGATTTATTATAGTTAATTTTTTGTTTTATTAATGTTGATTGTGTTACTACTTTGTTCTGTCCATGAAAGAGTTTTAGTAACTAAATAGATGCCATTTATGTATATTTTTGAAACGTACAGATATGTAATTTTTTTAATCTACCAAATAAATGGGTACAATAATCATTAACACAGTTATATCAATTTAAGCCAGTAAGGGACATTTAGATTCCTTAGTTCTAATCTTTGTTGTGAGTTTTTAATTTCGCCCCAATTCTTGATTATTAAGCGTTTTCTGAATGTGTGATCATTGAAATTTATTAATAAATTCACATGCTTAAGTAAGTAGTTTACTGTAAAAAAGTTTATCCCGAAATAGGGGCCACGAACTCATGAAATTAATAACAAGGCCGAATTTTATCACGAAGTAACTATCAAATAATCTGTAAGAATTTTAATAAGCAAGGAATTCGAACTAACACTAGGTACATCATTCATAAAAAACACCAATATTCAACAGTCATACCCATATTTGTATTAAGTGTGCAAAATGAGTGTTTTGTAAATGGCACATGAGAGTGTTGATTTTTGGCCGAGACTTGTCGTGGCCAAAAATTCATTCGAATGTGCCATAAAACACGAATTTTACCACGAAATACAAACAATATTTTTTCTATAACTATTATACTTGAGAATTTCTTTGAACTTTGTTACATAATCCAAATGAATCGCCCGTATTTCCTAAATGTTGCAACATAAATCGTATCTATGGGGCATCATGTTTAACAGTGCTAGTTTTATTAATATCAATATTATAAATAAAAAAGAATAATTACATATTTGTATTACAATTTGGAATATTAGTAGTAGTATTGGTAAAATAAACTATATTATCTTATTCTTACTTAGTATTTGTTAGTTTTCGTTAAATTAAAAGTATCATTTGAGTATTTTTTAATTCAAAAATATTTTTTGACAGTTGTAGAAAAAACAAATAAAATTCTGAAAGTCATAAGAGACTTGATACTGAAAAAGGGACATACCTTATTGCTAGAAATTCGTGACTTGCGGGACACACTCGATACACTGCAGGATAATACTGCGGTATCCCAAACGGTTAACTGCTTTAGTTTTAATTTCTCAAGAATTTACTTTAGTTTTACA